>OZ010594.1:49862769-49875269 GCA_963932145.1 Acanthosepion lycidas
CTGGGTACTATTTAATTATCAATGATGTTTGAAAGTATTTTTCTTGACAAAAATGTTCTATTTAATTTTTAAGCATTTTTCAGAACATTGTAAATCAACTGCATTCTTTTAAAGGTTACCTAGAGAATTTATGCAAAGTTTAATTTTTTGTTTTTCTTTATACAAGTAAAATAAATTTATACCGTATTTTGATGTTATTATGATTTTAGTTTTAGTGATAATTTAAAAACAATAAATATTTATCATTAGTACCAATAATGGAAAATTAAGTTAAAAATTTAAAAGAATCGTTTTTGGAATCGGAAAATAGGCACACACTTTTCCGATTACGATACCCCAAAAAGTTCCGATTTTTCCGATTCTCGATTCCGATTAATCGTCCCAACACTAGTAGATATATTCAAAACTATATCGCTCACTCAATGGAAAATTGTATCTCAGCGAATTGATACACAGGCAAGACTGAAATTGTTGCACTTTTGGCTTCGTATTTCGCTTTGTTGTTATTAATGATGCAGAGTTAAAACACCATATCATCCGATAAAATGTTACAACAATGTCTCTTGTTAGTAACCAAGATTGTAGCAACTGAAACACATGAAAGCTGAAAACATTGCTATTTTTCCTACTCACAAATTTCCCGACAATTTATTAGATTTCTGACGAGGGGACAAAACTTTCATAAATTATTTCTGGGGGGTCATATGCCCGCCTGCGAAACCCTGTGTCTCCACCACTGTTTTCAGACTATTTTTGGCACCTTAGCCTGGTTGAAAAATTTTGTTCGGGGTGACATTGTGTTAGCCCTCCTGTGCTGGCACCTGGGGCGATCCGCCCCACTCGCCCCCCCCCTTAGCTACGCCACTGAGCTTCACTTGTTGGACTAAAGCAACAGACGAGAATTCAGCAAAATAATGGTATAAGACGTACCGCCAGAAGTGTTCAACGTTGTCGCATCTGCACATGAGAATGTAAGACCGTAATAAGAATAATATGCTACATATGCACTGGCCATATTTGAAGATAAAAGTTTCCAATACTCGAAATCAAGTCACAACCAATACATACGCACACATACACACACATGTATATATGTGTGTGTGCACAAAGAGTAGGGAAAGGAGAGAGAGAGAGAGGGGGGAGAGAGCGAGAGAGAGAGGTGTTCCTTTATCTGTAAAGTTAAACTAATGTTTTATGACCAAGTTAGTAGAACGAGGTAAGATTATTTTTCTTGTGGTATTTCATGATTATCGTTTTTTGATGCCAGTCTACACATTTATTATTTATTTACTCATTTAATATTTCTGCTTGAAGTGATCAAAAAATACACGCTTCTTCTTTTAAGAGTTGAACAATAATAATTTATGATATCTTGATAGCAAACTATTCTGCCACCTGTGAACATAATGTCTTTCAACAAATATTATGACCGACCAAAGAATATGTCTGGATATGTGTGACCGTGAGAAAGGAAAATACAAGAAAACAGAGAGAGAATAAAAAAGAGACAAAGAGAGTGAGGGAGAGAGAGAGAGAGAGAGAGAGAGAGGGATAATGACAGGCTGAAAAGAAAGTGTGAGAGATAGAGAAAGAATCCCAGAAAGAGACGTGGAGAAGAGAAACAGACCGATACAGAAACCAGAGTGTGAAACAGAAAACGTGAAATAGAAACAGAGAGAAATACAAAGAATAAAAGAGAGTGAAAGATAGGTAGACAAATTCAGAGTCACAGCAAGAGACAGAGAAAGAGATATAAAGAAACAGCATGAGATTGAAAAAGAAAGAGAAATAGATAGACAAAAAAATGAATTGCTAAAGACAAAGAGAAACAGCCATAGAAAAAGAGTCAACCAGAATGAAAGAGAAAAAGAGTCAACCAGAGTAAAAGAGAAAAAGAGAGAATATGAGACAAAAACAGAGAGAAAGAGAAAAAGACAGAGAAAAAGAGACAAAATACATAGGAAAAGAGAAGGTAAGAGAGATGAAGAGAAAGAAAGATAGTCAGAGAAACAGTGAAGAAATACAATGTGTTAGAGAAGAAAAACAGAGATCAACTCAAAGAAAAGATAGGGGCAGAAGGGGGACTAACAGAGAGATAAAGAGATAGATGAAGAAGTAATAAAGAGAGGGAAGCAAAACAGATAAAAAAAAATAACGAGAAAGATACAAAGAAAGTAAGATTAATAACTAGAGAAAGCGAAAAAGAAAAAGAGAAAAAACAAAGACAAGCTATTTCATTTTATTTTATAATGATTATGAAAGTTTTTGTCATCTTTTAAAAATGTGTTTGAAAATAATTCACGATTTTACTTTATTGGTAAAATTTTCTAAATAAATATTTTATTTCGTTTTGCTTTTTTTGTACCTATATGGTGGTTGATATTTTATAATAATTTAGACTTCTATTAATCAACAGTTGATTTTTTTTTAACTATATCTAAAAAAACTGTTTAACTATTGAAATATTTATAAAGATTTAAAATCTTTATAAATATTTCAGTTGTTAAACAGTTTTTTAGATATAGTTAAAAAATTTTTTATTTTTTTAAACATCTCTAAACTATTATTACAGTTAGATTGACGTTAGGAATATTCGAGCACAGTGGCGTTCCATATCACGTGACGTCCGCGTCTCGCGACGGACGCTACTTGTAAACAAACAGTAATTTTAATTTATTTGTAACTAACAGTTATTTCTGAAGAAAGATTGAGGTCAATATGAAATATCAAATACAGTGTAACCCGGATATAAGATACCCGGATATAAGAGAAACCCGGATATAAGAGAGATTTAATCTGGTCCCAAATTAGAACCATACTTGCCTAAACAAAATAGCCCAAACCCGGATATAAGATACTTCTTATCCGGTCCCGACAACTCTCTTATATCCGGGTTACACTGTATAAATAAATTCTTTCATAAAAAAACGTTATTATTTTTTTAATTTGCAACTTTTTCTATATATACATTAAGAAAGTATACGTAGCTTCTCATTTTGCTATATATATATATATATATATATATATATATATATATATATATATATATATATATATATATATAATTATTTATTTAAAAATATGATTCCAACACGCTACATAAGAGGCCTCATGTTTCAAAACAAGAGCCGAAAACTTCAATATAATTATTTGAATTTAATTCTAAGTTCTAGTCCTATTTATAATTTTCCATTTTACTTTAGGTGTCCTGTTTATTTCCTTCAGATGCCAAAAATATTTAGATAGAGAAGTCTAACAATTCGCCCTGGCTGTTACCATGGAAATTTTGATTTCAATTGTGAATATACTATTAAAACACGTAAATTTCAGAAATAAGTTATTCCAAAAAAATTTCGCTTGAAGATGGAACAGAGCTTACTTTAACTCAATTTAATTCAAATAATTATATTGAAGTTTTCGTCTGTTGTTTTGAAACATGATACCTCTTATGTAGCGTGTTGGAATCATATTTTTAAATAAATAATTATATTTATGCTCTACTTTTGTATCGAGCACTATTTTTTAAAAATAATAACAAAAATACTAAAGAACTTTGGATTATTTACCTAACCAGTTCTTTCCTATTTTCTATATATTTTCACACACACACACACACACACACACACACACACATATATATATATATATAGCTAATACTTTAAAAATCAGGGAGTTAGTTGAATCCGCTACCATTGGTTTCAACCTTACGGTATCCTCAGGCAATTTTTATCAAATTACCTCCTAACGTTTTATTATTTTTTTAAAGATATTAATGGACGCTGTAATAATTATTTTCAAAAATAAACAAATGCACAACGTTGGGTGTAATAGAAAGGGAAGAGGAGGATGTGAAGAAGAAGAAGGGGAAAGAGAAGAAAAGCAATGGTATTATAAATGTATCGGTGTGGGGTTAATTGAAATGTACATATTTTTTGTTTTTATCTAGCCTCATATCTCTTTAGGTGGAACTTTCTAATATGTAAGCAAGAATTCAAGACTTCGGATTTCTGGTTCAGAAGGTTCTTTGGATCTGGAAATGTCATAATTGCTAATTAGTCCAAGTGGGCGTGTGTGTGTGTGTGTGTGTGTGTGTTTGTGTAAAACCTAAGAAGCCAGGTGAAAATAAATGCGAACTCCATCGGATAATGAATCTGACCCCTATAACAAAAATTATCATCCTAATTTTGATGAATACAGTGATCAGCAGAATTAAACCCGAAAAAAGAAAAAAAAAAATGGAACAGTTCCGTTACGTTAAAGATACTGAAACAAGGAATGCTATATTTATATGAGAAAAGGCAATACTGATATAATGGAATATGCATACACATGAGTTCCCCTCCTCACTGGAATATGACTGGCTGGTGTCCGTCATAAATACAGATTGATGTGTAGGTACGACAGAGTTTAAGTCTATGACGACGCCCATTGGACTACGCCACTGGCTATCCTATTGGTCTACACCTATTACCTGCGACTACGACGAGTACCAGTCGATTACTGCTACCGTGTATCACTTGGTTACAGTAGCCAAAACCCCTTAGCTACTTCGGTCAAATATATCCCTTTCCGGGACATATCAAATACAAATGCAAAAGGATGTATACCTATGTTTTATACATTATGGAAAAGCGTTTGATAAGGTACGATACAATGAAATGTTTGAATTGCTAGGTAAACGTAATTTATTAGTGAAAGATATTAGAATAATCCAGAAATTATACTGGGAATAGTTCGCCTTCATTCGAATAGAAAATGATTTCAGTATATATACAAAAATAGAAAAGCGCTTAAGTAAAGATATGTCTTCTCCGCCGACTTCTTCAACCTTTACAGCCAGGTCTACAAAGATGTAGTTTTGGCAGCCATAATCTTAACAACACAAGATATGGAAATGGCACAAAGATTTGATAGCAGACACACACAGAGACAGAGAGACAGAGGAAATTCTAGCAACGCCTACAGAAAGTATTAAAAGAAAGTGAAAAGAAAAAAAACTAAATATCAGTTGTAAAAAAGAAAAATGTATGGTTTTCAGCAAAAGAAACAATCTGAGATGTAAACTATGACTGTAAATGCCGAAAACAGGCAAATACGAAAATTTAAGTATCTGGAAAGTGTTTGAGAAGATGATAGAAAACAGGACACCAAAATCTGAAGGTACGTTAATATCGTGGCATATGCCTTCCAAAACCTAAACATATTTTTAAGAACCAGGAAAATTCTGTTAGGCACAAAGAAAAGAATACTGAACTGTTACGTAATATTGGTCCTCCTATATGGCAATGAATGCTGAAGAATTTTATTCTAAAGAGACTTACTTGAAATATTGTTCTACGCATTCTGAGAATACCATTGATTAGAGATGTGAGTAATGAGTAAGTTTTAAGGAAAATACAAACAAAAAATACGCATGTATATAGAATCAGAAAGATACTATTGAAATATCTAGGTCTTCAATGAGGAAAGAAGACTTTGAGAATTTTACACACAAAAGACTTACCGAAGGCAAGAGTGTCAGGAGGGAACAGCGAATTGCTTACCGAACTGCTTGTGCAAATGATAACAGAACAGGCATTGAGAAGGAGGCTGGAAAGGTAAGCCTTACCTGTAGCAAGAAATGATAAGAACTGGTGGAGAGTTAAACAAATATATTAACAGAAACAGTTACTACAAACATATACAAACAAGAGTGTTGCAGCAAGAATGTTCAATCCGACTGCCAGAGTTGACTGCTGGAAACTTCCCACCCAAAAGGCAGTACCTGCTCCTATTTATAGCGGAGAGACTCCATGCGTGGGTGGGTAAATTACCATAACACATATATATTTTGTACAATACATTAATATTATTTTATATACTTTGATTTCTGATGTATACACAATTTCTCCCGGGTCTGTCTATATTTCTGAGATGAGGTATTATGTACACTATTTACATTATTCGGACTATTGTCATCATCTTTGTCGTCATATTTATTACAACGTTTCGGCCGTTGTACTCTCTGGGCTTCTTTAGGTGTTTGGAATGTCGAACTGAACACTTTATTTCGCTCACTGGGGTAGACTGTTCTAGTTCCACGTGCCATGTTTAATGGATGTCAGTTATCTCCTGGTAATTCCCCTCTCCAAGTTCTCCACTGCCTTAACCGGGTATTGAACTCACACTCTTTGGGTCCCGTCACTGGATCTAACCAAGGACACATGGCACAGTGGATAAAGGCGTTGGATAACTGATAACTGACATCTATTAAACATGGCACGTGGAACTGGAAAAGTCTACCCCTGTGAGCGAAATAACGGGTTCAGTTCGACATTCCAACCACCTGAAGAAGGCCGGAGCATACAATGGCCGAAACGTTTTTCCGGGTCCTAGACAGAGACCTAAGGTCAGAAATGGCTTCATGACTCATACTGTTTGTAAAAATTACACAAACAAAAACACACACACACACACACATACACACACACACACACTAACACACATTTTAGATAGATTCGTAATGTGTGAGCCGTGCTTGTGAGTACATTTTTTACGACATGAGCTACCAGAAATCCCTTCAATGTGTCTATCGGAACTTTTTCCAATAAATCCGAGGGCTGTAACTACAACTGAAATTATTGATGTTATCACATGCCACATTTTTTAGATTTCCACTTCAAGATCTTTGTATTTTTGATAGTTTTTTTTTTTTTTTTAAGATCTTCAAAGATAGATTAAACTCTGCAGGGACTAGCATGTCAATAAAAAAGCACATTCTGTTCCTGTGAGTTTTGATCAAGATGTCTGTGCGATTAGCTTTGATTGTTCTGTCTGTGTGTATCATAAAATCCCATAAAATTGTTAAAAGTCCTATCTCTGTAACTGGGTCTGGGTGATGTTCATACCAGTTTCTTGCAATTGCCTTGTCGTAAAAGTTGCATATTTTCCAGTGCGAATATTGGCCCACTCTATCATGCCGTGTTTTATATTCAGTCGGGACCTAACATCGTGCAACCTGGTACAAGATGGTTAATTGTTTCTGGATATTTATCACAGAATCTGCATTTTTAGTTAACAATTGGTAATTTCTAGTTATTATAATTATTACTGTTTTGTTTCCTTTGATTTCTGGTGTATACTCATTTCTTTCCGGGTCCCGACCAGAGACCTAAGGTCAAAAATGACCATCATGACATTTTTCGCTGAGCAGTTTAAAAAAAAATTGCACATATTTTACATAGATAAAGCACTTCATAAGGTGTGGGCTGTACTCGTGATAACAATTTTTTTTTGTATTTCTTTAAGGCATAGACTACCAGGAATCCCTTCAACGAGTTTATTGGAATCTTTTCTAATCAATCCGAGGGCTCCAACTACAACAGTAATTGTTGATGTTCCCATATGGGACATTTTTGAGATTTCTATTTCAAGGTCCTTGTATTTTGATAGCTTTTTGAATATCTTCAAAGATACATTGCAGTCTGCAGGGAATGCCATATCATTAAGGGGGCTCGTTTGTATTTGCGGTCTCTAAAAACGATGTCACTTTGATTATTCTGTCTGTGTGTATTATAAAGTCCAATAAAATTGTTACATGTCCTCTCTCCGTAACTGGGTTATTATTATTATTATTATTATTATTATTATTATTATTATTATTATTATTATTATTACGATCATCATTATTATTATTATTATTATCATTATTATTATCATCATCATCATTATTATTATTATTATCATCATCATCATTATTATTGTTATTATCATCATTATTATTATAATCATCATCATCATTATTATTATTATAATCATCATCATTATTATTATTATTATTATTATTATCATTATTATTATTATTATTATTATTATAATCATCATTATTATCATTATTATTATTATCATTATTATTATTATTATTATTATTATTATTATTATTATTATTATGTTGGTGTCGCACATTGACGTATTCACTGGAAATTCTGTTCTTGAGGTACGGTATCAATAACACTCCTCACAATTCAGGAACTTTTCGAAGATTCCTAGTTTGAGTAAATGAAGGCACTTTTTCTGGAAGTCTACTGTTCTCCCAAAGTACTTTTTTCACTTTTATATGTTGTGTTTGAATTGCACCAATTATTACAGGAATTAGTTCTACATTCATGTTCCATAGCTGCTTCCACTCCTGATCCTATGCTGTAATTATGAGACTGTTACTCTCATTGGAAAACCACATTTTACCCCAAGCCACTTCTCAGGTTCAACTGAAAGTCTGATAAAAGTTTGCGTATATAAGGCACTATTCAATTTTGCTTGACGCTCTAAATCACGTCGGTTCTAGGGACGGTTTTTTTTTTCTGCCAAGAAGGATGCGGGTTCGAATCCTGTTCGAGCGCATATTTTTCTTTCATAAGATTTCTGCAATAATCAGGTCAGTAGACAAAAATAAATAAATATACAGTTTAATAAATATTAGGTTGGTGCAAAAATAATTACGTAATAATGTCGTTTTTTGACGTATTTTTTAACCTCAAAAAATGACATTATCTCTTATTATTTTTGCACCAACCTAATAATCGTCTACTCAAATATGGGTATCCACTAAAAATAGCGTTTAAGTAATTAAATTTGTCAGGTAAATAAAAATCCATCATTTCTTATATATATATATATATATACACACACACACACACACACACACACACACATATATATATATATATATATATAAGGTGTCTGAAAAAATATGCTGACTCTTTAAATAACAATAAATAAATTAAGTGTTTAAATTAAATGCATATTTATAAATATTCAGACTAAACACTATCAATTTCCAAACACAGCCGATAACGCTTACCAATGAATTCGACTACGTTACGAAGCATTTCATCTAGAACTTCGGGACATTATCTTACAATTTCCTCTTTCAGTTCATCGATTGTTGCTGGTTTTGTGCAATCAACCTTATCTCTCATGTCGTGGGGGATTATGGATCTCCACAACTTCCTAGCTCTTATTGCTTTAAATAGCTCTTGCCATTTTGCCACTACTTTTTTTCCTTGTTCTGCCATCCTATCAAGAGGTGATTAAACCCGCTCCTCAAAACCTCCAATCTCCCGATCAGAGGCCTTCATACCGGATGCAGTTTATCGTCATGCCAAGGACTAATGGAGAATTCATTGGCGTATTGTCAAGTAGCTTATTATCTGTTTTTTCTTGCTCTAAGTTTTTTTTGCCTCTAATATATCCTCGGAGTGTTAAATTCTCCAAACTTTCTTTCCTCATTATTTAACC
Organism: Acanthosepion lycidas; assembly: GCA_963932145.1. NCBI lineage: Eukaryota > Metazoa > Mollusca > Cephalopoda > Sepiida > Sepiidae > Acanthosepion > Acanthosepion lycidas. The sequence continues at coordinate 49,872,046 of OZ010594.1, forward strand.
TAGAAACTTTAGCTGTTCCTTTCTGATTGTTAACAGGAATTTCATTGTAGTTCTTATTTTTCTTTAAACTACCTTGTTGTTCACATGTACTGTCCATGGTATTCCCACCCTTGTTAAAGCCGAATTATTGTCAAACCATACAACTCCACTATAAACGCACATGTCTAACCCTTTTTTCGATTCATTGTCATTTTTAGTCTTATAAGACCTAAATTCAAAATTAAATAATCTATTAAGTGATAATATGTCATTAAATTAGCAAATCTAACCTAACATTTATGTTACGAAAAAAAATTCTTAGGATTTTTGAAGTAATGTCATTCTGCTTTCACAATTGTATACATGGTGGATGATACTCAGCTTTTGTACATATAGATATTTGTGCAGACATCATTGTTAGAGCCGGTGATGAGTATGTTTTATGTTGTAGTTTTGTTAAAGTTATATTTTGGAATACAGTTTTATTTAAGAAATTGCAAGATGTATTTTTATTCTTTCATAGTGTTTTGTTTTCAGTTGTGGGGGGGTCACTATTTTCCCAAAGCTGGAATCCTAATAGTTGCTACCACCCTGGGTCAGGGCGGGCCTAAGGACAACACCAAGAGGTGGTTAAACCCGCTCCTCAAAACCTCCAATCTCTCGATCAGAGGCCTTGCTGCCGGATGCAGTTTATCGTCATGCCAAGGACTAATGGAGCATTCACTGCCGTATTGGAGATGAGATATTACACAGCAGTTCACCCTTTATTGCTTTGCTACTAATCATATTTTCCTTTCTTTTAATACTTAGTTTAGTTTCTGGAAGTCATCAATATCTATCCAGATTTCTGTGTTACACTCTCGGTTGTCTGTTAACCTGCATATTTACAGATATTGACATTTCAAGTGAGGTTAACTGTAACATAACGCAACTCCCATATTCTAAGCTTGACTTAAACTTAAGGTTACATTAATGTGGGGCACAGAGAAGTAGGAATTCATTAACTAGCAATCTGAAATGATAGATTATCTCACGACTGTCAATAAATAGTGTCTCCAAGCCTATAATATAATTAGTAACGAATGTATGGTTGCCAATAATAAAAAAGCCCGATATGCAAATTACAAATTGGAGATGTCCTGCTATTTATCCATAGCTGGGGTGAGAGAAGAGATAAATCCATACCTTTCCCATAGCAATTAGCACGTAGTGAACTCGACTTTCCGATTCCTCAGTCCGAGACGCAATCTATTACTCCAACGTGCTTCCCGCCTTTTCAAACACGCCACCATTTTTCTCTGCTCATCCATAAAGAACATATTTCGTTTACTTCTGATCTTCTGCTACGTCATGCGGATGAAGAATGTTGACCTTTCAATTCCACTATGAATTACAGGAATAACCAGAAGTCTAATGTTGCCAAGATAAATACGGAAATTGTGCAACAGCTTTGGATTTCACACATCTCACTGCTTGCGTCTTTTGTTGTCTGCAATAGACCCTTGCATTGTCTGAATGCAAAAAAAAAAAAAAAAAGTTTTACTTTCGGGACTCTTCAGATTATTGAATTTCGATTGCTGCGCAACATTCTACTGCCAAAAATCGATTGACTGATCGTAGTAATCTGTGCACACTTCTGGCCTTCTTGTCCTTCTGTGAAATCATTTTTTACGATATTCTTGAAAAATATTTGAATATATCTAGCAATACGCTTTTCGTTTTGCATATCATTTGGTTTAGTGGTTAGAGGGAAATTTTACTTCAGATTTTATTTCAAATTTTGCTTTCTCACACATTCTATCAAACGTATGTTTAAAATGCCACCACATACAGCATTAAAACTGTCATATCAATCAGCCCTAATTCTAACAGTCACGTTACCCTAGAAAAACATTGTCTACTTCAGAGAAGTAGCAGGCATGCGATTACTATATTAATGTAGTACCGTGCCTAATAGGGCTAATTATTACAAGAGAAAGGCATACAAGTTGCAAAAACAGTTATCTTCAAAAGGTGAGAAGTCCTAAACGTTTCTAAGATCCATGAAGCTTCACGGAGCCAGATGAAGCAGCTGAGATGAAATGCAAGGAAATTAGTGCCTGTAATTGAATATGTATATCAAGCTTTTGGCAATAAGCTTGAGCTGTGGCTCTAGCTATCTCGGCGTTTGACAGGGTTTAACATGCTGGTCTTCTACATAAGCTTCAGGGCTACGGTATTACAGGACGATTATTTGATTTAATCCAATCATAACTATCAAACCATGAAATGAACGTCGTTCTGAACGGGCTGTCTTCCAGATCCATTCATACGAACGCCGGTGTTCCCTAAGGCTCCATCCTGGGCCCTATGATGTTTCTGATCTTCATCGATGATCTTATGATCTTCCTAATGGCATCCGTTCCCAATTAGACATCTATGCAGATAACACTACCATTTACTCTTAACTCAATAGTAAATCCGGCAGCGCTAAAAAAAACAAAACAAAAAAACTTGGCTGCTGCTCTCGAAAAGGACCCCCAATCAGTGGATAACTGGAACAAGAAATGGCTTGTAAATTTTAATGCTTCCAAAACTAAACTCTTCTCATTATCCACCAGAGAAAAATTTCCCTGCCTACCATCAGTATGGTTAATGCTCGACTCCGTTAGAGTATCTCACTACACCTACTTGGCTTCAAGTTTTCAACTGACTTAAGGTGGAAGAAATACACTGAATCAATAGCTGCATTTACTGCAAGGAAAATTGGTTCACTGTGTCATGCCTGAAAGTTTTTCTAGTCAGAGTTCATCTTACACATCTACCATTCGTCCGTGCATTGAATATTATCGCCATATCTGGTCTGGTACCCCATCTGTTCATCTCGAGGTTCTTGACAAAATCCAAAGAAAGATCTGTAATGTAATCAGTCCTGACTTGGCATCTCGACTCAAGTCACTTTCTCACAGACGTTACGTGGCTTCCCTCTGTCTTTTCTACAAATATGTTCATGGCAACTGCACTGACGAGCTTTTTTTTTTCCTGGTGCTCCGGCTGCATGAATTTAAGGGTGAAACTTGATTCTAGGTACCACACTTTTACTGTTAAAATAGCTAAATGCAATCGACACTTCTACTCCAGCAGTTTCTTTTCGCACACTTCCCGACAGTGAATCTACCTTCCTCTTACTTGCTACCCTGATAACTACAATCTTCCAAAAAATTAAATGCAGCGACAATCGCCTATCTTCTGTTGTTTTGATCCCC
>OZ010594.1:49880269-49887769 GCA_963932145.1 Acanthosepion lycidas
CTAAATAATCTGAAGCAACGTCGAGTCTGGTCAATACCTTGGTGGGTGACCACGTGGAAATGCCAGCTGCTGTAAGATTGGATATGCAGTTCTGATGGATAACGGTTAGGAATGTGAAACTGTTGATCCTAGTTCGAATTCCTGTCGGGTTCGTTACTTTCACTCACGCGGAAATACCATTGGGAAAAATATGAATCCATCTTTCTCCCCTATCTATTGGTTAAATAGTAAAAACAAACTGGGTCCTCCAGGCATGGATGACAACCGGTCTACCGCAGAATGTAACAGCAGTCTAATGCAGGAATTCTTCTGAAAAGACAATCATGAATCGAAAAGAGACATGTTCTCTTGAAAGTGCATCACCTTCCCAGCACCTAAGTCGTGAAATAATCTACATTCCACTCCTTACTACCTCCACTTACAATTATTCTACAATTCATTCATCATAACGATCTTAACAGCACTGCCCTAACTTGAGCTCTGGAATCATGTATTGGGTAAACGTTAGTACTTAAAATTAGTGAATATTAAACGTATGTGGTCAATGAAGTTGCATACGGCTCAACAGATAATAGTCAGATGTTTAAGTAAACCAGACCTTCTTACAACTCTTCTTAAACAGCAGGCTAGACTGGGTACTATTGCCTTGGATAGTAGCCAGTCTAGGAGACATCTTAGAATTCGAAAAACTGTAGAAGACAAATCTTAAAACTTATGTGCACAGTCTGTATTGTGACAAATGTAGTTATATATATATATATCCCAACGGATTATAGCTAGATGTTTTAAATATTGATATTTAAAGAAGCCTTTTTTTTTTAAGTTAAATAAAAGTATTCGTCCGTTTCATTTTTTATATCTTATTGTGCTTCCATGTTTAATCTTAAAAACGCTTTACATGCATAAAATATGAAATATATATATATATATATATATATATATATATATATATGTATGTGTGTGTGTGTGTGTGTGTGTGTGTGTGTGTGTGTGTGTGTGTGTGTGTGTGTGTATAAGTGTAAGCAAATATATGAATATAGATCCGACAGTATGAAGAAAAATATACGGAAAAAACAAACAAAAATCCTAATATACAATTATGTTATTTTAATGTTAATATAATGTCAACGTCGGACGTTTCGGTCTAGTAATTGAAACGGAACGCTGATCTTGAAAATTTTCAGTTGTCTGTTTTGATTAGTCTTACTCTTATGTCCATCGTCTTTTCATGTTGAATTAAATATAGTCTAATGTTAATTATGTTTTATGAATATGTCCTGAAGATGGTCTACTAGACAGAAACGTCCGACGTTGACATTATATTAACATTAAAAGAGCATAATTGCATATTAGGATTTTTGTTTGTTTTTTCCGTATATTTTTCTTCATATATATATATATATATATATATATATATATATATATATATATATATATGTATATTACTTATTATAAAACGCAGATTGTGTGTGTGTGTGTGTGTGTGTGTGTGAGCGTGTGTGTGTATCTGATACATTTATATATTGGATCGGATTTCCTACACTTTTCAACCAATTTTAACAAAACTTCACAGGACTACGTAAAATTACCTTCCGGTGGTTCTAACAGCGCCAAAAATTGGAAAAAACACAATTGTTTTTTCACAAAATCAATTTGAAAACACGATTAAGAGGCATTAATGAAAGTGGGACAACTCACTTTGAGTTATACTTATTATAAAACCCAGGTTGGTTGTTTGTGTTTGTGTGTGTGTTCGTTTGTATATGGGATCGGATTTCCTACATTTTTCAACCGATTTCAACAAAACTTTACTTTTATTTTGGTAGGTAGTGTTTCTTATTGTCTTGCACACTTTTTTCTTTATTTTTACATTCAGAATGCTTTAAAAATTCCATTTACAAGACAATTGTTTATGATAAAATTCTATTCAATCGGTAGACTCATAACGATTGAAAACAATGTTTTTGTTTGAGTTTGGGTTTGATCAATTCGTAAAAAAAAAAAAAAATAATTAAGACATGCGTGTCCGTCAACCTTAAACAATAATCTTTGTCAATTTTATTTTTCAGTCTTTATCATGGTTGATACTTGATCAATCTCTTACTGCTACATCCCCGGACAACGCCGGGCTCTACTGCTAGTATATATATATGGATGACGTTATATTGGCTCCTGAAATAAAAATTAATTCCAGTTGAGCTCTCTAGGGAGTAGGTATGGGTTTGTAAAACAGTGACTATTATAGCTAATATAGCGAGACTCTTCGCATAGCGAATTGAGTCACTGTCAGTCACTGGGCGTGTTTCTAAAAATAAATACGCTAATAATCCACCTACATCCTTGCCGTGCGCCGACTGCTTAGTGGTAGAATCTCCGACTGATACCAATTCAGTCGGGTTTCAATCCTAGCTAGAGGCAACCGGATGTCTAGCCACACTGATGAGCTGCGAAATATATATAACATACTTTATTATCTAATTATTCTTACTTGTCATTCTTTTGATTGGTATTTAAAATAAACTACAAAAAAAAGAAAAAGAAAAAAAAAACAAATGTGTACATAGCGTCATGGCTATCGACACGGAAATAGGAATCAGCGGACCCAAGTTAAAATTCTAATCTACTCTGTTTTGCTCACTTCACGCTACTGCCTTTCGAAATGGGAAGAATTCATCTTTTTTTCCAGTTATTCTTCAAATAGCAGGTTTGAATTGGTTTCATTCCCTTGGATGGCAGCCAGTTTAGGAGAACAAAAACTCGGAATTTGAAACAGAGGAGAAGACAACGGAAAAAAAAAAACTATCATTCACACTGAGAGCAATTTATAGATAATAAAGAAATGAATCAGTAGAAGTTTATGATCATATATGTCCTGAAGAGACATGGCATTTAAAAAGGAATATCCTGTACTTTGTATTTTCTAAGGTTTAGTCGATATTATTTTGGTGGCTTTACCGTTGTGGAACTCTCTCCCGGCTTTTTGCTTTGAAATCGGGTTTACGGCCATATCACATTGAAACACCGATTCTCCTACTATCACCGAAGTTAACCAACATCAAGACTTGTCAGTACCTAACCTAGATGGGAATACCAGGTTTTGTAAGCTTGGATATGCGGATGGTACAATGGATAACGGCTCGGAATTGGAACCTGGAGAACTGAGTTCCAATTCCAGCGAGGTTCTTTATATTCACTTACACACGACTACTCTTTGGAAATGTATGCATCCCCCACTTCCCCCCTAGACATGGATTAATTAGTTGAACTTTTATGGATAAATTATTATCTCCTAAAAATTTATAAAATCTAAAAATATTTTTGGCTTTAAATAATATGCTAATGGTTGGTAAGCCTTTAAAAATCAAGTCAACTGCTTTCCAATCAAATTTGAATTTCACATGTTTAAATGAAATGTCAATCGTTATTTTTTTTCTTCTTAATTCCTGTTGTTTTATTGTCTTCTCGCCTTAATAATATTCTTTTTTTCTCCGATTATTTCACAATCAGTAACGTCGTGTGTCTTAATGGTTTCATCGCTTTGCTTGGGATAAAATGATTTTTAAAAATAGATTTTAAAAAAGAATATATTGTATTTTGGAATTTCTGTGGTTTAGGCGGTAATTTGTTTTTTTAACTTTGCCAATTCTGACAAATCATACTTTTATAATTGTAAGCTCTTTGAACAAACAACTGGAGCAATATTGTCTAGCGCCACTTTTTACGTGAAGTTTTAATATTGAAATTATGTTATTCTAACTTTTGAAGGCTATAGCGAAATTCTTAACTTGTGTACCGTCTCTAGTATTCCATGTTTGTTTATCCAGAGATGTGTATTGAACTGTCACTACGTTAACGTACGATCAACCAATACAAGCGGGCTTAGTGGTACTCACTAAGCTCTCTTGTATAAAAAAATAGAAAATTAAGATAAGTTTAAACAATAAAAACAACTGTTGAAAAACTTAGAGAGATTAAAACGATATAATTTCCTTTTTGTTATTCTTTCCTTTCTTCTTTTTGTGCTCAACATCTGTCATCAAAGTTTTATCTGAGAAGATCATATTTGCCACCGCTGTTGTTATTTTTCTTCATTTGTTTGCCAAAATATACGTAGCTGTTCTCGACGTCGAAATCAACTTTTACATCTAAATACGTAATTTGACGCGGGAAACTTATCTGACTGAAAAAAAAGAGAGTAAAAACCATGACAGATGTTATTGATGCAGCTACAGCCATTAGGAAACGTTATCTGTGTCTGTTGCAGCACACACCAAACATTGGGTGTTCGAAAGCATTATCTTGATAGGCATTGCACATTACCAAAGACTTCCAGAAAATATCATTTTAAATCAGTCAAAAGTCATTGAATACATTGTTGACATTTTTTTAAAGGTTTAATACTAAATATTGAACAGTGAAAGACTTGGTGGCAAGTAATGTCTTTAGGTGTTTTATTACTACCAGCAAAAACTAAAAATAACAGTTTGTATTTCTGTCTATATGGAAAGTTTTTTAACGGAAGACTGAAATTGCGACACCGAAATAGCGAAAGTTGCTTTCTAGAAGCTAAGCAAAATACTAAGAAACAGGAAAATCTTGTAAGAAATAAAGAAAAGAATAGTGATCTGTTATCTAATATCGGTCCTCCTATATGGCATTGAATGTTGGACAATCTCCTCACAGATGAAGAGGGGACTTGAAGCAACAGAAATGTTGTTCGAAAAAGATTTAAAGGAAATGGAAATAAAAATAAAATAAAATAAATTTAAAATAGGGAGTGGGAGAGGGTATAACTCTTCAGAATTCGATCGATATAGTAAAATAATTTCTATGCAAAGCGAAAAGAAAGAGAAACATGAAAAAATTAATACCCCGTGTCTAAATAATGTCTGAATAAATGGAAAACAATATTTTTAAATACTTTTTGTGCTTTTCGGTATTTTAATGTCAAACTACTTTAGTGTTTTGTAATATGTTCCCTAATTTTATCTTTTTTTTTTTAAATAATGACTGTCTTGTATACAATTATTAAATTTTGTACCTTAACCAAAATTTTCGTTCCTGTTTATTTTGCGTCTTTTTATTTTTAATCATCTTTCTTGTTTACATCTTTTAGTAATATGATGTAATTGTCTTTAGTTGTCTGAGATGTTTACATGAAGTCTTGTCATTATTTCTCAATTTTGACTAGTCATTTCACACCTTATTTCTCTTACTTGTCTGCACTTAGTAGTAATAAAATACTTAGCAGTAATAAAATACAATTCGAAGTTATTCGAATTTCTTAGATGAACATTTTTCTTTATTGTGTAACTGTTTAAATTCTCTTAAATTTTCTGATGAAACGTGGTCGTTATTGATAACTTATAATTTTCTGAAAAGTTATCTGAAATTTTTACATGAAACATAATTATTTTTCCTTTTTTATGTCTTTTCTCATCTTATTTCATTTGCTCGTTTGAACGTAGAAGTAATAAGATGTAACTATTTTAAGTTGTCTGAATTGCTTAGAGCAACTTCGTTCTCATTGATTTCTATTTATTGATTTGAGATGAGTTTGCTGTTCGTCATATTAAAGTTGTTTTTAATGTAACGCTCTGTTTGTTTTACACGCTAGAATAGTTTTTAAGTAAACAATATAATCGGAAATAAAGAATGGACCTACGACGAGATTTTCTCACGGATCCCGTAATTAACCATTCCAAATTCCTTCGTTTTTACAAGTCTCTTCAATAGTTTAATAATATGAAAAATACACTTTTCAAATGTTTTTGCGCCGTACATTTATATTATTCAGAACTGATTAAGCATATGTCGCAAAAACTTTATTTTTATATATTTTTTTTATTTCAATTTTAGAATCAATAGATAAAAAATATGCCAGTCTTGGCTTTTAAAAATGCATGCTCATGTGATGATTATCAGGATAGAATCTTCTTGTTATTCCACAAAATTGAACGAACGATTTGTTCACTAAATATTACAGATTAGTTCAAGCAATTTTGTCTGATTAGAAAGAAGTCAAATAGTTCACATGAGGAGTAGACAACAGTTTCACACACATGAAATGGACAAAGTCCGGAGGACGAATATTTTCTGTGAAAATTTTTCGTACATTCAGGTTGGTAAATGTTGTTTAATACTGTTTATTATAAACAGAGCATTTGCTTAAATATTTGTATCTATAAAAAGAATGTATAGACATAAAAAATGTCTTAATATAAAGAAACAAAACTTTTATGAAACCAACCGACAATACTGAAAAAAAAAGAAAGAGAAAAAGAGACATAAAGGCAAACTTACCTACTCAATAAAATAAAGTGCCTTAAGCCTAGATTGCCTAGACCGAGCAAAAAAAAAAAAGAAGTTTAGCAACGTTAAATTCTATGAGACGATGGTTCTAGTTGTAACCCGAGTTTTACGCTCACGTGAACTTCAGAGGACATTTCCTTTCATGGCGTCTGGAAATCGCGTAGGCGTAAAACTCTGGTTACGACGAGTGCCATCGTTTCACAGTGTGTGTGCGTGTATATATATATATATATATATATATATATATATATATATATATATATATATATATATATATATATATATTGTTAGAACTAATGTTGGGTGCATGAATTTCAAGACAATATTTAGATACGTGTTCATTCTTTCGTCATCTTTTCAGCGGTTCCATTAATCCAAAACTTGTCGTCTTTCTGGGCGATGAAATAATCTATTTCTTTTATAGGTTTGGTGAGAACTGAAGTTCTTTACACTAAAGTAAGTTTGTAGGGATCGAAATATGTAGTAATCAGAAAGTGCCGAGCCAGTAAGAAAGGTGGCTGTAGGATGACATTCCAATTAAAATATTCCAATTTCTAGCACCATTGCGATAGACTAATTCTTGATGTTTTTCCTGAAATATTACATTAAAAAATTCTGCTACCTGTAATACGAACTAGAATTCTTCGTTTGATTTTACTTTAGGAGATATTAAAACATAATGCCTTTCCAATTCCACGGGTGCTGATGTAATGAATATACATACACCTGGGTTCTCCCTCACAGTAATATGATTGACTGGTGTCAGCCATAAGTACAGACTGATGAAGACGCCTATTGACTTCGGCTATTGCCTACCACTATGACGAGGACCAGTCCATTACGGTTACCTGCTAGATTGTCCTACCTGGTTATAGTAGTCCCAAACCACTTTGCTTCTTCGAACAAATATATCCCTTTCCGGGTCATATCAGGTGCCTATCTGATTTCGGAGTTTTCTCCAGGACGTTTTAATCCTACTTTCTTACAAGCAATCAATTTTTTCATCGCCTGTTGTCGTTCTTTTCTTTCTTTCTTTCTTTTTTTTTATTTCAAATGGGTCAATTTAGTCACCATTAATCAATGTAGGTCTACCTACTTCTGTATACAAGTGAACCACTTACAAGCAATACTCTCAGCTATAGCACCATTTCCATAATTGACAGTTATTTTTTTATATTTTTTTACCAC
>OZ010594.1:49892769-49962769 GCA_963932145.1 Acanthosepion lycidas
ATGGTTCAAGTTGATAGAACGGCAACTGTATCTCAAGTAACCACTCTTTAAAAGGGTTGCATGCAAAAGAGCATCGCGTAACGTATATACTGGGCCTTGAAGCAGATGGTCTGCAGCCACCGTCTTCGTTATGTCAAGATTTTTAGTGACTACAGCAGACATGTTTATGTAAAATGACAATATTGGAGTGTCGTTTCGTAGTATACAGAGAGACTAAACGTGAGTGTGTTTTTATCATTTCACCCAAAACAAGGCGATAATGCCACTAAGACGCAAGTAGTTACTGGGTGACAGCAAATTGAATGACATTAGTGAGGAAAAATAACAATAAAAGAACAGGATGGCGGAAGACAGAAGACGATGATTGACGATTCATTGAAATTACTGAAGAATGTAGGTAGCAGGGAAACAATAAACTAGAAGTGAGTACTACAGGTGAGAAGAAATGATGAAAGAAACCATTAGAATAGAACTTAGGCTACATCTTAGATATTTTCAACAGTAAAACAATGATTCCTTAGAATTCAAAAATTGGACAACAGAAGAATGAAAAAGTTGGCAGATAAAAAGATTCTTGCATTTTGCTGCGACATAGTTGCGGCAGAATTTGGCGTCAACAACATGGACGCATGTATCGATCTCACCTTGTATCAACGGCTGTGGGGGCATATTTTTTCATAAACATTGATTCCGTTGGCATCAATGAAAAATCGTTTAAACGCCGCAGTCTAATCCGGTATTGTGGCCGACCAAGTGTCTCAATTTATGACTACAAGACACTATCCTTTGGTGGTCATTTCCAGCAGGACAACGCACCGTGTCACAAATAAAAAAATAAGTAAAATGGTTTATGGAACAAAGAATGTTAAAGTAGCCACTATAGTCACGGGATCTCAGTTTCAAAGGGGACCTTTGGAATATCATCAAAAGGGAAATTCTAAGCTTGGATGTGCAACCAAGCTAGAAAAATTGATGGGTGCCTCAATAAGAGTATGAACCCAAATTTCAAAAGAGTTCGTCGGAAACATTGTCGAATCCATGCCAAGAAGTGCTGAGGCGGTTCTAAAGAATAGTTATATATATATATATATATATATATATATATATATATATATATATATATATATATGGAGAGAGAGAGAGAGAGAGAGTGTTGGATAAATTGTCGTTTAAATTACGCAAGTATAAAATAACACTGACATCTCATTTTAACAGATATATTTACCAAAATTACACAAAAATATCTTGAAATACTAAAAAGTAAATTTATTCAGTAAAATCGCCATTGGCTTCAACCACGGGCTCCAGGCGACTTTGAAATCCCTTGCGTCTCTTCTGGACGGTCTCCTTGTTTAAGTTGGTTAAAGCTTCCATAAACCATGCTTTCTGATCATCTTTGGTATTACAATGACTTTTGTTGGTCCTTCGCTTAACTGCACCCCTAGCATAATAATCAAGAGGCTTTCAGTCTGAAAAGTTAGTTGACCAGATGTAAGGGGTCATGTGGTTGCAGAAATTGTCTGACAGTCATGACTGTGTTCTTCTGCTTGTGTTGCATGGTGCAAAGTCATATTGCCAGACATAGGTTCTATGCGTTATATGTCCCTTAGATGAACATTGTTTACAGGAAAGGAGTAATTTATTTTGAAGTCCCATCTTCAACCTGATGTCTTTTACTGGAGCGTCTAATACATAATACCACCTTCTTTTAAATCCAAAATTTTGGCTTTGATACAAATCTCATGGATTTTACCATCTAAAACTTGAATTTCTCTATGAAGGTTTTTGATGATGACTTCTTCCTGTTTCAAAAAAAAAAAATTCCATTAAGTTCTTATCTTGCTCCAGCAATTCGAAACTTAAGTTAATATCATTTTCGAAATTGTTATTAAACTCAATAAGGGACTTAACTCCTTCTCACTTGTAATTATCCATCTTGAAATAAACAATGAATTCAAATTATATATATTTTCTTAAATTATATTTTGGAATCTACTTTTCTGTATTTATTTCACTGAATGGGGAAGATGGGTAAAATTAGTTTTAATTATATATTGGACCCCACGAGACCATAATAACTACACTGAACTATAAAGGCAAAAATTATTGAATGTAAATTTTTGGACACCTCCTGTCCGGATAAACTTCATTGAACGGTGAAGATGGGCAAAAATTATTTGGAGATATCTTCTCTCATATATAAAAAGGTCAGAAGACTAGGAAATATTTTTTCTTGGTGCCTTTATGCTCAAATCTGCCTCGAATTTTTAAGAAATTCTCTTTCATCATGCCAATAAAACAGCTTTATGCGTTCAGCAAATTGCTCTCACAAACATATACATACATACACACACACACACACACACACACACACATATATATATATATATATATATATATATATATATATAGCAAATGGCTTTTGTGTTGAGCGAAAATTGCGAATATTGTGTTTAAGCAAAATTGCTTACTTGTTTTTAGAAAAATGAAATTTAACGACTTCCCAAATTGAGTCGGGCTTGATGAACAAAGATGAGTCAACTGAATAATTTTAAAACATACTTAATATAAGAAATACATAATGAGAATAAATGATTGCTAAAACGTATTCTTTTAGGAGTTAAGTCATGGTATCGGGAAGATATCTATAACATCTGATTGTCTGAGATAGATAAAAACATTTATGTGTGTTGTGGTGTCTTCATCCAATAGCTGCTTTATCCTTGCATCATTTAGATTTTCTCATGGCTAGCATCGCCTGTCACTGGAGTAGGCTGAAAAACACATCTCTCCTGTTCGTGGTCGCCTCGGTCACTTTACATGGCGCTTAAAATCTATTTTGTGCCTAATTCTGAGTCATACGCATTATTATCAGATCAGCAGGAGTTATCTACTAAAATGAGATACCGTATATTTTTTATAGTACGTTCTTCTAAAAATTAAATGCAATCCCAATCGTCTTAGCCACTGAAAATCTTGATATGACAAAGATACTCGCTACTCTATAGCTCATCACCACATCTTGTAAAATGAAGCTCGACATCTGATTCGATTTTAACTTTAATGTGATCGATTGAGTGATGTGTGTTTTACTATTTCTCAACCGTTTATGGGTTATCTAAAATCGAAATATATTTTTAAATTGTAAGAATAATTTTTAATGGATTTTTAAATGGATTTTAAGTGTATTTTTAATTTTAAGAATTTTAATTTTTAGGAATTATTAATGGATTTTAAGAATAATTCTTTAATAGGTTTTTGGATTGTAAGACTATTTTTAATGGATTTTTAAATAGATTTTAAGTGTATTTTTAATTTTAAGAATTTTAATATTTAGGAAATATTAATGGATTTTAAGAATAATTTTTTAATAGATCTTTGGATTGTAAGAATTTTTTTTTTCGCGAGCGAATAATGAATTAATAATATTTTGAACATAACAATGGTTTTTTTTAATATATAAGTCCCGTTAGTTAACCCATAACTTTCCAAAGAGTATATGCGCATGTAACAAATGAATGTAACAAAATCTACTGGAATTTGAACTCGGCTCTCTGATTTCTCATTCTGAAGCCATTATCAAATAGACCAACCTCACATTCAACCTTAATGTGGCCTGAACTCATACACGAAGAGCTTGTCTATGCAAAGGCGAGGAATGTCTATTTCTATTTTGAATATTTAACTTGATCGAGTATAAATGACGGCAAGTTCAAGATCCGGGTATCTAGGTCACTCTTTAAATTATTTAATTCCAGGTGTAAATATGTGTTAATATAATCACCTACCCAAGGCCCGTCCAAGCGGTTCTGATTCACTAATTAAATTATCTAATTATGTATGAATTAAAGAATTGCTCTGTTTCGTTGGTTCAGGCAGTTGTTCTCCTGGTTTGAACCTCTTTGTTGATTGCCAAGGTGAGACATTTTTCACCGACAAACTTCTCGAGATTCTGGTGTATAGTAACACTCAATGTAACAGGCGTTAGTGATAATTATGGCTTTGGATACCAGTTTATGGATTACGAAGAAACTTAGAACCTACAGCGAGATCTAACTGAAATTCAGTTCAGGGTTTGACACGCGAGAATTTGGTTTTCGTAGATAGTTGCCAGTTCGAATTTTCATCTTTTCACAAATTAAGACGTGACTAAATATTTCGTGAAAGAATATCATAGACTGATTAGTTTTTCTGTTTCCTTTCTTCCTATACATTTTAATCACTGTCTCACCCAGCGTTTCTCTTGTGATTGTCCCATTTTGAAAAGACGAAACTTGAAACATGCGCTTCGTTGTCTCTCCGTGTGAATTCTTGAAATGTACCGCTGATATATCCTGCTCCAGAGCTTTAACTCACCTACCTCATCAGTTAGTTTATTCAAGTAACAGGCATCAACTAATTCTTCTTCTATGTGCGGTGTCTCTTCGGGATGTGACCCATCATGGCCCGTTACGATTTTCTGGCCCAAGCTTATATTAGGTTGGTGCAAAAATAATGTCGTTTTTTGACGTATGTTTTAACGTCAAAAACGATATTATTTTTGCACCATCCTAATAGCTATGTTTGTATTCCTACTACCTCCACTCCCAGTTCTGCCATCCATTTACACAGGCTCGTTAAATAGGGTACTCTTTGTTTTTATCTGTCCTGTGAGTGAGAAATTATCCTGGTATAATTTTCTCATTACTAATCCCAGAAATCTCAACTATCTCTTTCTGATTTTGCATTTAAAAATTCTTCTTATTTCATTTTTCTTAAAAGTTCGCCGTTATTTGAAAGTACCATCTAGGGGATTCGCAGCATCCTTCTGTAGAACCACATCACTCCTGCCTCGTTTTTTCTTCATCTGCGAGGAAATAGTCAAGCATTCACTGGACGCGTATTATATAGCAATTCAGCACTCTTTTCCTTGTGTGGAAAGACATTTTCTTGTTTCTTAATACTTTGTTTACTTATTGAAAGGTATCATTTTCTATTCCACTGTGTCTTCGAGGACTACTACAGAAAATAAAAATAAATAAATAAAAAAAACTTTTTAAAAATAGCATTGAAAATAATAACTGAAATTGTTAAAAGAATCTTTATCATAGTAATTGTTCGGACGATTGGTACTTTGTATAACAAGCGACAAATCAACGAAATCCCTCAACTCCACGAGGGCACTTCACTGAGCCTTCTTGGTCTCACGTTTTCCACTGACTTAAGATGGGACAACTACATTGAATCAACAGCTGCATCTACTGCAAGGAAAGTTGCCCATCCTTCACATCTACAAATCTACATCTGCAAATCCTTCACATCTACAAATCTACCATTCGTCCATGCATACTCATCTCGAGATTCTTGATAATATCCAAAGACTGATATGTAATGTGATCGGTCCTGACTTGGGGTCTTGACACCTATCACTCTCTCACCGACATAATGTGGCTTCTCTCTGTCTTTTCTATAAATATTGTTATGGAAGTTAGCATTGTATTTTTAAGTCAATACATGTATGCATCTTTAAGCACCATAGAGAAGCCTCCCTGCTTGCTATCAACATGGTTCATGCTGAACTTCACGAGAGTGTCTCACTGCGCCTTCTTGGTCTCACGTTTTCCACTGACTTAAGGTGCAACAACTACATTGAATAAATAGCTGGATCTACCGCAAGGAAGTTGGTTTTCTGTGACGCGCCAGAAGGTTTTTCTCGTTTGAGTCCATCCTTGACATCTACAAATCTACCATTCGTCCATGTATGGAATACTGTTGCCATATATGGTCTGGTGCACCTGCTGTTCATCTCGAGATTATCGACAAAATCCAAAGACGGATATGCAGTGTGATCGGTCCTGATTTGGGGTCTCCAATCCAGTCACTTTCTCACCGACGTGATGTGGCTTCCTTCTGTCTTTTCTATAAATATTTTTATCGAAGCTGACGAGCTATTTTTACTGGTGCCCCGACTGCATGAATTTAAACGTGCTACTAGGTTGGCATTTCAGTCCCACCCTTCTATTGTTGAAACAGTTAAATGTAACCCCTATTCTACCCCAACAGTTTCTTCTCTCGCAATTCCCGACAGTGGAAGTCCCTTCCTTTTACTTACTTCCCTAAGAACTATAATATTCAAAAATGTAAATGTAATGTCAATCGACATCTTCTGATACTTTGATCCTTGTTTTTCTTTTTATCCTTCTTCATTCTTTTTTTTTATCCTTTCCTCAACTTCCTCGCCTAGTCTTTTCCCTTACTTACATTCTCTGCAACCCCTTGCGTGCTAGTGGCACTCTCGCCTTGCTTGGGGTGAAATGCTTAAAAAAAACAAAAACATCCGAATTTCAATTGGCATAATGAAAGGCGCATTGAAAAAAAAATAAACAGGAGTAGAATGGAACAGGAGTATTTGGTTAGAAACAAGGAAAGAGCGCTCAAGCGTGATGTAATATCAATCCTCGTCTAGGCGAATGAATACTGAATAATTTCTTTGCAGATGATCTGAGTCAAAACTGTCGTAGTTCTACAGAGGAATGTTCAGAATACCATGGATGGAGCATGTAAACAAGAAGTTAAAAGGAAACAAAAACGACATTTTGAAAAAAAAATCAGAATGAGACACTCGACATATCTAAAACACATAATGAGAAAAAAAGGTTGAGAACCTGACCCTACAGGGCATATTGAAAGCAAAAATAAAAAAAGTGCAAAAATAATGCCGTTTTCTCACATATGTTATTATGTGAGAAAACGACATTATTTTTGCTCCATGTAAACAAGAAGATAAAAGGAAACAAAAACGACATTTTGAAAAAAAATCAGAATGAGACACTTGACATATCTAAAACACATAATGAGAAAAAAAGGTTGAGTACCTGACCCTACAGGACATATTGAAAGCAAAAATAGAAAAGTGCAAAAATAATGCCGTTTTCTCACAAATGTTATTATGTGAGAAAACGACATTATTTTTGCTCCAACCTAATAGTTTCCGGTGAGGCTAGAACTAGCATCGCATACCCGTAAAGCTCGTGTTAGAGGTCGTTTCCTTTATTTCAATTAAAAGCTATAAAGAATTATAACTAATTTTACATATATTTATTTTCGGCTGTTTATTCATGCAATATTATTTCTTCATTCTGTTGTCATCTTAGTTGCGTCCTTTTGTTTAGTTGTTCTACGTTTCATGCCCCTTCAGGATGTGGGCGATCGTGGTTCTCCACAGGTTCCTAATCCGTCGTGACTCTTGGGGGCCTTTCTTCAAAACTCCCGTCCTCGATTCCATTATATATTCACACAAGCTCATCAGATAGGCGACTCGCTACCTTCCCTTAACTCGCCCTGGGAAAATTAAGTTTTCCAAGCCCTCCTTTCTCGTTATGGGTCTAAGAAATGTCGCTTTCTGGTTCAGACTTTTCTTTATGTTACCAGAAATGTGGTTCTACAGAAGGATGCTGAGACTACCAGGGACCGAACATGTGAGCAACGACGTAATTTTAGAGTAAAATGGAAACAAAAAGGACACTTATACTTAACATCAGAAAGTTATAGTTGAAATTTATTGGAGACGCAATGAAGAAGTTGGACTTGGAAAATCTGATGCTCACAGAACACAATGAATGAAATTGGGAAAGAGGAAAACGACGCATAACCTATCTAGTGAACTTGAGTAAATGAATGACGGAACAAGGCTTCGGAGAGATAACAAAGAGAGAAAATTTATGAAGAGTACCTAGGAAAGATAGGAAATTGTGAAGAGCCATGATAAAACGTCCAGTAGCGCATAGAATAATAAGACATCCATATCTGATGTACTCAATGGAAATGCGATGTTTAACATGTTCAAGTATAGGATTAACCGTTATCTTCCGCATCAGCCGTACCTCTTACATTGCAACTATCTACCCCGAGTTTTACAGGGTGAACCAAACTGTAGAAAAAAAAAAAATCAGCTAGAAAAAATTCTGTTGAAGTCTTTATCTTATTTGATAAAAAAACATTCATTATAAAATAAGAATTTATTAAGATGTAAATAATCTTCAGAATCATTTTATTCCTTCAGTAACAAAGCGTTGAATGCTATCAACATGGAACTGAAAGCAATCCCAAGCACTACAAACATCACAGATATCGAAATGTATATTGACCTGCTGGCATCTTTCAATACGTAAAAATATTTCGGAAAATCAATAGCGCCCATATGTTTCCAATGCCTAAAAATAGAACGAAATAAAAAATAATAATAAAAAATACTTTAGTAACTTACATTCAATGCATCGAAGCCTTTTTTATTTATTTATATATAGATGAAATATAAGAGAAGCAAGAATGTGTATCCAATACGGTGCCTGAGAGGGTTGAATATTTATAACTGAATCGAGAGGATTCTGGGTATGGCAATAAACTACATCCGGCAGCAAGGCCTCTGATCGGGAGCTTTTGAGGAGCATGATAACACTTTTTAATTGCTATTATTCCCAGGTCCACCTTGACTTGGGGTAATAGCACCTGCTAGATTCCCAGCTATGGTCAAATAATTTACCTCCAAACTGGGGTAAAAACACTGAAAGTGTAGGAATCCTTCTACCCAGTTTTTCGTTGAATGTTAAAATTTGGAGTGTCGGGTTTCGATACAATAACAAAATATCGTTACAGGGTCGCTCGTAATTTGGCCGTCTAGAATAATCACACGATTTCCATGGAAAGAATAAAATTCAGTAGAAAAGACAACGTAGTTTCAACAAATAAACTTTAATTTAATTAAGGACATGAATAGAAGCAATTGGTGATAGATTGGAAAGTAAAGTCTTTTTGTTTTGATTCATAAAGTTCTGAAATCTCTATCTATAAAAGGCAGGATGTGTGTGTGTGTGTGTGTGTGTGTAACGAATGCACGGCCGCAATTTTCGACGGATTGCATTTCCCAACTCCCATCGATAGTAGAAATAATCGATTTTGTCATGCTTTTACGGCAGTTTTCATGTAGTTTGCAGCCATTTTCTACTGGCCAGATTGAGAGCCAATAGCTGGCTGCCACGAATAGGCAGGAAGATTCTATTGGCCATCGTGAGAGCCAACAGCTGACTGACACAAATGTTAACTAGCATGCTAGCATGCAAAAAAAATCGATAGCTGCATTCTTCACAAGTGGGAAAAATTTAAATCTGCATGGCACTTTACTCCAATTGACTCATTCGCTTGCTTAAACTCAACGTTGATTCTGATTCCACAGGACTGGGTTGGATGTGAAAAAGTATTTGTTGTTAACATTCTTTTTTCATTCGGTTTTTCCAGTTACGAGTCCTTTTTTAAAGCTGATCGTTTTGTGTTCATTTTGTTTAGTTCTTTTTTCGTAACAGATTTAATGTTTAGTATAGAGCTTAGAAAAAAATCGCGGTGTGAGATAGTCAAGAAGTAAGGCATGTAGCAACATCAGCACGGTAATGGGCACTCCTTTAAAGGCAAGGAAGGGCAAACATATTTTAAGTCAAGTGATAGCGATTGCTGTATGAGTCGTACGATTTTTGAATCAAGCACGGGCAACGCCGGGCCATGTTGCTAGTAAAATATAAATTGTCTTTGGGTACGTATGTGCGAAACAATAAAATGTTGCTATATGTGTGTTCGTATGAAAAAGTCAACACGTGCGTGCATGATTCATAGTAAAGAGGACACAAGAGATAGTTAGAAATTGTTTCTTACTGTTAGCGGCGTTGCCGTATCTGAAGATTGATGACGCTGTCGCTTTTATCATGGGGCCCTGAAAATCATAAGCAAGAGTTGTGTGGAGTTTGTTGACAGTTGTTTGTATCCTGTTTGGGAACGGATTTCGTATGATTTTATACACTTTTTCGTAACAATGTCGGCCCCAGAATTAAATTATTTATTCCTAATTGACTCTAAAACGGAACAGGGTATGTCTTCTACTACGTCCGCATGATATTTGGGCGGTATCTACGTAAAAATAATGATGACTAATACAACAAACTTTCTGATTTGTATTCTATGATTTTATTGGTGTGTTTTAAGATGTAAGTGTTTTCTTGGGTGTGATTGGTTTATAAATATAATATTTGATATTTTAGTGGACACGATAAAGATATTATTGTGAGACCGGAACTACCTACATAATAGACTCTTCCAGGTCTATATTAACTATCCGACACAACACTTTAGACAGAGACAGTGAGAGCCGCGTACGAATACCAGTATTGGACACTAACATATAGTAAGCTCCGCTTACACTATCTCTGTAACCTGTTGTTAATATATCTTTCTTACATCTAATCCGTGTTTCATGTTTTACTTCTGTGGTCCCGACTTTGGCCCCACATCAGATATAAACAAATTATAGTAAAAATACCAGCAATATATATTAATAGTAAAAAATACACACGATACATTTCTGTAATGAAAAAAATATTAGCAGCTGTACATTTTTGTAACAAAAAAAGAAAAATACCATTAATACAACTTTTGTAAAAGAAATTACTAATGCTCACAAGAAAATTAAATTTTAGCATTAAATGACCCATGGGGAGTTGATATGCCGCTAAACAAACAAATCAGAGGACTGCGTCGAGATAAATATTGGAGGTTAATTTTCAAGCCAAACAGACTTAGCATTTGCAAATGTGACACCGTACAATATTGCTTTTTTTTTCTTTTCTTTTTTTTTTTTTAAAGATATCTGGAATTCTTAAGTAATAACCTAAACCAATTAAAAGAAACATAATGTCGGATTTAAACGTGTAGTATATCGGTGCGGTAAATGAAATCGACGTGCTCGGTAAATGGTTGATTGAGTCTGTTTCCTTTACTTCACACTGACAATAGTAAAATTAAGTTTTCTCACGAGGAATCATTCCGTAACAGCCAGTGCTATATGAACGACGCTTTTTTCATTCTCTGGCCATCAGGTTGGGATCAAAGTGTAGCATCTGTTCTCAGCATCAGTTACAGTTTTGGTAATATTATAATACTTATAAGGAAACATTCATTGACTGAGGAGCCAGTGCTATCATTGTTTGATATTTATAGCATATTTCTATAAAAAAAAAAAACGTTTAAAGAAAATCGTTTTTTTTTTTAAGTCCAGTAACTGTTATTGCTCTTTCAAGTATTGATGTGGACTTCCTACGTAACATTTTGTTCGAACTTACGACGAACGTCAATATCTTGCTTATGTCATTATTTTCTCTTCGAAATACGTGCTATCCATTTTAGTTATTTCTTTCGATTAAAGTTATGAAAAATGTCTTTGAGCGAGAGAGTGGCCTGTTTGTCTTGGCGAAAGCCATCCTTCATTGAACCTTTTTCTGCAGAATCCCAAAGAACTACATCAAAATAACAGAAACAACATCAGTGGAAGACTGCCAACAGCAGCAATAACTAAAATGGACAGCACATGTAACTCGAACAAAAAATAATAACATAAACTGTTGACCTTCATCCAAATATAAGGTTAGGAAGGAAACTCCGATCACTACTTGAAAGCGCATTAACGGCTACTGAACTTGAGAAACCTATTTTCATAAAAAAAATTGTTTTAAGAGAATGATATAAATTACAACCGGTCAATGCACGGACAATGAATGTCGAAAGTTTCCTTATATGGCAAACGATGAATATTACCAATACCATTAATATTGTTGCATATATAGGTGCACTCCTGTTGCATATGTATATATGCAACAGGAGTGCACGTTGTTACACTCAGGTCACGTTTCCCCATTAGAGTCGTAGATAAACTTCATATGCTGCAATGATATGTCTAGAGCAAGTTTACCTGATTGAGCCTATCCCTCTTCAGGTCAACTGGTTACAATATTTTTACTGTGGTTTAAATTGTTTTATTATATATATTAATACGAATGACGGTATAAATAATTTTATTTGTTCGTCAATGATGGTAGTAGGAAAGTCGTTGTTACTAAGAATTTGTTTATTTATCAGATATTTCTTTATAGGAATTTTTTAGTAGAAAAAAAATTAATTTTACATTGTTGATGAGGTCTTTGTATGATTGCTATCTTTTATCAGTAAGGCCATTCGCTTTGATAGTTAAGGAGACAGGAGTTAATACTGGTTATTTTTTTTGTATTATGAGTAATAAATTTCTGATTATTAAAATCTACAATGCCATCAACAAAAGGGTTTTTTTTTTTATTGACGCTGAAAAATATAATCCATAATTCCTGCGGACAGTAATAACCGCCTCAGACCGAAAGTATATCATAAAACAATTAAAACTTTCAATGTTGTCGATACTAACAATATTTATCCACAAAAACTGAATGACCGACGATATATATATATATATATATATATATATATATATATATATATATATATATATATATATATATATATATATATATATATATAGTGGACCCTCCCGTGGTATTCGACGTATGAGGGTCAAGCAGCTCACTTCCTAGGAACCGACAGCCCAGACACCAGCACATATGATTTGATTATAGTGGCGAAGGCTTTGTGCAGAACCAACCACACGTTTTGAAGGGCCAAATACACAGACCTGGTGCACTACGTGCCACAAGGTCCCCAAACAAGCCTCCATAGGTTTTGAATTCCTTCTCCTAGACCAGTTACCTTCGATGATTAGTAAATATAGTTTCAATTTGATAACAATATTTTAATTAAAATTGAAAAAAAATAAAAAAGATTCTTGTAAAAATTCATCATTCATAGAAAGAATTATTTTTCATAAGACAATAGTGTGCATAATATATTTTATACGAGAAAACAATTAAAAGCTTTTCTAATTAAATGTCTTAGTCTAAATGGTTTTTTATTTTACGATGCAGAGCATATTTTCTGTGACAGGGGCTGACCAAAAAAATCATGATTTAATTTCTTTAAGGACTTATAATTAATATAAACATTATGCTACAAAAATGAATTTTTCGAAGTTCCATAAATTAAATTAGTGACGATTAACAGTTGTGAAAATATATTTTTAAAGCTTTTCAGGAAAAAAAAATCCATATTAAGATAATTCATTTGTGAATAATTCCTGAGAGTTTCATTAAAATTTAACAATTACCTGATTTTTACAAAAATTTCTAAATCAGAGTGTTTTCACCAAAAAAGACGCTCGAATTTCCAATATTAATTCATGGACACTCGCTGACGCAAGCAACACAACAGTTTTAACAAAAATTTCCAAAGTTCTCAAAACGATCAAAAAATATAATTTAATAGAAAAAGAAATCTTTGGTCTTTCATTTGATAATAAAATAAAGATTTTGACGATAAAACTTTCAGTTTATTGAGTTTGGGGTAATTTTTCAGCAAGTAAGCTAATTTTTGCGAATCTTTAGTGTTACCTATATATATGGGGTCGAATCTCCGACTGACGCCAATTCAGCTTGGTTTCAATCCTAGCTAGAGGCAACTGGACGTCTAGTCACACTGATGAGCTGTGAAACAACGAAACACTCTGCCTTTCGATGACAGCATATATGTTCCTGAATAATTTATTTCGTTTGAGCTCTCTGGGAAGGAAGTGTGAGTTTGTAAACAGTGACTATTACTGCTAATAATACAAGACTCTTCGGTAAAATGAAATGAGTTTTCTCAGTCACTGTGTATTTATCTAAAAATAAATACGCTTAAATGCACCTTCATCCCTGCCGTGTGCCAACGGCTTGGGAGTAGAATCTCCGACCGACGCCAATTCAGCCGGTTTTCGATTCTAGCCAGAGGCACCTCTACATCTAGCCACACTGATGAGCTGTGATACAGCGAAACAGTCTGTCAGTGGATGACAATATATATATATATATATATATATATATATATATATGAGTAATGCATTTATTCATTATTAAGACATTTTTATCACTGTAAACGTTATTTTTAGTTGATATCCATATTAGAGTAGATGCTCCGCTTATTTTAAATACCATATTTTATATACATATAAACCCTATATTTTTGTCTACTCTTATTAAAAATTACATCGTCCGACAAGACTTGAACCTGTACAGCCAAATCAAGGGCAAACATCCAGCCATTTAACGAGAAATTTTTGTCTCGCTCATAGATTTTGTGCGTGTGAAATGAAAGTCTTTTACTGATGACGCATGTTCATTGGTTAAACATGCCAAATTCTCTCATATATATATATGAAGGGGGTAGAGAGAGATAGAGAGAGAGAGAGAGAGAGAGAGAGAGATCAAACGTTTGATTCAAATTAAGTGCGAAAATATTTAATCAATTCTGTTGAAAGTTGATAGTTCAACCGTTGGAACGTAATGGTCACAAGTTTACGTTCTGATTATCCCAATTTGTACACGAAAGTACGTGACCGCTTCACCTGAATCCTATCTAAATTTAAATTCTTTCTCTTTCATTTACTAAACGTTCGGTGAGCATTAACTATGAAACTCAATTTAAACTGCTCAGGTACACCTGATCTTTATGGCAAGTCAAGTGTCAACATTTTTTCCAATTAGGTAGAAGGATAAATTAATCAATGTAAAAAATTGCCGCATATTTTTTTAAAGTTCAATTTTCAAGTTCAAGAACTTGGAAATGATGGCAATTCTGTGGAAATCATACTGAAAGAATCAAGTATTTGAAGAAAAAAAAAAAAGCGGGAAAATGAAAACAGCGACAATAAAGGATTAAATTCTAAGCAAAAAATAAAGAAAAATTTGAAACTCATAAACATAATTATAATCTGATTTCACGAAACAGTTGTGACAGGGCATGATGAGAGAAAGGAAAGGGAACATATCTTGTAGTAATAAAAGAAAAAAAAAATCAAATCTCGATATCCAAAAATAAAAATCGATAACCAGTAATAATGGAACATAATGATGTAATCGAAAGGACAGCATAAAATCGGGGGCGTTTCAGAACGAGAAGCAGACGATAATTAGAAAATTCAAAACGAGGCCAAAAGCATACAAATATAGGGAAAACAAAAGTTTTGATGATTTCGGATTCGAAAAAAAAAAAAAAAGAAACTTTCGGTGAAAAAAAAATTCGTTTATTTTATTTTATCTTATTTATTTATTCTTATAAATCCAATTTATAAGAATAAAATCACAATTAAATAAAACTCTCGAAGTCGATGAGGTTACAAAAAATGAAATCCAACCTTTAAAAATTCAGATTTTGTGGTAATACTAAAAAAGTAAGACCTCAACATTAACACGAAATAATATATAATAAAATTCAGAATTTTTTTAATAAGCGAGTTGAAAGGTAAACAGACAAAATATTTCCTTTAAATGGAACGAAAAAAATATATATTGTGAAGAAAAAGAAAAATATTATTCTAAATGAAGGTTATTAAAAATTATTATTTACGCAGAGTGACTCGCCTGTTATTAAGAGTAGAATTGTAATCTTTTGCCATTTGGTGAAATTCTTCAAAAGCCATATAACATAATAATTTTAGCTAAGACTGAAGTCCTTACACCAAGACTTTCTTAAACCTCGGGAAATGTAAACAACCCTGCAAAAGCCATTGCTTTGGAATTACATTTTTCTTTAGTAAAAGGCATATGCAGTCAGATATTTTCATTTCAGTATAATATTGATTTATGCATCCATTGTGTCGTACTGAGATGTACGACACCATGGAAGTTTTCCATCTAACAATTAAAAACAAATGAATCTTTAAAATAATAAATATCGTTTAAAAATATAAAAAATAATCTTAAGGAAATAACTTTTCAGTTACATACAATCGTTTAAAAATTATTTTATATCTAGAAATATTTAGATACAAATAATCAATAAAAAAATAAAAATTCACAGAACTAAATCAAACACCCAATCGTTTAAAAACAATTTATTTCATTTTTTTTTTACAACGATGTTCCCCTCCATCTTACTGATCATTTCAAGAAGAAATTGTATATCACGATTTTGTTTTAAATCTCACCGAAGGAAAATCCCAGTTTCTTTATAAGTTTGTACTATGTGAATTTACAAAATGTAATGTGATTCAAGCATTGCTGAACGATGCGAGAATCAATTTTATGTTTGTAGTTTTCCTAATTGTTACCAGGATTATCCTGTAGTACCGATTTATAGCTACAAGGATCTGGAATTTAATTTCTTTTGCAATAATGTTAACTCTGCACAAAGCCTAAGAGCCATTCGAAATAGAAGGTTCAAAAGTAAGAGGCACAGTTTATGGGGATATGTGGGGGAAGATAATAATTGACCCTAGACTTGAACAGATTAAGATTGTGATGATCGGGAAAGCATCCTACTGGGAATAAGTTCTATAATGCAGCGTCTCGTGGGAGGACACTGGACGAGTGGAACTCACCAAAGGAATAAAAAATATGGGTTTGGTTTGCTACAATGTGCGTGACATGGCGGGTCATAGCCGCCGTGAAGGATAGAACTGGTGGAACTAAATAATGTATTTCGTTTGAGCAAATTCCATGGAAATAGCAATAGAGCAACAGGAGCTTTGCGACATTTCGTCCGTGAGAAGGAAGTTGTAGGGTGGAAAATAGCCTATCATCCACAAGGACGCCGAGATTCTTTTGGATTCTATCAAGACTGGAGAGGGAAGACTGGCAGGTCTTCCCATATATGGCAACAATAGTCCATTTCCGGCCTTATCTGGGTTTTGTAAAGGTAGAGGATAACAGGAAGTTTCATGTACTTACTGGAGAGGTACAGGATTATTTTTCCAGCCTCTTTAGTGATAGATCCTATATAGGAGTTCTAAATATAATGCTTGAGTTTAAGTACCAATAGGCGCTCAAGGCACGGGACCTACTTGAAGGAACACCCATTTTGCTCCGTGATGATGGAACATCACCAGTTTGGTTTTAAAAGCACTGAATGTGACCATCCTATTTTTCCTCTGAGCTGTTCGATCTAGATCAGAGTAGAGATAAGCTACCAAGCTCTGATCATTTAGTTTTGGAGGTGCACCCATATACCGTTTTATCATTAGCATAGATATTCACAAATGATCGATACCGTTTTATTTTGCAATAAATACCATCACTTGACAAGTCAACACAAATAATGAAACAAAATATATTTTTGTAGTGATGTTATAACATGTTTATCTTATTGTTGTGGTAGGATCCACCTAATTTGCATAGTGGAGTACCGACCATATAAATATGGTTGGTACCGGGGAGGAATCAAGAGATTCAACCAGAGACTCTGCCCGACTGCGACTCAGTCAACACACATTCCAGGAACGGTCTTCCCAGGAATATACAAAAGACTATATGTAAATATTGTGTACACTTTCTTGTTTCAATACATTTTGTTCTAAGTACATTTTGTGTTGCATTATTATTCCATGCATTAGTCAAGTTTCAACACTTATAATCTTTAGATAAATATTATTCGCTGTATTTTGTACTGAGCCCTTTAAAAAAATAATGGCTTTGGATATCGTAATTTAACTATATCTATACCAACCCTGTATTCATACATACATACACACACACACACACACACACACACACACACACACACACACACACACACACACATATATATATATATATATATATGAGTAGATTTAATAAATGTGGCCGTATCCTACTGTCAAAAGCTGGGTATGTTAATAATCTGGAAGCACATGTGAGACGAACTCACTCTGTGTTACCTCCACTCGCCGTTGATACCACGTTTCATCTGCAAGGAAGTATGTGAATCGACATCTGGGTTGAAGAGGCATATGGTGGTACACAAGAATGACCTGCCACAACAATATAACCGTGTGAAGACTCTGGAGCACATTTGTCATCTATGCGATAGGCCTTGCAAATCAGCTGCTGGTTTGAAGAGACACTTTCGAAGTCATTCGAGAGGAATAAAAATGATCTGGATTGAATGTAGGTGTTGATGGGCGAGTCGGCAGTCATCTGCAAAGATGGGGCAATCAACAGATTTAATAGGCTGGTTAATGAAATTTGAGGAATAAAAATACAACAAAATGATAACATATTGGCAATAACATTGATCATATTTATTATATATTCGACTTTTGATTAAACTGAAGAACGAGGAGAAAAATTTGAAAAGTTGTGCCCTTTTTCAGTCTTATTGTCAATGTTGTTATCATTTTGTTGTCTTTTTATACCTCAAATTTCATTAACCCGCCAATTAAATCCACATATTATAAAAACATGGCCCATGTTTCTTTTGACTCATATATATATATATATATATATATATATATATATATATATATATATATATATAGTGAGAAAGATGAATCGCCCATCGGTCAGCATTTGCTCGACAACCATGATTGTGGCTCCTATTGTGAAGACACTTGGTTTTTAGTATTACACAGTGCTCTCTCGGTATACCATCTCTGAGTCTTGCGAGCTGTATTTATAAAGTTAGCCTGTGCAGACAAAAGGAACATTTTTTTAAGTTCCTTGCGTTTGTTGTCTTTTTTCCATTTTATACTCTTGTGGAACTTGCTATTTCCCCCACCTTGTTCAATTTTAATTGTGTAATTTCTCTTTTTAATAGCGTCCCACTTGTTCCTCCTCATTTATTTTATTGGGTGTGTCTTCATTTGCCAACGTATACCTTTGAAAAAGTGTTGGCCGAAAGTTACCTAACGTATATTATGACATCCGTGGTGTTTAAATCTATGTTTCATGTTTGTGGGTAAAAATCACTTTTTGTATATATATATATATATATATATATATATATATATATATATATATATATATATAATCGTCATTCACACTTGTTAAGCTAACTACATGACAATGAATGTCTACCGTCCATCTTATTGTTCTAGATATGTTTAACAAGGCTTTAGTTTATGATTTTGCCCAAATGCTAGATTGAGATCCTCATGCTACAAGGATTTTTAAATTAAGAAAATAAGCGAGGAATTTTGATTCCTGAAACAAATTAATCATGGCGTGGGTAAATTATTTTAAAATATTATGTATACCGTACCGTATAAGCACTATGAAGGAATCGGTAAAATGGAAGAAAATAATCTAATCAAGTCGACACTCGTATTTGCACAAAAGATGTTTCAACCGACAACGTTCTTTTAGGAAAAAAGCTTAACTACGTCTTGAGATACTTATCTTGTGCTAAAAACATATTCTCATATTTAAGATCTGAAACCTTTATACCGAATACACCAGTTAATAGCAGAGGACATTACAGTCACGTGATATTTAATCTCGAAGTAGAAATACACACTTAAAATACGTAACAACTTTTCATCGAAATATAACCTTTTCACTTGACACTATGTTTTTTAATCGTGATAATGGACTAAATCTTTTGCTCTTGGTTTATTTCTTTTGTTCACAACATCAGAACACACGCACAGTTTTGTGGAGAAAAAAGTATAGTGATTTCATTCGAGCGTATTCCAGCTGTCGGAATGTTCGGTCTTCCCATGAAGATGGTGCATCGGAAAAATGGAAAAGTGTGTATGAAATTCAAAGCAGAATCAAAGAATAAAAAACAAACAAAAAAAAAAACAAGATACAGTCCAACGTATATGTCAGAAAGAAAGACTAACAGTAGTCACCGAATGTGTGAGCAAAATTCAAAAGATAAAAATGTAGATGTTAACAAAGCAGACGTAAACGAAACGAAACGCACGTATTTCGCTATAGGTCCCTTTCGAGAAACCAAATGGCGGGTAAGATAAGACAACCCCAAATATATATTTATAAAACCCAAATTAAATCGGTTCAGAGTAAATTAAGAGATAATAGGTAATACGAGATCACCGTGTTGCTCCTATGTTCCAATAGAAATCGTCTTCTTTTACTAGAAAAATACATGTGAAATCCATCTATGGAATTACTAAAATACGTAACAAAGAACTATTTGAACTGTTTAGTAAGCTCGATTTATTTGGAAAGGTGATTAGAATAATATATAACTTATACTAGAAGCAAACGGATAAAAAATGAATTCAGTAAATACACAAAAACAGGAAAGCGCGTAAGACAAATAACTGTCTTCACGGACTTATTCAATCTATACAGTTAAGGCGATTCTGAGCGAATTAGAAGTCCTGCCAGCATTCATTATGGACAGCCACAACCTTAACAACAATTGATGTGGAGAGAACACATTGTCAATAGCAGACACACATTGCAAATTACAGGAAATCCTACAGAAGGTAGAAAAAGATGGCTAGAAGAGAGGACTAAACATCATCTGTAAGAAAATATAATGTATGGTTGTCAACAAAAGAAATATCCCAACACACGTATTCCAATTTGTACATATCAAAATTAAACATGCAAAAATTTAAATCTCTAGTAAGTGTAACACCGAAATCAGAAGTCGCAATAAGGTAACGAAAGATGCCTTCCGAAAGTTAAGGAAAGTGTTAAGACACAGGAAAATTTAATTGGAAACAAAGAAAAGAGTACTGAAAAGTTACGCAATATTGGTATTCCTATATGAATATAGGGAATGCCGGATAATTTTCTTACAGATGAAGAAGAGACTTGAGGCAACAGAAATGTCTTTCTACAAAAGAATGCTGGGGATACTATGGACTGAACATGTGAGCGACAAGGAAGTTTTAGAGAAATCGAAAACAAAAAGGACACACACGAGGAAGAGACTACTGAAATGTCTACGGTTCATAATGAAGATATAGGCTTGGAAAATTTAACACTCACAGGACATACTGAAGGCAAGCGACGCAGAAGAAAACAGCGCATAACCTATCTAACGAACTTGTGTATATGGTTGGTATAACTTGGTTCTGGAGAGATAGAAAAAATACAAACTTTACTAAAGGCTACAAAGGACATGAAATTGTGGAGAGCTATGATCGTCTTAAAGGGACAGGAAACATAGAAAAAAGAGAAAACGAAAAGAAGAATATGTACGAAGCTATTTCTTTCTCAAGACACTCCTAAAATATATTTAGCAAAGCCACTATGGAATCTATTATATCTTTGCAAAAGTATGTACCCGATTAAAACATTAAAAATAAAATTTCACATTCTCATAAAAAGAAAAAAAAATTAGTCAAGTTCGTAGTCTTCATTGTTTTTTACAGCTGTCCCCGGTCGTTCTACAAGCTGACGTTTTCGGTGAAACTTCGTCTTTCTTTTAGAAAAAGAGTGTGAGTTAATTTTCAACTGACTGTACAGAGTACAATTTTTTTGTCATTTGAATTTGTCTGAAGAGATCGCAACAGATGAATATCTGAAGTCGCCATGTCAGGAGAATATAGCGGGTCTTGGGGGTTTCTCATTTCAACTCTTGTCAAGGCTTGTTCTGCAAAATGCTTGGTCGTCGTGGAAAATTACACATTTCCGATTTGCCAAAATTGGTTGTTTTTATTGAACTTGATTCTCTTAAAATGGAAAAAAGCAGTTGATATGTGAATTTTCAAACTCTTAGTAATCTTTCCCGCCGAAATCTTTGGTTTTTGCCCCCATGATAGCAAGCAGAGTGTCTCCATTGACGTTGGAAGATCACCCGGACAGTTGTTGATCGTTTATGTTAAAATCAACCGGACGATATCTGAAAAACTACATTCTAACCGCCCGATAACCTGGAATACAATCTAAATAAACCTTCTGAAATTTTTTTGTCGCAGTTTCGACGTTTATTCCATTCCAAAATTCATAGAGCATAATATGACCAAAGGGTAAATTGTCATCGTCCATGTTTAAGGTATTTGTTTGTGATCAGAACGTCAACATTCTGAATCCCAAATGAATGATATAATATTTAAATCTAGAGCACGCCAGAAATCGGCTTCAAAACAAACGCCAGTGTTAATTTGCAGACATTTTATATTAACAATGATAATCGGATAATATTGTAAAGATCTGATCGTGAATAAGTGAATTATCTACTAAACGAGATGGTTAACCTTGTTCTATGGGAAACATTCAAGACATTATCTATCTATCTATCTATCTATCTATCTATCTATCTATCTATATATATATATATATATATATATATATATCTTTCTCTCTATATCTATCTATCTATAAATCTTTTTTTCTCTCTCTCTCTATGTATATATATATATATATATCACTCTCTATCTTTCTATCTCAGTATATTCATGTAATATATTCTTATATATTTTTGTATGATTATTTAAACTTAATTAACAATACACACACATATGTATATATTACTGTTTGTTCATGAATCCTCTACAAGGTACATTTATAAAGTTTTGAGATATTTTTTGGAGAGGCAGTTATAATATTGTTAAATTATTGTAGTTTTAGTATATCATTACTATAGATCTAGTAAGTTTGTCGTCTTTGGTATGATGATAAACTACATCCAACAGTAAGGCCTCTGATCAGGAGGTTTTGAGGAGGGCGGTGTTCCCAAGTACGCCCTGACCCGTGGGGGTAGCACCTGTTAGGGTGCCAGATATGGGCAAATAGTTAACCCCAAAACTGGGGGCAAAATGTGTAAAAATAGATTTTAATACCAGCAATGCATTTTTGTAAAAAACGATTACCACCAATAAATTTTCGTAAAAAGAAATACTACTAGCAATATATTCCCAAAATTGGGGAAACATATTACCAAAAATAAGTTTTTGAAAAAATATTACAAGGAATAAAAAATCTTGTCGATATTAAATAACCCACTGCGGTTGATATGCCGTAAAACAAAATAAACCAAACCAAGCTTGCCAACTTTTGTTATTCCATATTGAAGGAAACGGTTGTAAAAGTTCTTTGAAAACACCCTTCTGAAAATTGCTTGTCACAGCAGAAATCACCCAGAACGCGAAGACAATTTGGAAACTCGATATGCCATAAAGCGATATGTTAAACTGGGCAAATATGTATGAAATGTTCCAGAATTTTTATTGATCAACTTATATGAGTCGAGCATCTGTTTTCAGCCAGCACAAGAAATGCAAGGGTGTATAGACGATGGTGTTGTGGACGTGGACATCAAAGCATCAAAGTTGTTTGAGAAAATTAAAATTTTCTGGACGAGAATCGTCATGTGTTTAAAAAGACAGTAAGCAGACAGTTTAGAGTTGGTGTTGCAACTGTACACAGAAATGTTCCCGTCCTGGGTATGACGTTAAACTACATCCGCGTTCTGGATAAGACGATAAACTACGTCCAACAGTAAGGCCTCTGATCAAGAGGTTTTGAGGAGCGTTGAACCACCTCTTAATTACTGGTGTTCCCAGGTCCACCCTGAACCTGGGTGGTAGCACTTGTTAGGGTCCCAGCTATGGGCAAATAGTTAACCCCCAAAGTAGGATAAAAACACTATGAATGTGTAAAAATAACTTTTTATACTATAAATACTTTGTAAAAAAGTTATCAGCTATACATTTTTGAAAAAATGATATTACCAGGAATACATTTTTGAAGGAAAAATATTATCAGAAATACATAAAAAAATATATTACCAGCAATAAATGTTGTCTGCATTAAATAACCCATTGAGGTTGATATGCCGTAAAATAAACCAAACCAAATCAAATCAAACCAGAAATATTCATGAAGATCTGAACATATGAAAAGTTAGTTTCTGGGGTGCTTAGCGACGAAAAGACTTGTTGGTGAGAGCGGGCAGATGCTTGGTCATCAAAAAGGTCCCTCACCAGCTCTACCGACTAGACCTTGCACACTGTGACTTTTAGTTGTTACTCAAATGGAAGAAGAATCTTAGGTACAATCGTTTTAAAGTCATTCAGAAGATAAATGAGGCTGTGACAATGGTCCAAGACATCTTTCGTTTGGGTGATTTCTATGGGTTCTTCACGAAATAGCTGGAGCGCTATAACATACGCACTGAAATCAGAAAATTCTATTTTAAAGGAGATTACAGATTTCATTGAAATTAATAAATGTCTCTACGGAAAACGTTTCAAAACATCTGAAACGCACCACATATATATTGAAAATATGTGGAAAGCTTGTAATGACCATGTTTTATTAATGGGTCATGTAGAAATTAGATAATGTAGGGTCGAGAGGTGAACCTATAGCTGCTGCGTTATCCTGTGTGTAAATGTTGGTATAATGATCATAAAATGGTACTTCCTTTGTTCCAAATTAAAATGTATGCAGAACTGTTGGGTGGGGAGCGAGGAAGGATTTTATCGGCTTTGTATAACTATGCCTATAGCTTCTTTAAAGACATCCTACCCTAATTAGACACTGGAAGTGTATTTACTATAAGAAGCAGGTGAATCTTTGATGGCACATACCGTAATTTATCGAAAATAATACGCATTTTTTTTACTGTAAATTACAGGTGATAGTAGGGGGTGCATATTATAAATAGGTTTAAACAAAAATATTTGTTCGTCATTGATTTATAATCATAAATACATATTTGTTGTTCTAAAATAAGAAAGATATTATCCCAATTTTCATTTTAAATCCAACAATAATGATTGTAACATTTTTGTCATGTTTATCAGTAGCCGCATGTTTTATTTGGCGATGAAATAAAAAATCTATAAAAAGGCCAATTTTGAAGAAAAGCGGATATAACAATTTATTGGAATTTTAATTTTCATCATCATTAATGACAACTTTATTATAGAATCAATATCTAAATTGTAATTAAACAAATTATCATTCACAATATTATCTTCGTCCTGTTCAAAATTATATTCGGCGGCTTCATTCTCTTGCCAAATAATGCCACCTTCAGAGCTCTGTCGTGAGATATCACTTCTTGAAACCTTTCTTCATGATATCCTCACTGACATTTATCTGGAAAACCTCATGGTAATTTTCAACATTATATTAGCCGTTTAGTTTCGAGTTTATTCTTAATCTCAAGGTCGACAAAATATCTTCGTAATTATTTTTTGTTTCTTTTTTGACAACATTTACAGATGCGTATTATACATAGTGATAGGCATATTTCTTAATTTTTGGATCATTTGTTGGGGTGCGTATTATTTATGGGTTCGTATTATCTTCGAGAAATTACGGTAATTTAATAGAAGTTAAGAGAAGCAAAAGAAAGCAGCGAATGTCTTACATAAGTTTGAGTAAACGGAGCCAAGGACCCGTACACAAGACAAACCGGGATTATAAAAGAGCGAATAATTATTCTTTGCATCAAGATGATCTCAAGGGGACTGGAAAACATACCATGATGCATTACTAGAGCACAATATCATCTGTATCAAGTGCCTTAACGTTATTAAGCCACTTGCTATATATGATGATATTTTGATAGCGGACGCAGACCGAAAGCTGTAAAAAAAAAAAAAAGTTCACATACAAGTTATTGGAGAAAAGCATAAGAAAGTACTGATAATTAAATGTATGAAGTAATATAATATAATATAATATAATATAATATCATCCAAAACCATAGCCAAAACCATAGTCATCATCTGATAAAAGTCTTGTGAGGATTGCTACTGTTTCTGCAGCACAAATTCTATGAATTTATATTATATATGTAAATATACACCGAGGGAAAATAAAATTGTAATATCTTGTATATATGGTTAATATTTCAAGTTTAGCAATACACATAGTACAGTTGGATAACAGTAAATTAGCAAATATACATCACAAGACATGCACAGGTTCCAAAACAAGGGGTTGCATCAGTACCATTCAGACACCATAATAATGTACTATGTATCCTGCTTCGGCGTGAAAGTAGACCTGTTTTCCCGCATGTATACTATCGTACAGATGATGAAGAGTATCCTGTGATACATTATTCCACACTTTTTGTACCGGCTGACGCAAATCAGTAGATGATTGACGTTATCTACATTTCTTCATCGCTAGCATGAATTTTGGTATTGGAAAGTCTGAGTTTGTTATCCTATGCCTATGGTATCTCTGTTCAAACTCGGGGGCACAGCGGTTTTTTACAAGTTATGCATAGAACTCCATCTCCTGGAGGCGAAGATCTTCGTGTGTCTCACTCTCGTTTGAGCGTTTAATGTAGATTTGTAGCCGTGGTGAGAGCTGACTCCGAAGAGTTAGTTGGCTGGAGTGTAAGTTTGAGCGCCTTGCGGCTAGAATCTTAAGTTGGTTGGGTTATATACAAAACAGAATAAAGTTGTATGTGAGCAAACTGAAGGAAAGAGACATCGTCCTAAGGTTCCGTAAATATTCAATGGGTCATAGGTCAAGTGAAGATGTCTAACAACTATAAATAGGTACAGGGTGTCCCTAAAGTCGGAACACATAGGCAAAAATGCATAATTTTAATAAATTTTCAACATTATATTGAATTGGAATATTAGCAAAAAAACATCTTCAACATGATTTCTATCATTTGAGATGCAAATGTTGATGCGCTTTGAATGATTCCCGTGAATTCGATATAATAACTTCACATTGTCATCAATTTTAGAACATTCACCCTTTATGCGTTCAATCAGGTGTGTTGCTTGTGATTTTCATTGAGTACATCTTTAACATATCCCAGAAGAAGAAGTCAGTTTTTTCTTCTTTCGACAAATCCATGTTTAATCTGTGGCGGTAAAACATACAGTTAATGAGATTACTTATGTATCCAGGCTTGACTTTAGTGACACCCTGTATATTAAAACATTACACACACACACACACACACACACACACACACACACACACACACACACACACACACATATATATATATATATATATATATAGATAGATAGATAGATAGATAGATAGTAATAAATATATATAATTATAGCAACACACAAAACTAATAAAATGCAATTCTTTATAAAGACTACAGTGACGATTGAAAGTAGAATTATAGCTGTCTAAATACAAATTATTTTATATATATATATAAAATAATAAGCAGCGTATATATATATATATATATAGTGTGAGTGAAAGAACAAAAAAAAACAGTATTCAGCAGATTAAACTTTTGTGATTTCCATATATATATGTCGCTCTGTCGAGTGACGATGGTTTAGTGGTAGAAACTCTGACTAACACCAAATTGTCCAGGTTTCGATCCTGGTTTGCGGCATTCGGATGTCTAATCTTACTGAGGGCCGTTCAAAAAGTTCTAAGCCTAATCGAGAAGGAGTTGAAGAAACAAGGTAGTTTTCCAATATAGTCCAACTTGACACCAGTTTACTTGACCCAACGATGCTTAAGCATTGCAATCCCATCACTTAAGAAGGTAGCGTCCTGGTCCTCAAAACCTCCTTCATAGCATATATGATCTCATGTTTCCAAAATGGCGACCACGCAAATGGCATTTGAGATTACGAAACAGGAAGAAGTCAGATGGGGCTAAGTTTGGTGAGTAAGTGGGTGAGGTAGCAATTCAAAGTTATAGTTAGCTACTTCAACTACTGCAACATAAGTAGTCTGAACGGACGCGTTATCCTGGAGCAAGGGCACACCTGGCCTCTACTTTTCGACCTGATTTTTTCCCTTCAGTTATCTTAATTCTGATGCATACTACTGTTCATTATTAGTTTTTCTTTTTTATGTAGTTTATCATGATTACTCCTTCAGAATATAAAAAGATGAGAAACCATCAATTTGCAAACAGACGCTTCTTTGGAGTGGACAACGAAGGCGTTTCCACTGTTTGCATTGAATCTTTGATTCAGGTGCGAATTGGTAAATCCTATTTCTTCTTGAGTTACTAATCTGCAGTGGAAATTCTTAGGGTTAGCCTGAAAGCCAGTCAGAGATTTCCTGGAAATGTCAACCCTTTTCAGATTCTGATCTGGTGTTATTGGGACGTTGTTCATCCCGAAAACCATGGGTCGAAGCAGTACTAATGTGATGGGCTTAGCTATTTGCTGGATATTAAGACGTATATCATGCAAAACCATACGGTGAATGGTAGCAACATACCCATCAGTGGTTGATGTTTTTGGACGACCTGACCGTGGGATATCTTCTGTACTGCCCCTGCCACGCTTGGATTCCACACTTCAATTTTTTACAGTTGCATAGGAAATGAACCGGCAGAAAGTGTTTGCATCATGTCCACATGGATTTCATTGAGTTCCATGCCGTTTCTTTTGCAGATATTTATTACTGCTTTTGCCTCTGTTTTAGCCTTTTCTAGATTTTTCTCACCACTTTCTCATCTTTTTATGAGCCTCACCTGCATAGAAATTAAGACAGAAATCAGAATTAGTTTTTCTAGTTTTATAACAAGTGGAATTCATTATAGATTAGGCCTTGAACATTCTGACCGACACTTCTATCTATCTATCTATCTATCTATCTATCTATCTATCTATCTATCTATATATATATATATATATATATATATATACATATATATATATATATACATATATATATATATATATATATATATATATATATATATATACATATATATATATATATATATATACATATATATATATATATATATATATATATATATATATATATGTGTGTGTGTGTGTCTGTGTCTGTGTGTTGCGCTGTAGAATAACGTTGGATATCAATATAAATATTTTATAAATGCAATATATATAATTTAGTTTAGTATAGACGATGAACATTTACAAATAGTAACGCATCAGAAATGCAGTACGAATTACTCCAATCACTACTATTATAGTGATTTCACTTCGTTCCTTCCTTCTATTTATCATTCCTTCCTTACTTTCTTCCATCCTTCCTTCCTTCCTTCCATTTATCACTCCTTCCATACTTTCTTCCATTCTTCCTTCCTTCCTTCCATTTATCATTCCTTCCATACTTTCTTCCATCCTTCCTTCCTTCCTTCCATTTATCATTCCTTCCATACTTTCTTCCATTCTTCCTTCCTTCCTTCTTTCCTTCCATTTATCATTCCTTCCATACTTTCTTCCATCCTTCCTTCCTTCCTTCCTTCCATTTATCATTCCTTCCATACTTTCTTCCATTCTTCCTTCCTTCCTTCCTTCCTTCCATTTATCATTCCTTCCATACTTTCTTCCATCCTTCCTTCCTTCCTTCCATTTATCATTCCTTCCATACTTTCTTCCATTCTTCCTTGTTCCTTCCTTCCTTCCTTCCATTTATCATTCCTTCCATACTTTCTTCCATCCTTCCTTCCTTCCTTCCATTTATCATTCCTTCCATACTTTCTTCCATCCTTCCTTCCATTTATCATTCCTTCCATACTTTCTTCCATCCTTCCTTCCTTCCTTCCATTTATCATTCCTTCCATACTTTCTTCCATCCTTCCTTCCTTCCTTCCATACTTTCTTCCTTCCTTCCTTCCTTCCTTCCTTCCATTTATCATTCCTTCCAAACTTTCTTCCATTCTTCCTTCCAACCTTCCTTCCTTCCTTCTTTCCATTTATCATTCCTTCCATACTTTCTTCCATCCTTCCTTCCTTCCATTTATCATTCCTTCCATACTTTCTTCCATCCTTCCTTCCTTCCTTCCATTTATCATTCCATACTTTCTTCCATTCTTCCTTCCTTCCTTCCTTCCTTCCATTTATCATTCCTTCCATACTTTCTTCCATCCTTCCTTCCTTCCTTCCTTCCTTCCATTTATCATTCCTTCCATACTTTCTTCCATTCTTCCTTCCTTCCATTTATCATTCCTTCCATACTTTCTTCCATTCTTCCTTCCATCCTTCCTTCCTTCCTTCCTTCCTTCCATTTATCATTCCTTCCATACTTTCTTCCATCCTTCCTTCCTTCCTTCCTTCCATTTATCATTCCTTCCATACTTTCTTCCATCCTTCCTTCCTTCCTTCCATTTATCATTCCTTCCATACTTTCTTCCATTCTTCCTTCCTTCCTTCCTTCCATTTATCATTCCTTCCATACTTTCTTCCATCCTTCCTTCCTTCCTTCCATTTATCATTCCTTCCATACTTTCTTCCATTCTTCCTTACATCCTTCCTTCCTTCCTTCCATTTATCATTCCTTTCATACTTTCTTCCATCCTTTCTTTCCTTCCTTCCTTCCTTCCATTTATCATTCCTTCCATACTTTCTTCCATCCTTCCTTCCTTCCATTTATCATTCCATACTTTCTTCCATTCTTCCTTCCTTCCTTCCTTCCTTCCTTCCATTTATCATTCCTTCCATACTTTCTTCCATCCTTCCTTCCTTCCTTCCTTCCATTTATCATTCCTTCCATACTTTCTTCCATTCTTCCTTCCATCCTTCGTTTGTTCGTTCCTTCCTTCCTTCCTACCATCCTACCTTCCTTTCATCCATCGTTCATTCATTCGTTCCTTCCTTATTTCGTTCGTTTCTTCCTTCCATCCTGCCTTCCTTCGTTGCCATGTGTGTTGCACGCTTGGGTGATCATATCTCTTTTCGATTCATGATCCACTCGCAAGAAGAATTACTGTGCGGTAAGCTGTCGTTACTTTCTACGTCTGACTGATTACTAACCAGTCTCCATTGTTATTTAACCCACAGATTTGAGGGAGAAGAGGTGGATTAATACCTTTCCCAAGAGTATTTGCACGTAAGATAATCTAACTCCACAGGAATTTGACTCTGAATTCTCACTCCTTTAACCATCCGTTAACCATCACACTACCCGCACACCCTGCCAGTATGTTTTTAATATGTGCTTTTTTGTTGTTGTACTAAACGCAGTGCCATGATGCCCGATATCCATCATTCAGTCAGACATTTGGCGCGTCAGGTAAAACTGCAAAATTTCTGCCCTCCTCTTCCTCCAAAAAAAAAAAAATACTCGGTATTTTCAATAATTTCATATACAGTGTAACCCGGATATAAGAGAGTTGTCGGGACCGGAGACTAAGTCTCTTATATCCGGGTTTATCTTATATCCGGGTTTGGTCTATTTTGTTTAGGTAAGTATGGCTCTAATTTGGGACCATATAAAATCTCTCTTATATCCGGGTTTCCGTTATATCCGGGTCTCTTATATCCGGGTTACACTATATTCGACCAAGTTTGAACACGCATTAAAAAAGTAGGTAATTTTGACATGGAGGTGGGTAATCGCAGACATTTTATATAGAATTTTGCAATAGATTAGTAAAAAAAAAATAAACAATATGTTTGTAGATATCAGAAGTAAGAAGCAAGGGGCAATTTTGTTTTTTTTAAGCATTCTTAGACATGTCTATTTTATTTCATGTAATCTTTCTTAAGTGCTATCTCAGATCAGGAGGGAGTTAACCATTATCTGTACGGCATCCACCTTCCTTAACAACCGCAAATTTGTCTTCGCCATGATTGTTCTTGGAAAGATTCTGGAATGTTTTACTGTTGCTTTCTCCAAATTTTAGAGTTGTCCTTCTCTTGGAATGGTTTCCATTCACGTTTGCTGCACTAGATATAGTTTCGGCCAACATCACCAGTTTCTACAGAATAAAACCATTAACTAAAAACGAGACATGTTCTTAGATTGAGACTTTCACATGTATATCACTCTCGTTCAAAAATATCTAAACTGTCAGCTGTATACAACCGCGTTCTCAGATCAATGGTCAGAAACTTCTTTGAGCAAATGAAAACTGTTGGAATATTCTTCTTCGAATCTTGTGAAGTAGTCCGACAGAATCCTAAACAAAGAACTGTACCAAATAACAGAGACTACGTCACCAGAGGACTTTCAAAATTAGTAACAAGTAAAATGGAAAACACACGTATCTCGAAGAGAGTTTAATGATGTTGCTGTTCCACACTACTGCGAACAAAATGTTAGGAAGGAAAGGCCTATCAATACTGGAAAGAGTGATAACAGTGGAATTGAGAAGCTTATTTTCCTGGAGAAAAAGATCTTAAAAATTTCAGCCGACAGGCGCATTGGATGTTCAGTTAATGAATACGGAATGTTTCCATATACGAAAGATGCTAATGTTATCGTTACCATCTGCACACTTTCTAGCCAGGAAATTGAACTCTGCTTGCCAATTCCACACTATAACCAATTCATCCACTTACTGGACGCTTCGAGTAAAGAATGATGAGGTTTTGATCAACGGGGGAAAATTCACTGATCTTCTTTTGAAAATAAAGATTTTATTTTAATTATAAATTCGACATAAGAATTTAACGCCAGTTTTCCTTCATTTCTCTCAAGTTTCAATTTGAACATAAATTTTTCTGCAGCCCAAAATTATACGTTAAATTCGAGTATTGATTTTTTTCAAAATCATTTTCTGTCTTCTTTCCAAATCGTTAGATCTACTTTAAAAATTTGTCGCTTCTCGTGTGATAGACAAAGATAAGGAATACTTTACCAGATTTTTAATTACACTCTTAAAAAATTAACACACTTTCAAACTACAAACTGTTAGGAAGCATGATTTTAGTTTGAGAATCAGATGCCAGAAAAAGTTCTTCTATCTCACTGATCATATCAAGATAAAAATTATTCAGTAAGTTTGTTTTAAATCTGATCGAAGGAAAATCCCAGTTTGTTTATAAGGGTGTAATATGTACATTTACAAAATGTAATGTGACTCAAGCAAAGCCAGGTAATGCGATAATCAATTTGATGCCTGTAGTTTTTGTAATTGTTAATCGAATTATTGTGTACTACCGATTTATAGGTACAATGTTCTGTAGTCTATTTTTTTTTTACAGTTATGTAAAAAGACCAGTGGCTCTTGAGCCTTTTACAAAAGGCTCAAGAGCTACTGGAGGTAGAAAGCCATAAAGTAAAAGGCGCTGTTTATGGAGATATGTGAGAAAGATAACGGTTAAACCTAAATTTAAATAGGTTAAGATTATAGTAATCGAAGAAGCACCCTCTCGGGAGTCGATTCTGCTAAGTGGCGGTCCGAGTAAACTTAGTGGAATTTACATCTCACCAATGGAATACGAAGGTGGGTCGCGAAAATGTGCGTGGCATGCTGGATCTTAGCCGTGTAGGTTAGTACTGGTGGAACTAAGCAATGTAGTCCGTCTCAAATAATTTCCATGGAAATAGCGACAGTGTAGCGAGAGTCTTGCGACGTTTGTCTATGGGAAACAGGTTGTAAGGTAATCATTGACAAAAAAAAGATACATTCTCATTAACTGTCGTATTATTAGCAGCCTCACTCATAAGTAAGAAGCTGACGATGGGAGAAAATTTGTATTAACTAGTGGATGCTCATTGGCGTTGATTTATTCTGTTATACAGGATGTTTTAAAATAGTGTTATTTGCCCCAAAGTTTCAGTTATCGAGCTTGAATTAAACAAGCTGTATAACGTGAAAGCGGCAGTTACTGGAATGCTAATAATCCTTGCTAAAAGACTTGAAGAAATGACAATCTAAAGCCGAATTAAAACTGTTCAAATGATAGCATTGTTAAAGAACCTTTGCAATAATTCGATTTCTAGTAATAAACTGTTTCTCTCCATATCTACTGGCCATGGCTCTTCGGGAATTGAGGGTTCATTTCCCTCCACAACTCTCCATCTTTTTCTGCTTTTAGCAATAATTACTCCTTTACAACCCCACCCGATAATTATTAGTTTGGTGCAAAAATAATGAGGTAATAATGTCGTTTTTTGACGTTAAAAATACGTCAAAAAACGACATTATTACCTCATTATTTTTGCACCAAACTAATATTACTTCAATCATTTCTTCAAATCTGTCAAGTAGATTACTCGTTGCTTTTCTTTGTTTTTCTTTGCCTTCTCTAGGCCCTGTGAGTGTTAAATTCTTCTCGGCTTCTGTCCTCACTAACAATCGATCAAGAAGAAAAGAAAGTGGAAGGCGGAAGATTTAGTTGATATTCCATGTAGTGAGGATATGAAATTCGAACTTCCGACTTCCGTTTTTGTAACTGTCTTTGTATCTGGAGCGCGACTTTCATCTGCGCACAGTGGTTGATTGAAATCAAATTATTTCTTTTTAAAAGAAAAAAAAAGAAAGATTTGCAATCATCTTGTTTCAAGGTGTCGCTTATGGCATTGATGGAAATCACTAACACTTTACTGAGGCATTTAAATCTTTCTCTGATAACATCGTCACAGTGCTTATCTTCGACAAACGCCACGGTGATATATGTTAATAGGCAAG
The DNA here is from genome assembly GCA_963932145.1 of Acanthosepion lycidas. Lineage (NCBI taxonomy): Eukaryota > Metazoa > Mollusca > Cephalopoda > Sepiida > Sepiidae > Acanthosepion > Acanthosepion lycidas. The sequence continues at coordinate 49,926,667 of OZ010594.1, forward strand.
TGATGAAAGGATGAAAAAGACGAGGGAAGTTGTACTAAATTTAAAAGCCTGCAGTGTCAAGAGAAATGACTAACAAATTGCTTTCCGATGACGTAATTCTATTTACTTGTGTTGACAAGAAAGCCGTCTTTCTCACTCTTTTGCTTATCTGCCATTTGAAGTCATGGACGATTACGGCTCTCCACAGCTTTCATCAGTTGGTGTATCAGCAATACTTACTTTTATATAACCTGTTTTTTTTATTTTGTAACATCAAATTGCAAAACTTTAGTGGAATAGCTAAAGATGCCTGCCAAATGCTAAACACAGTATTAAGAAATAGTAAACCGAGAATAGTGCATCGCATCAGTTTTCAAAATGCTGAATTTAAGTCCAGCCATGATGTGCAGTGTTATTCTCAATGAGTCCCTTTGCTTAGAAGGCCAGTCTTCGTATATACAATTCATTGCAAAAGATACTGGGGAAGTGATAGGCTCCCTTTCACTGTCGAGTTCATCTACAATACTTTATCTTTACAAGAGTTAGATCAGACCAAAAAAGGATGGATTGCTGCTGTATCTGAGCTGGAGCTGCCTAATCCGTACTTTTAGCCTTGCCGGATTCCAAAATCACAATGTGGCCTCGTCCGGAATGACTTATTTTCCGACCTGAAGAGCTTTTCCCACAGATGCAGCATGGCAATCCTTTGGCAAATCTATCACTAATTCCACGGTAAATGTTTTGACGAGTCTCCATTCTTTAGCTCAGACTTTTACAACCATCACTCATCTAGCTACATCCACAGCGTTATATTATTTCCGTTTCCAATATATTTGTCTGCTATGAAGAATATTCCCGTTCGAAAGCTTCTGCCCAAACATCGCTACTTTATGGAAGAGACGATATTAACCACGTTAGCTCAGGGGTCAGCCGTCATCTATATTCTTGTAAGATTCATATTATTTCCTCCTCACAAATCATTAAACGGTTGTCTACCTTGAGTGTCTATCGGGCCTTGTATTTGGTGAACTTTCATTAAGAAAGAAACAGGAGCTCGAATCTTTGAAAATCGGGATAGATTCGTAAGGATACCTTTAACTGGCCTTGAATACCAAGTATCTCAACCCTCAAGTAAGTTGAAGAGATGCACGTGAAAGCGATTTATGTTGAAAATTAATTGTTCAGAAAAGAACCTTTATAGAAATTTACTCAACTTTGCCTAGTCTACAAAAACAGATTGCAATAATATTTGAGAAGAAAATTGTGTTACGCAAGTATTCCACTAAGTAGATTCTGCTTGCATTGAAAACCATCAATATATATATATATATATATATATATATATATATATATATATATATATATATATATATATATATATAGTGTTTGTCTGCGTGTATTTAGGCACCAATTCCTCTTTTATACATGTTTCGTTAAAGACGACCCACAAGGTAATGCGATTAAGCTTTTTTATTTAATTTTTCATGTGTTCGTACAAGTGTTTTCTTTTTCCGGACACAAAGTGTATAAAAACTCTGTCCAATGTTTTACATTCCGAGAGGGCTTTCGGCTCCATTGTCAAGGATGATTTTATTTTTACGGTTTTTGTTTTAATTTTTTTTAGGTATGTATGTAGATTTATAGGGATATTTTATTTTCCAAACATGGTCAGTACATTCTTTTCGTAGTCAATGTTATTGAATGTTGGACTTTTCTTTTTTTTTATAGTCAGTCGTCTGTAACGAAACGCACACACACACACACACGTTTTATAAAATGTTTTCGTTTTTCAAAACACGGTCAAGATATTGTGTCAATGTTCGAAGTTAATATTATTAAGTGTCGGTTTTTTGTTTTTATTAATAAGGCTACCATTATTTTTAGCCTCTTTGCATGCAAAACATACATACAACAAACTATTTCTTATTTAACAGTTAAAATATGTAATCCTCGAAAATGGCTAAATGTATAGCCGAAAGTGCTCGGCTAAAAAAAACATTAGGACAGTTTTTAAATAATTTATCATCCGAAAAGAAAAAAAAAAATTAGATCGCATGAGAAATTGTATAAAAAAACTAAATAAAAGCACCTTGCCTGTCGTATTCAATGAAATGTGCATGAAAGAAGGATTGCTACACACACACACAGATATATATATATATATATATATATATATATATATATATATATATATATATAGCAATTTCAACAGTAAACCTATTAGATTGCCGTCAATCTAGTATTGTGCTGAAATTCATGAAATGTAGGTACCATAGGGAAATATTCATCAGAAGAATTATCATGAAAGTATTTATAGAAAAGGCACAGAGAAGCTACATTACGGAGGTGGAAAAGTGACTGAAGCTGAGATTATATGAATAAAGACAAAAGGAAAACCTATCTTAGACGACGTATTTCGTTCTCTTGGGGAACTTTATCAAGGAAGATACAAGGACTTTATTTTATAACAAGTATTTATATACTAGAGCAAAAATGTTATTGGTTTTTCACATTATTTCAATTTAAAAACGCTCATAATGATTCATCAGATTGGGCGATAAATCATTCAAACTATGGAAGACGCGGAGTGACGCAATTCAATGTGTAATAAACGAAGGTGAGTAAGTGATGTTTATTAAAAAAATATTGCAAATTAGTATTTATTTTACTTTGGGTTTATTGGGCGCTGCAGATTCTTAGTGCTCTTAAATAGAATTCTATAATTACTCCGGATTTCAACTTGATAAAAAATTGACCAGATCGTTCTTGGTAGTTTTAATGTTAAACACAAACTGAGGCTCGTTATTATTTCTATGCAGTATGTTATCTAGGAAGGGTAGTTAGACTCAAATTCAAAGGTAAAATCTATGTTGGGTGGATTCGACATTATTAAGTCTGTAAACAAGATATGGTAAAATTCTGTTTTGTGGATATATTATAGATAATCATCTATGTACCTGAAGTAATAAGAATTTTGTGTTAAAATATTTTTGAAAGGACCACTTTAAAGGAATTTCCAAAACAGACAAATCAAAATTACACTAAGAGACCTCATCGGTAAACCACATTTTTGTCTATAAAAATTGTTATCGAAGGTGAAAAAACATTGATCGATGGTTTAATGGCACTTTTTATGATTTTATGTGTAGGGATAAGTAATTTCATTTTTATTTTAGCTAGGCGTGTTTTTTTTAGTAAATTTAGACATTTCTTTACAGGAATATTTGTGTATATGAGTTTTATATATATTTGTTTCTGGTGCCTACGTTTTTTAATTTATTTAAATGATCACCAGAGTATTTTTTCTATGCTCGGATCTAATTATACCAAGATGTGGGGTTCAAATTTTGGTTAGTGTTCAAGTGTGGGGCGCTGCCTATACCTGATCTGAGGTTTCTCATCGGGATACGCGGTTTATGCATTGTTGATAATTCGTAAAGTGTACGAGTTTTCGGGTGGTGTTCAAAGAGTTTTAGCCAAGACATCTCTTCATTTCTGAATAATTTATTGGTTTGGCTTTTAAATATTTGATTCTATTTTATGAACTTGTGTTCCTTTATTAATTCGTAAATATTATCGTCGTCATCTTTTTCCTCTCCTTTTTTCCTTTCGTCTTGATAAATTGACTCCATTTATTAAAAAAAAACTTCTGGCTGAAGAGATGAATATTTGTATATACATAAAATAAATGAGAAACGAATGGATTTTTAAGGATCGTTTGTACTCATTATTATATTGGTCTGTTTCTTACATTGAGCTCTCTTTTGATTAATATCCTCCTTGGAATTATCCCTACTAATTATTAATTAATATTATATATATATATATATATATATATATATATATATATATGTGTGTGTGTGTGTGTGTGTGTGTGTGTGTCATTACTGAATATTTAAACAAGCTGGTGTTGTTAAAACTACTGATCACACCAGGAGAGCACCAATGTGCCTGAGCAGGTGTCAGCAACAGGGAATATTTAGCAGCTGTACCATATGTACTTGTAAAAGGAGTAGTTGGCCATTATATATATATATATATATATATATATATATATATATATATATATATATATATATGTTGAGAGAGAGACAGGGGAAGGGAGAAACAGGGAAAGAGAGAAAAACTTAAGAATTTTCTCAATATTAAAAATTACATATTGTTGTGGGGTAAGGGCGTGCAATCGAAGGTTTTCTGCATTTTCTTCTACTCTTGGCTCCACTGTGGCAGCGTGCATATGGCTTTTTAGGGAAACAAAATTGTAGAGCGCGAAAAAGAGCTCTTTCTTTGGTTCATTAGTTGCGCTAAATTAAAGACCTTGAGCAATGACGTAACGGGCGAGTAAGGTATGACAATATTTTCTTTTTTATTTCAAATCATTCTCTCCAATACACATGATAAAAGAAACTGCAAAAGTCAACTCTAGTTCCTCCCCCATTCTATTGCGACTGATTATTTAAGAAAATTAATTAAAGTCTTAAAAGATTGACTTCGTCAAATCTCCTCTTCTCATTAACTCTCAAAAAGGATCGCGCTGATTTGCTGAAGGTATTAATCGCTTCGCACCCGGAAATGTCAACTATATTCTGTGGAATTGGCTGTTAGTAACAGCTGGTTCCTCTAATCCGTGTCATAAATGAAATCATGTCTTTGAAACAAGAAAACTGGCGACTTTCACTCCATAACAAGCAAGAGAAAGTCTCTTTAGTACTACAGATGAAAATTATTATTAACTCCTTGGGATATGAAACTAGTTATAGCTACCATCAAATACTAAGAATACAATGGACGGAGCCTGTGATCAATAAGGAAGTTTTAAAAATAGGAGAGAAAAAGGTTTGGTTTATTTTGTCAACCACAATGTTTTTTTGTTTTTTTTTATAATGCCGACAAGTTTTAGGATATATATTCTTTGTAAGAAATCAATTTGTAGATCAGGTTTCATTGACGTCTTTTTGTAAATAGAATTTTTGTCGAGAGTATTGGAGGTATTTTTCTTTTTCTTTTTTTACTACCATGTGATACCCAACAGATTCAATATGGAACTGGGAACAACAGCAATTGAAACGTGGTTCTACGCTCGTCAAAATCTCCCGATCATAGGCATTGCTGTCGGATGTAGTTCATCGTCATACTCAGGACATGAAGCAAGGGAATTTATAATTACAGTAAAAATTTAACAACTGAAATTTCTGAGACAAATAATGAAGAAAGAAGATATAGAGAATTTAAAACTCACATTAAATATTTAAGGGAAGAGAAGTAGGAAAAACAGTGAATAAAATTTCTGGTATACATAGATATAATGAAGGCAGGGGTGGTAGATGTAAACAAATAATATACCTAAAAAATTTGTTCTATATTCGCGTGCAGGCTGTTTGTTCCAAGTAGACGTTACAGATTACTTGAATGGAACTTTCTAGTCTATCAAGTCGATCTTTGAGTCGTACCTCATCAAATGGATTTGTGCAATGTATGAAACATCAGTAGAAGTATTTCTGTAGTTGTATTGATCGCTCCGGCAACATTCTGCTCATAAATACTGCTAGTATTCTTGTCATGAATATTGCTAGCTCCGATAGCATTCTGGTCATAAATATTGTTGGCTCCGATAGCATTCTGGTCATAAATATTGCTAGCTCCGATAGCATTCTGGTCATAAATATTGCTACTTGGGATAGCATTCTGGTCATAAATATTGCTATTTGGGATAGCATTCTGGTCATAAATATTGCTAGCTCCGATAGCATTCTGGTCACAAATATTGCTACTTGGGATAGCATTCTGGTCATAAATATTGCTACTTGGGATAGCATTCTGGCCATAAATATTGCTAGCTCCCATAGCATTCTGGTCACAAATATTGCTAGTTCCGATAGCATTCTGGTCACAAATATTGCTAGCTCCGATAGTATTCTGGTCATAAATATTGCTACTTGGGATAGCATTCTGGTCATAAATATTGCTACTTGGGATAGCATTCTGGTCATAAATATTGCTATTTGGGATAGCATTCTGGTCATAAATATTGCTAGCTCCCATAGCATTCTGGTCACAAATATTGCTAGCTCCGTTAGCATTCTGGTCATAAATATTGTTGGCTCCGATAGTATTCTGGTCACAAATATTGCTAGCTCCGATAGCATTCTGATCATAAATATTGCTACTTGGGATAGCATTCTGGTCATAAATATTGCTATTTGGGATAGCATTCTGGTCATAAATATTGCTAGTTCCCATAGCATTCTGGTCACAAATATTGCTAGCTCCGATAGCATTCTGGTCATAATTATTGCTACTTGGGATAGCATTCTGGTCACAAATATTGCTACTTGGGATAGCATTTTGTTCACAAATATTGGTATTAGGGATAGCATTCTGGTCACAAATATTGCTACTTGGGATAGCATTCTGTTCACAAATATTGCTACTTGGGTTAGGATTCTGGTCACAAATATTGCTACTTGGGATAGCATTCTGGTCATAAATATTGCTATTTGAGATAGCATTCTGGTCATAAATATTGCTAGCTCCGATAGCATTCTGGTCACAAATATAGCATTCCTTTTTGTTATTGCTGCCTTTTATTATGAGAGACCTCTTCAATATTCTGCAGCGATTAAGAATAACAAAAAACATTATCAAATCGCTAAAAAAAAAAAGTTAATCTCATATACCGTGATAATTTAAAAAATTTATTTACTTATATATTTGTAAACAGATCAATCTAATGTGGATAATTATTTGGTGTATGTAAACATTTCCTGGCTCATATTATCCCAAAAAATAACAATAAATAAATCATTTATATTCTTAGCTATATTAATATTTAAAATAAAAGAGCTCTGGAAATTTTCTGCATACTTCTAATAAAATCACTTTATGTCGATTACATAAGCTTTATATCCCTTTCCTCCTAAAATTCTTCATATTTATTCGGATAAAATCAGCTTATGTTATTTTGGTATTAAACAACCTACCTGTTTATAGATTCGAACTCCGTTTGCTATTTGTAAAAATGCAATTTTTCGCAAAGGCGCAATATATATATATATATATATATATATATATATATATATATATATATATATATATATATATATATATATATATATATATATATATATATATCCATTCCTATAATCTTTTATTTTAAAGATAATATGTTTCAGTCGACGTTGACTGCTTCTTTTCAAAACCAATCTTCTCTGTTGACTGTCTTATGGGTGGTGGTTCAGGAACGAGTTTTATGAACAATTCTGTCATCTAATCTGTTCCTTCGAATAGAGGTGATGCACTCAACGATCCTTCTCTAGACTGAACTTAAATTAGGAAATATTCAGAATCAACCTGGATGACTTATTCTCATTTTCCCGCGATAACGAGTGTAATCACTTTTGAATGTCGAAGAGAAAGATTAAATTTTTTTAGGTTATGTTTCTTACAAAGGTGTAAGTGATGATTTCCTTGAAAAACGAAACATATTCTTGTTTTTGTTTTTTTCAATTTTCAGAAGCATGTTAAGGTACAAATTAAAACAATTAAATGAGCTCCAATTTAAATTTTAAAAAGAGGACAATTGACGCCTCTGTTATTGTTTTGTACGCCATTAATTTTTTGCAAGGTAATATCGGTGGCTTTCATTGACGACTAGGGGTCTGTCAAATACACCAGTACTCTTTTCAGTACCCGTGTTTATTTTTCAAGCTATAATTGGAATGTTTTCGATTCTTGAAGGAATCTCCAATTCATATTAAGTCTTTGAAAGTTTCTATTAGGTAGTTCCCAGCGCCTCAGTAATAATCAGTAAAACGGCCATCTTTACATTTCACACTCTATTCAATTCATTGGCATAGTTTAGATTTTTGCCCGGCTTTTCTCTTTCTTTCAATTCCATTGTGCACTCTGTTGGAACAGGGAAATCCACTCTCTAACTACTGTTCAGATTATTGCCGATTTAATTAGATTTACTCTTCCGGTCTGTATTGCGTGATCCATTTGAATTTTAAAGTAACTTACAATTTTATGTCTTTTATCCTCTCGACGCTTTCTATCTCGAGAACTGAGAAAAAGAAATCAGAGAGCCGAGTTCGAATTCCAGTTATATTCACTTAGGCGCAAATATAGTTGAGAAATGTATTAAACCATTTCCTCTTTCAGCTATGGGTTAAATAGTAGGACTTGTATCTGGAAAAATCATTTCTATTCTAAAAAAATGTTAGATGTTAATGTAATATTCACCAGCAAAAATATTCTATCAATTCAAATAAGGTTGCAAATATAAATAACCCACAAAGCGTTGATAAGTCGTAAAAAAGAAAAAAAGTATTTCGAGAACTTTCTACTGATTTACAGATAAATAATTAAACGGGAGTCAATGTCTGTAATGGCATATAAACTCCTTATGGCTCATTTAATACTGAAATTTAATTTTCTTGGGAACATTAAAGTAATACAAATTATGTTATTCTGCTTTCACACTTGAATACATGGTAGATGATACTCAGCTTTTGTGTATATACATGTTTTGTGTGGACATAATTACTAGGTGATATGTGTTTCATGTTGTAATTTTGTTGAAGTTATATTTCGGAATACATTTTAATTTCTTTAAGAAATTGTTGGACAAAAATGTATTGCTGCTAATATTTTTTACAAAAATATATTGCTGATCATTTTTTTACTATGAAAATTTATTGCTGATATTTTTACTATAAAATTTTCTTTTTATACTTTCGTAGTGTTTTGACCTCAGTTTGGGGTTAACTATTTGCTCATAGTTGGAACCCTAACAGGAGCTTACCACCCCGGGTAAAGGTGGACTTGCGAACAACCGCAATTAAGAGGTGGTTCAACGCCTCTTCAAAAATTCCCTTGCTGCCAGATGTAGTTTATCGTTATACCTAGAATAAGTAACGTATAGTCTGGTCATTATTTAGATAACGGATCGTTGGCATATACTTACATAGGGGACTGGGAAGATAGTCGAACACAGAGAAGGAAACATTTGCAATCTATTGCAGGAACCCGAAAATCTTACTTATTATAAAACGCAGATTGTGTGTGTGTGAGTGTCTGTACGTTTATATAATGGATCGTATTTCCTACATTTTTCAACCGATTTCAACAAAACTTCACAGGACTGCGTAAAATTATCTTGCGGTGGTTCTGACAGCGCCCCAAATTGGGAAAACACAATTGTTTTTGCACGAAATCAATTTGAAAACACGATAAAACACGATTCTGTCGCCAGAATGAAAGGGGGACAGCTCATATCGAGTTATACTTATTATAAAACCCAGGTTGTTTCTGTGTGAGAGTGTGTGAGAGTGTGTGTGTGTTCGTGTATATATGGGATCGGATTTCCTACATTTTTCAACCGATTTCAACAAAACTTCATTTTTTTTGGCAGGTAGTGTTTCTTATTGTCTTGCACACTTTTTTCTTTATTTTTACATTCAGAATGCTTTAAAAATTCCATTTACAAGGCAATTGTTTATAATAAAATTATATTCAATCGATACTCATAACGATTGAAAACAATGTTTTTGTTTGAGTTTGGGTTTGACCAATTCGTAAAAAAAAAAAAAAAATAACAAAAATCAAAAATCTAATTAAGGCATGCGTGTCCGTCAACCTTAAACAATAATCTTTGTAAATTTTTTTTTTCAGTCTTTATGATGGTCGATACTTGATCTATCTCTTACTGTTACATCCCCGGGCAACGCCGGGCTCTACTGCTAGTTTAGGATAAGTAGAACTACTTGTTCGCAGTGAAAGCAGTTTGTCTATGAGAATAGAAGAGTCTGTGAAAAGGGCCATATCATGAAGCTGACAATTCCACGTGAGTATCTGGAACGATGAAAAGATCTTACATTGTTTTAAACTTTCTCTTAATATTTGCCACAGTAGGTGTATACACACACACATACATACACACACACACACACACATATATATATATATATATATATATATATATATATATATATATATATATATATTCCGAATACAAGGTTGGTGTAGATGAAATAAACTTCCAGTTACCAAAAACACTATTTTTATAAAAGTGGTCAATACAGAGTAGAGCGAATAATATTTATTAAAAAATTATAACATATATATATATGTTATAATATCGCTACAAAAATAGCAATTTTGTTTTAAAACTTCGGGCGCTCAAGTGATGGTGTTGCAAATAAAAAAAAATAAAAACAACCGAAGTGTGGAAACAAAATGGCTATTTTTGTAGTGATATTATAATATACACACGTTATAATTATATATATTTATATATTGTTACGAACCCCAATCTAGATTTATTATAAAAAATATATACCATTGCTTATATTTTAGAAGTATTCCAAAACAAAGAGCCCAGTACTTGCAGAAAATGTAAAGATAGTAAACCCAAGGAAGGAAGGTAGACTTTGTGGCGGCAAGGATTGACCAGATTGTCCCCTTTCCTTCTCTTTTGTTCAAGGTGTTGACAGCATGATCTACGCGGATAGGTTCCGGTTGGGATAGGTTGAAACATTTTAAACTAAACTTTCTCTGACCCTGAAGATAAGAGAGGGATTCGATGACCCCATTCAACCCATAATGGGAAAAAGTATTTTGAAAATTGACCACGTGACCAGAAGAAAACGGAAACGAATAGTGAAACAAAAAAGTTAGTCTTCGCCCGGCCTGCGGACTGGCCGGACGTTTGGCAAATGTTTCAGTATTCGTGCAGGCCTGCGGGCCGATAGCATGTGTCCGTAAAGTTTGTCCAGGTCTGTAGGCTGAAAAGACGTATTTGCGGAAATACAAGAGTCGTATCCAGGTCTAAAGACTGAAAAGATACGTGTCCATGAAATTTGTCCAGGTCTAGAGACTGAGAAGATGTGTTCGCAAAAAGTGCGAGGAGAATTGGTCTTCGAGTTGGACAGATGGACCCGCTTGACGACGTACGCGGAACGCCGATATATCGAGGAGAAAGAGAGCAGTTTCAACCGGCATCAAGCACTTAAACGAAGCGGAAACGAAAGAAAGAAAGAATAGATCATCTCGAGCGAGAATGCTGTCATACCAAGACGAAAGAGAGAGAACGTATTTTCTGCTTCATCATCAGCCCAGCCCCTAGACGATGAAAAGAAAGAGAAGTAAGAAAATACCTCAAAAAGAGACCCTGATGAAAAGAAATAGAAAAGGAAAAAGAAAAAGATAAGACTAAGAGACATTATTAGTGAAAAAGGACATTATTATTCTGAGTTAAGTTTATTTTTCTTGTACCCCGTTTTTTTAAATGTACCTCTTTTTCGTATTTGTACTTTCATGCAAATATAGCATGAAATCTTTTTATTATATGTTTCTTTCCACATTGTCTTAAAATGTTTATTTTTTTTTTGAATCCGTACAGATAAAGCACATGTTCTATAAATTCGTGGCAGTATGGCACAAGGCTGATGTACAAATTTGTTAGGGGTTTATGTATCTTATTTGAATTGTTTGCGACGATGGATATTAAATCATTAACCTCTGTATTTGTTTTTTGTATGAATGATTCATGAATTTATAAATTAATTGCACCTTTATTGAAATTAAAATAACTGATCCAAGTGCAACTTTCGGATAATAAGTGCGACATTACTGTAATTATTGAACAATATAGTTCATGCCACTTTGGCGGAAAATCTACCAGTAAAAAAGAATTCTCTTATTGCTATATTTGTACAAAAACGCACAACCTTAAAATTTAAATTCAAACTCAGCGTTGCGACTGCACGTTCCAAAACAATAACACATTTCTCATATCATTTTTTTCGGATTATATCTTTATTTTCGTTGTCCTCTTATCGCTGAGAATAAAAACAAGGATAAAATCTATTTCCATACCTGAGGATGTCTGTAGGAACAGACGAAAGCTTGTAAAAATAAAAAGACCTTATGCAACTGAAATTTATAAAAGATGATCCTATCATTCATGTACAGGTTAGGGGTTTATGTATCTTATTTGAATTGTTTGCGACGATGGATTCTCGCCAATTAAATCATTAACCTCTGTATTTGTTTTTTGTATGAATGATTCATGCATTTATATATATATATATATATATATATATATATATATATATATATATATATATTGCCATCCCATCCGCAGAAAGACTGTTTCGCTGTTTCACAGCTCATCAGTGCAAATAGACACCCGATTGCTTTAAACCGTGATCGAAACCCGACTGATTTGGTATCAGTCGGAGAGTAACCCTAAGCGAATGGCGCACGGCGGGGGATGAAGATGAATTTCGATGTATTTATTTTTTTGGGATATATACGCCAGTGACTTCAGAATTCGATTGGTCTTAACGAAGAGAACTCTTGTGTAGCGAAGGAATCATATTTTCTTTTAAATAATTATATATATATATATATATATATATATATATATATATATATATATATAGAGAGAGAGAGAGAGAGAGAGAGAGAGAGAGAGAAAGAGAGAGAGAGAAGCCTAAGTTCCAAATTTCCAGAAGTGTAGCACCATCTTCTTCAATCAAAACCAGACCTGTTACTTTCGGTATCAGCGTGGAACTCGTACTTACGATGCATTGCCAAGGATGCAGGTACAATGGCAGGAGCTCGGTAAGTACCCGATTACTCCTGCTATCCTCCATCTGCCCAGATCTCATTCTCAACCTTGATTATGTTCAAAAGCAACTCCGAGCCATTGTGGGTGACGATTTATTCTCCACCCTTCAACCTTTCTCCCACAGGCGGGATGTGGTATACCTATCACTGCTACTTCCGCGTAAAGTTCTCCGGACGAACTATATTCCCTTGTTCCGCCAAGTCAAACCTTCACATCAAGAACACGTCATGTCACTTACATAGTAGAAAAACCATGCACATTCCTTCCGTATTTCATCGGTGAGAAGTGAGTTATCTTCCCCTCTTATACACTCAAATGGCCTCCTAACGTAACCTTATACATCGAGTAGCCACCGGGCTTTGCAAAGAGGGACACAGACTATATAAAAAAAAGATCTTGCTTTTGTATAAATCGTTTCAAACGTGTTACCACAGTATTACAGTATCTTCTATGTTGCTCTAAGCGAACGTGTAAGCCTAGGCTAATGAAACTAAGTCAATGATTTGGGGACAAAATGAGACCACCTCTGATTTCATACCATGCGACCAGGAGGACGGATTAGCAGCATTAGCTTGCTGATACAACGATGATCATGGGATTTCTGAAGCAACCTCCGATAGTTATGTTATATACGACAAATGGAAAAATAAATACGGCCACTCAAAGGTAAGCTCTTTGGATAAATATGTTTCATGTTTGTGCGCAATCTGTCAGGCAAAAATAGCGAAAATATGATGGTTGTGCAATTTAAAGTTTGCCAATCCATAATCTGAACGAGTACAGAGTTAAATAATTTTTTAACATACAGAGGTTAACACAACGTTTTACCCACGGGGATGATCAATCCAATGTGCTTTCAGGAGTTTTATCTTTGAACATTCAGACCTGGAATATAAGCAGTCGCATTCCAATTAACAGTATACAAACAAGGGAAGATGCAGATAAATCAAAGAATTTTAACGATATTGTGCTAGCAAAATCAGCGCAACAATGTGTCGTTCTTTACCGTATTACAGTAACGTACGCGATATATTAGGTTGGTGCAAAAATAATGACGTAATAATGTCGTTTTTTGATGTTAAAAATACGTCAAAAAACGACATTATTACGTCATTATTTTTGCACCAACCTAATATATGATAGATATGCATATACCAAAGACTGAATGGTAAAATCTTAGTCATTTTCACAGTTACCAGACGTTTTATCCAGTCTTAAAAAAGACTCATTAAATTGCTCTTATATTAGGTTGGTGCAAAAATAGTGTCGTTTTCTCACATATGTTACTTTTATATATGATTTCTGAATTAATTCATTGATATATATAGCCATGTTATATATCATTTTGAAGCGCGTTTTTCGCTCTATCGAATCATGTTATTCGTTACCGTTCTCAATCTCTTCATTCATTTTTTTGCAGGCTTTTCGACAGCATGGACAAAATTCAAATCCGCACGATTTTCTTGTTCCAGTTCAAACTAGGCCGAAAAGCTGCCGAGACAGCTCGTGATATCAATGATGCGTTTGGCCCAGGAACCACTAACGAACGTGTGGCACAACGGTTGTTCAAGAAATTTCGCAATGGTGACGAGAACCTCGAAGATGAAGACGGTCGCGGCCGACCGACTGCGGTTGATAACGAACATTTGAAAGCCTTAATTGAAGCCGATCCTTTGCAAGACCACACGAGACGTTGCTGTTGAACTCGAGGTCGACCACTCAACAGTCGTTCGCCATTTAAAGGAAATAGGGAAGTCAAAAAAGTTTGATAAATGGGTGAACGATAATGAAAAAAATCGTCAAAAACGACATTATTTTTGCACCAACCTGATAAAATCATTCTGTATAACCATTTTTTTACGCTCTTCCAAATGTCCTCTTCGTCAGAATATATTCCTTGTAACATCTAAAAATGATTAATACTGTAATAATTATTTTTATTATTACGTTGGCCAACAAAGCTTTTACTATCGAGAGTATTTTTGACTAAATCACATATTCTCGTTCGGACTCTCTATTCAGAATTCTTTATACGTTGGGGTTTTGCGTTATGCACATGTGCATAACTGGATGGAACTAACCTCATATTAATTAAACTGATGAGAAAGAAAATCTGCTAGCTACGCATATGAAGCTGAACTAGACAAAATCGAACATGATGACTCCAAATCCGTCTACAGAACTTAAGCTTGCATGTCAGGATTTTTGCTATTCTCATGCATGGAGAGATATGGTATTATATTAATTACACTGGTCAATATAAAATGTCCTGCTTCAGCTATCTAGACAGATAACATGGCATTAGACTAAGTTGAGTGCGCTAGCAGGTTTGGTAATATACATACAGAGTTTGCCAAAAATGTACACACACTTCAATTAAGGAAAAGCTGTAGTATTTTCTCGACAGATAGCGTTACCATCATGGTTGTAGGATGTTGTATATCGTAGAAAATCGGATTAGATTAGTGGCCCTTAGAAAATAAATTAAAAATGCATGTGCAGCAATCCCACTGAAGACTTTGGCTAACATTGCCCAAGCAGTAGTTTACCGTACGAATAAATGTATGGAAGTTAAAAGCCACCATTTTGTGTATCTCTTTGGGTCTAAATGTAACTCGTATTAATCTCTTAATGCGAAAAAGTCTTCGTCCAATACCAAAAAGAATACATAATCTTCATTTAATTCTTTGTAGAATACCTATTATTCACGTCTACAGCAATCAACCTCTTCTTGTAATTCTCAATTAATGATTTGCAAATTTTACTTGGTATTTTTGTTCCATTCTTCTTCAAATATGGTCTTCAAATTCGAAATGTTTCTTGGAGCTATCGAATGGATTTGAGTTTTGAAATTACGCCACAGATTCCAGACTGGGTTTAAATCTGGGGACTGACTTGGCCAATTCCTGATATTTACATTATTTTCAGCAAGCCATTTCTTCGTAGATTTTTTTTTTCTTTTTTTTAAGAATTTCACCCCAAGCAAGGCGGGAAGCCACTAGGATGCAAGGAGTTACAGAAAATTTAGAGCAAGATCAGATAAGAGTGATAGAAGAAAGGATGAGGGTAGTGGATAGATCAAGGCAACTGGAGATGTCGATTGACATTACACTTGAATAGCTGGAGATTATAGCTCACAGGGAAACAGGAATAGGGAAGGGAGTTCCACAGGCTAGAGTTGCGAGATATGAAGCTATTGGAGTAGAAGAGACGGCTACATTTAGGAGTTTCAACAGTGAAGGGGTGAGAGCGGGATGCCAGCCTCGTATGGCGCTTGAACTCATGACGTCTGGGAACCAGCGAATGCAGCTCCTCGGAGCAATTTCCATGAAAGTATTTGTAGAACAGACAGAGGGAGGCGACGGCGCGTCTGTGAGAAAGTGACTGTAGACGAGACGACAGAGCAGGGCCAACTACATTGCGTATCCGCCTCTGGAGACTATCAAGAACCCCGAGGCAAACAGAAGGGGCACCAGACCATATATGGCAGCAATACTCCATGCAAGGGTGAATTGTTGATTTGTAGATCTGGAGGATCGATTCCAGGGAGAAAAACTTCCTGGCGCGGCTCAGGGAGCCAAATTTCCTTGCGGTGGACGAAGCAATTGACTCAATGTATTTATTCCATCTCAGGTCAGCAGTCAACGTGAGACCGAGAAGCCGCAGAGAGTTGCTCTCGAGAAATTGAGCGTCAGACATTCTAATGGAGGGAAGGGAAAGATTTTGCAATGTGGTTAAATAACTGGGATATCTAGAATGGCATGGCATGTGGAACTAGAACAATCTACCTCATAAAGAGTACGGTTCGAATTTCCAAAGTATATCACCTGAAAAAGGCCGGAGAGTACGACGGCCAAAGGGTGGTGAATATAACAATAAAGATGAAGACAACAGTCCGAACAATGTAAATAAAAACGATATGATAATAATCTGTCAAAGAATAAGATGCTTCATGTATCTTAAAATACAGGGTGCTGCAGAAATACCCCCCACATTTTAAAGGTTAACAAGAAGACCATGCTAACTTCTATTACAAAGATATTTCACCGTTGTTTAAAAAAAGGGTTACATTTCCTAAATATTGGCCTTTATTCGTTAAACCCTGTTGTGTATATCTAAAGATTTCCAACACCGGAATAGTCATTTCTCTCACTTCTTGACGAGTTGTATCCTTTAATTCTTCAATGGTTACTGTGGTTTTATCTGTTTGTAGACCTCAGCTCTCAAGCAACCACAGAGCAAATAATCGTAGAGGTCGAGATTGGGCAAGCGCGCAGGCCATCCAATGTCACCGTGTAAGTAAATCAAATGTGCTGGAAAAATCTCTCTCAAGGCTTTCATTTATCTTCTTCTTGTGCTTGTGGTGGCTCCATCCTTTTGAAACCACACATCTGGACACAAAGTTCTCTGATTTTTGGTTCCAGAAAGGTTGGCAGAATCTCTACATACCGGTCAGATGTTACTGTAACCGAGTGATCACCCAACTTACAAAGTAAGTGCCCTATACACCAAATTTCGCAACTGCGCATTACACAATCACTCATTCGCTGTGTAGAAGTCTTTCATGAAGCTGTCTAGGGTTATTTCCCCGTCCTGTATCGAAAATTCTGCTTATTGACGCAGAGAAAGAGAGACAGACAGAGAGAAACAGAGAGATAGACATGAGCTTCATCTCTTGTCACAAGAATAGCATTTTCAGGAATATACTGAAGGATATCGTCATAGTATGCCATGCGATTTTCCCAGTGATGTTCTTGTAGTTCCTGAACAACCATTAATCTGTATAGATGGAAATTCAATCCCAAAGGAGAAGCATGTTTACTGGCTGGATGTGTAGGTGACTGCGCAACATACTGTCTCACAGCCTGGACATTTTCTGGAGTTCGAGCGCTTCGAGGTCTTCCAAGGGGCTTTCTTTTAAATGTTGAACCTGCGACCCTGGAATTTTCAACCCATAGCAGTATCGATTTTTTTTTATCTGTAACAACATTATTCCAACGTAACATGAAATGATGACGAAAAGCTTTCTGTGTTGCATTTACAGATTCACCAGTCTTAAAGAAAAAGTTTCGACAGCAAATACACTGTGCGGACCAGTGAAAGCTATAATGGTAGCTGATAGTATCTGAGAAAAGGCTACAACACACCATTGCCACCATTGCCACTTGCCTAAGGTCAGTAACATCGCACAGGTTAATTTTTTTGAAATGTGGGAAATATTACGTTGGTGCAAAAATAATGACGTAATAATGTCGTTTTTTGACGTAACGTCAAAAAACGACATTATTACGTCATTATTTTTGCACCAACCTAATATATCTGTCGCATCCTGTGATGATCATTGTGAGAGATTTCAATAAGACATATTTGAGAGGATATCCCGTATCAAGCTCGTTTCGACCCAAACATAATCTGTAACTACTTCTGGTTTCAACGTCGGGGGAACAGCTCAGTTGAACAAGAGGAAGTGTCTCATAAATTTTTCAAAATATCTGAAACAATGCATTTTCTATTTATTTGTTGGTACTCGTCGCTTAGCTGACCGTAAGATGAGCACATTTCAAATCTGAATTGTCTATCAATTTATAATATTACATTTATTATGAAAATATATTCAGTTTAAATTAGGCTACTCCAGTTTTTCGCGGGAAAACAGATAGCGTAATGAAAAAGGCCACAAACTTAACGAAAATAAAGTTTTATCGTCAAAATGTTTATGATATTATTAAGATGAAAGACCAAAGTATTTTTTAGTTATTTTTTAAAATTTTTTATTTCTTTCTAACACGTTCGAAATTTTGGTTAAAGTCTTCTTTTGTTTACGTCAACGCGGTGAAATGAAAATAACATTGTTTTTTTGTTTTTTTTTTGCACTTTTTTCCGTTGAAAACACATTGATTTGGAAATTCTTGTAAAAATCAATTGTCCAATTTTAATAAAATTTTCAGGACTTATTCACAAATGAATGAAATTATTTTTGAAATGTTTTTGTTTAGAAAATTTTGCTAATTTTAAAAAACAAATATGTTTCCCCCCCCACCACCACCACCACCACTTACTTGATTTCATGAAATTTCGCACAAAATTTTTTCTATTTTCTGATTTTTTTTTTTTTTTTTTGTTAAAAGTAGGAGTCTGGAGATTGTAAATCACTTTTTTTTCAAATTTGACCTATCTAACTGAAAATCTGCTCTGAATTGAAAAATAATGAATCCAATAAAACTATGACATTACTTAATTAGAAAACCTTTTAATTGCTTTTGAAAATAAGAAATATTAAGGACATTATTGGCTTAAGAAATAAATTTTTTATGATGAATAAAGAAGTTTTACAAGAATTTTTTAATTTAAAAAAAAATTTAATTATAATAATTTATAATAGTTTAAAATCGTGTAAAATTCTGTATTGGGCTATTTCCTGAATGTGATATAGTAATTAAGTGGAAACAAAATTTACAAATCCAAAATTGAAAAGATTAATCAACTTAGTTGTGCTATACTATTTTAAAAATATTTTTTTATTTTGTATTTTTTTACTTAATACGTTCATTATTTTCATGTAAGATAGACTGAAACTGCCATTATTATGATCTAAAAGTTTGGTCCCTTTATTATGTCGTTTCAGTTACGTTTCAACAGGTTTTCAAATTTCTATCCAGCTTTAAAAGTTTAAAGCTTAAACTAAGTTTTACTTTCTTTCAATTGCTATTTCGCTAAATATTTTTATTTCATGCATTTACATTAGTGTGGGACATACTGCAATTGAGTAATCATGGTATTGCATTTGTTATTAAATTATAAAATCAATTGAAGAAAATGTTATAGTATTTTAATTTTTTTTATTTTTGCATCTTCGAAAGGTAAATAAAAGTCAATAAAATATTAAATAATTGCGGAAAATATGTTCATTTGTAAAAATTACTAGGTAGTTAAACACCAAAAATATGCGTTCACTTAGATTTCTGACAATTGGGTCATCCATAGTAGCTGTAATCGCATCGTCTATCAGCAGTCCATCAAACGTGGGATCAGATGAACAGGACTAATCGTTAATAATTGTTTGAATATTATTTTTTTATGTTATAAGTAAGTAATATTTATTTCAAATCAGATTAATTTAACTAAAAATTTTCTAATTTTACTAAAATAATGTGTCAGAAATATATATTTATTTCTTTGAAAGAATTTTAAAATAGAAAAAATGCTTTGTTTATAAATTTCTTAAAATTAAGAAAATAGCCGCTTTTAAGAAAATTAAATTTGATATTCCAATCTATATAATTTCTATCTGAAATACTCCAGAATATTTTACTTAATGGAAATAATAAATTTAAATATTAAATTTTCAATTAAAGCTAAAATGAAATCTTCAAGAAAGATTTTTCATTTTTAAAATTTAATTTTAAACCTTAGTCATCGAAAATTATGCCAAAAAACCCGAGCGATAATAAAAATTTCAAAAAGTTACATATTTCGGCTTATACGTTTTTCTTGTTACCCAGGGGTTATTGCCAGATAGAAATGCAAATTAGACTTTATGACACAGATGTACATTTCTTTTTCATTAAAACTGTGTGTTAGTGTGTGTGTGTGAGAGAGAGAGAGAGAGAGAGAGAGAGAGAGAAAGAGAGACGCCCAGCCCCGTCCACTTCTCACACTTCTCTGTGACTCCTGCTCACGACTCTTCAGGAGTAAACTGGATCTTCACAGCCATCTTTGTCACCGGATAAAGGGAATAATGAAAGAGGATATCAACGCTCGGATGCGAGCGAGTGCCGACGACCACAGCATCTATGAGTAATTTGGCGTGAGCACATGCATATTTATTTCATTGAAAGTCCTAACAATATTTCTAAAAAAATGTTTAAAATAATTGGATTTATAAGCGAATACTTTCCGAAAAGTTCAATAAAATCTTATAATTATTATATACTAGTTTAAAAGCTATCCTATCTAACTGCATTAAAACTAGCCCCTGCGGAGGTCTCTTCATTAGGCCTTTGCCTTGTTCAGGAGTTTTGAGAGTCCTTAAGTCTTTGCATATTCTCAGCATTGGAGCTCTCCTGGCTGGGTTTTAATTTGCTCGGGACTTTCTTTTCTCCGCTGCAGCATTGGCTTTTGAGATCGCAATATGGTCCTCTGTTTGCGGAGATTTCTTTTTGCGAGACATACTGCTGCCGTATGCGATAGGCATCAATGAACTACAGAAGATCTCAAAACTGATTGCTGCATTTATGTATTGCATTAATATTTAAGTTTACCTTTTAAAAGTTCAACAATAATTCTTCTGTCGCCACTTTATTCAAAGACTATTTTATGTGGATAGGTTCTAACTTTCCGTAAAAACAATTATATTTATTTCATGGGTGACTTTCGTTGGACTTCACGATTAATTTCGATTATTCCTAAATTTATTTCCAAGTTAGAAAATAAATTGTTACCGTAAAAAAAAAAATCGTCGCAAAAAATCACATAAAAAATCGCCGAAAACAATTAAAGTAATGCAAATTGAGAATCCAAAATTTCTGTAACATGAGCTACTGAAAGTTAAAGAGTTGTATCCCTTTAATTGAAAATTGACATTCGCATTTATCATATAGATAAATATTTTTCTCTTTTTTTCAAAATTTATGATTTCATTACTCAGCGCAGGATTGGAGTTCTCCAAAGTAACTCGGAGGAAAATATATTATTAAATGTCTTATGTCAAATTAAAAGTTTCACACGTGACTAACAATTACAAGATGTTTTTTTTTTACTATTTGTGTGCGGTTTTTTAATTCTAAATGTTTTTATGCTAAAGTGGAAATAGAGGAAAATGAAACTTAGCCTTCAAACTCTGTGTGTATTTGTGTGCGAGCTTTTGCACATGAACATATATTTATTTTAACCCAAAGAAGGTCTTGATATTTCTACAAAATTAAACATAATAAAATTACCATTTCCAAAAGATCAATATAATCTTATAATTGTCTGATTTTTATGGTTCTAAAAAATGAACGGGTGTTTTACGGAAAATTTATTCGTTTCATTTTTTTCACTGTCATTCTGCTTCAGTCATTTTTAGGTGAATTGACTTTTTGAGGCCATTATTTTTTATTTTAAAGTTTAAACTAAATTCACTTTATCGTCATATATAATAAACTTTCTCTCTTTCTTTCTTTCTCTCTCTCTCTCTCTATATATATATATATATATGTGTGTGTGTGTGTGTGTGTATTGAAGCAACTTAAAAGAGGCCGTTTGACTAGCACAAGGAGTGACCAAAATTAACGATAAAAAACAAATGAAAGCTACAGATAAAGTTCATTTTCTCCATCAAGACATTCATTTCTGTAGTTCACTGCTACCAGCAAGCAGAATTTGTTCCTCCTGATGATGACCATGCTGGCCGAAACAAGTCGAGAAATCTAACTGAAATAATAATAAAACGAAAATATTAATATTCAACCCAGTGTGTCTGAAAATTTTAAATGTTTTAATTTTTTAATTTCTCAATATTTTTCTTATTCAAATCATATATATTCGTGTGTATGTGGTCGTCTGTACGTGTGTGTAAATAATTCATGATAACATATTTTATTAAAACATTAAAAATGGAACTGCAAGTATAGAAAAATAAGTGTGAAATTGGAAAATACAACCAAAAATAAACAACAAAAACTTTACCACTTATCGATCCTCGCTTTTCAGAACACAATCGAGGACAAATCACATATGTGCGCAGCGACTAAAAATGACTATCAGCAAATTGAATCACATGTGTATATTAAGACCCAGCAGTCATTCTTTCTGTTTAAAGAGGGAAGGAGGCATAGACTTAATGCACAACGTCTCAGTGTACATATGTATGTGTAAGTTTGCAGTAGTTACTATTTTCAAAATTCTATCTGCCTCTTTATATGTTATAAATTTGATTTTTCAGAAAAAAAAAGTTTTTTCCCGATCAGATTTTTACTTCTGTTCTCTTGGATAGAAGGAATATATATGTTTAACTGGTCAACCCAATTCCTCATTCTCTCAGAGCATGATCGGCTGGTGACAGAATCCAAGAAAAACTGTCTGCATGCAATGCTCGAAACGCTAAGGTCCCAACCATTATACCAAGCGCCCGCTACATAATATTTTATCAATAATATAATATTGACATAAAACTTAAATATACTTGAAAATAAATAGGTAATCCTTCACTTAAGCGGCATAAAATAAGCTATTATTCCTTGAACGGTGTAATATCATTAAGATCAAAGTATATACGTCTGTTACAATTAAACATTACAACGGGTAATGGTGGATATCGCAGCAAATAACTCTTTTTGCGCTGCAGGATCCACAAAATGCTGCCGTTGAATAACAGTCATGAGAGTATATCCTGTGATTAGGTTCCTAGATTCCCGCATAAAAAAGCTCAGCCACCTGAAACAATATTGCTCCAGGCTGAACATTCTTTCAAAATCTCTGCTCGCTGATCCGGCACCTCAACTAAGAAACACTTGTCGGAATCTCGCCCGATACCACCGAAGACACAATAACCAGGAGGTGGGTATTGGCCACCGTGATATTTACGATGAAAAAAACATTTGAAGGTAGAAAATGACAGTTTATTTTACGCCGTTTAAGTGAAGCATAAATTTGACATTTTTTTTTACGGCGTTTATGTGAAGCATTACCTATAAATATGTTACGCGCCTATCGTAAAAAAATTAGCTGCTCGGACAGTTCTGAGTACAGATTCGGAAACACCGGACTTGATTTAATATAATACTGAATAATTTGTCTTTTTAGCATAAAAAAACTTGCTTAATGTTTTCACAACAGAAAGAATTATCATTTTATTTTGTTCTTTTTCATCTTCTCCATATTAGCTTCTTTTTTTTTTCTTTTTTTACTTACCTCATAATCCCTTGCCAAAACCTGAATATTCCAGAATAGTCAATAAAGAACAGTGTCTCCTTTTAGAGATTGGCGGATTCCAGAGTGGGAAAATATTGTTTGCTTAATATATGTACGTGTTAGTGACCTATTTCTTCAATTTAGCCTTCTGGTTACAAATGTTGTTTCTTGGAAGTCACTATCGTTTTGGGGAAAAATAATGTCTGCATTATGCTAATGAAGAATATAAAGTTAGAGTCGGCCTCATTGGCACTGGTCAATTGATCAGACAATCGATCTGATGTTTTTCATATAAGACATTCTTAGACCAAAATAGAAAGCTACATTCTTGAATTCGCCTGCAAACATTACTTGAATACAAAAGATCTTTTCAAACAACGAATAATGTCCATGATCAACTTTCAGCAGCAGTAGCAAAAAAAAAAAAAATACGTGATCATAGGAAATAGATTCCTGGACGTTGTTCTGGCAAATGCTAAAAACTTTAAACATATTTTTCTTTCATGATAGCGTATAAACTGGTGAAAGTCGACAAAAATGGAAATTTGTTGCCAAATTCAAATTCTCTTTCAGAATTCCTATTGAAAGGCATGAAACCAATTTTTGCAGCACTCTACTTCATTTCCTTTATTATTTGTTACAATGTCGTCGCATGCTTGCGATGGCGTTAGACTGAGTGAAGAGCTGGACAATGTAACTGAAAAGAGAGAGCTGCTATAACCATTTTCCGCTTTGACAGATTAACGACAGTGACAACGTACAGTCAGCATCAAATTCAACACCCACTGAATGTATTCAATTAGTGGTGATTTATGTGTAAAAATTACACACTTTCCTGTCTTGATAGAGTTCAAAAGCGTCTTCGAATCCTTGTGGGTGACGAATTATTTTCCACCCTCCACGGGTGGGATGTAGCAATCGATACTTACATGGAAAGTGATCGGACGAAATACATTACATACTAACCTTCACGCCTAGGACCCGCCATTCCACTTAGATTGTAGTAAATCACCTATATTTCCTCCGTATACCATCGGTGAGAAATACGTTCCAAGTGAATAACTTGAACAACTTCTTCCCAAAAACCAATGCTTTGTATAAAATATCCTTTAATATAACCCTCTAACGCGAGTGACGCCCTGAACTTGTACAGAGTGAACCTTATTTAAAAAACACACGCACAAACACATACGTGCATTTGTTTAAAGACCGACGGCACTTTTTGTTAAGTTTTTTTTTGTTTGTTTATGTATTGCTATATTCTGAATAATTTTCTTTATTTAATTTTGAAATTTAAAATGGCTGAGTACTTCCGGCTTTCATAAGCCATAAGTCTAAAACAAGGTTATTTTTGTACAACGTCGGTTTCAGCGTTTTTCAAATTGCCTTATCAATACGTCATATTGTTTTTTTAATGTATCAGATTTTCACATACCAGTTCGTGTTGACATGCCGTTTTTTTATTTATTAAATATATTGGGTATTATTGTTCCTAAAATAGATTTAATATAGGTAGGGTTGTTTTTTATGCTTAATATTTCTTGTATTACATTCATTTTAGATACTTTATATTTATATAGGATTGAAATATAGTTTTAACGTTGCTATATTTATGGGTAAAGTGCTCAATATCAAGGGTAGATGGGATGGAGCGCGTGTAAATATAAGATTGCACGGAAAGTCCAACACCAAGTGGCAACAGTCTATTCCATTCTTGAACGCAATCTTCGAGGAATGTGTGTTGAGCGATAATCTGAAGATTGCATTTAAGCATGAAACAGACTATCGACACTCAGTTTTAACCTCATGTGCATTATATATATATTGTGCATGTATATGAACAATATAGTAAATAGGAAGTAATTAATTACTTAATTGAAATGTAATTGCAATTAAATGCACGTTATCTTTTTTATAATGCAGTGCTCACTATCCTGCAGACGGAGTCACAAGTATTGTAAATGTCATGTTTTTTCGGATCTCATAAAAAATGTAACAAGAATAACCATAACAAATATATACATACATATATATATATATATAATATTAGGTTGGTGCAAAAATAATGTCGGTTTTTGACGCTAAAAATACGCCACAAACCGACATTATTTTTGCACCAACCTAATATATATATAATATATATATATATATATATATATATATATATATATATATATATATATATACATATATATATAATATATATATATATATATACATATATATATAATATATATAATATATATATATATATATATATATATATATATATATATATATATTCCATTTTAAAGTATGCACAGCAGTTCGTCAATATATTCATCTCGAATCTCATATCTGCTTAGTTTCATACCCGAGACGAATACGGAGCAATTTTCCTAAGGTTTAATGGAATTATTTTAATCCGACTACAAATGGTGATTGGTGAACAGTCGTTGTTGAAATAGACACCCCGTTTTTCTTTTTTTCTTTAAATTGCGTGTATTACACCTCTCTGACAACGTGTTGGAGAAATTCTAATAAATGTAATATGCTACCCGGCAGGAGTCGAACTTGCGTCTCTCTGTATAAAAATATGTGCAATTTTCTTTAAAAGGGAAAATAGGGGCCTGGTTGTAATGCGACTCTCCTCGTAGGCTAGTGATAAAGCACACCCGATTAAATGGTGGTTCCTCATACATACATACATACATATATATATATATATATATATATATATATATATATATATATATATATATATATATATATATATATATATATAATATTATGTCGTTTTATCACATATTAACATATGTGAGAAAACGACATTATTTTTGCACCAACCTAATATATATATATAAGAGGGAGAGAGGGGTGACGAAAATTTCTGTTCTTATATTTGCTCATTGAAATACGTATGTAAGTGGATGAATTTCTTAAATTTTCAATATTCTGTCGCATACAAAAGTGAATTTCGTCTGGCATGAGGCCATGATTTTGAGGCATATAGTGAGTATCTAACTTATTGTATTAGCAAATGCTCAACTATCGTAACGTCACTACATTTTGTCGTTTATGGGTGCATGTCTATGAGTATGTGTGCGTGGGCGTGTGCAAAATAGAATAGAAATGGTATGTATATGTGAGAAACATATATTGCAGCAGAAAAACCTGCCGCATACACTTCCTAGAAATACCGCCCACATAATGGTAACACGTTAGCTAGATGAAGACAGCATTGTCATTGCCATCACGTAGATAAGTGTTTAAAATGTGTAAGCTATTTCTTCTGCAACACACTGTAGATAATATATTCCCATTATATGGGAGGTATTTGTGCCACAACCTATATATATATATATATATATATATATATATATACACGTTATATAAAGTTTCTGAATACATACTTATATTGTCTGAACAACATCATTACATTTATTCATTTCTGAAATTATAAAACCTTTCCAAGTATGAGTTATATATTTGTTTAATAAATACTTATATTCAAATTCAGATGTCAGAAAAGTACCTTGGTGGCTTGTTGTTTCCTGAGTACCACATTGAAATCTTAAACAAATAATAATAATAATAAATACAACCTTTTAAAAAGCTATTTTGATATAAGAATTGCTTGTATAGAATACGTTTTTAATTCTCTTTCTCTTTTTGGCCTAGAAATTCAATCTTTTATTGGAAAAATTAGTTTGAATACATTCCATAACAATAGCCTTATTATCATAAGCATAATGGTGGACCTCTTTATTGAAAATCTTCGTTTACCTTGAAATGTTGCCTGCTTTCTGCAAGTATTAAACAAAAATGATATGTAATTAGATTTATTTTTGTATTCTTCTCTTTATGGTTATTTGTAACTGGTCTCTTCATCTTTCAGACATATTTACATATGTACGTTGGTAAGTAGTAAGTGTACCTCATACTTGATTATTGTTACAGGCAGCCGAAGAAGCTTTGTATCTAAGTGTAGACACTTTCAATAAAATAACGTGTACAGTGTAACCCGGATATAAGAGACCCGGGTATAAGAGAAACCCGGATATAAGATTTTCTCTGGTCCCAAATTAGAGCCTGTGCTAATGTATATAAATTAGACCAAACCCGGATATAAGAGAAGCCCGGATATAAGAGACTTATTTTCCGGTCCCGCCAACTCTCTTATATCCGGGTTACACTGTATCACTCTTTAACTGCAACTGGCATCTAAACTCAACTGGTCAGATTATTATTGGTTAATAATGATTAATAAAGATTAATCTTACACCATAAGCACGTAAAAAGGAAAATTATCGACTGGGACATGACTAGAAATTCATATAATAAAATCGGTTCTTATTTTCAGACAAACCTCATGTATTTCCTTAATGCTTTATCACTTGAAATCATAGGCGATCATGGCACACCACTGATTCCTTTTCTTTCTTATCTATAAATTACAATAGCTTCTTGGGTAAGATAGAAAAGTGTTCCTTTATTGCATTCTCAACGGTTGTGATTTCGTTGTAGTCTAACCCTGGCTACCGCCCATGTTTAGAGAGCCCAATCAATTCTGATTTTTAACCTATAGCTGGGGGAGAACATGCAGTTTTATTTTTTTAAATTGACCTGTCCCATTATGATGCAGGCAATCGTAGATATCCAAACTTCCTTTTCTATGTAAT
Source organism: Acanthosepion lycidas (assembly GCA_963932145.1). Lineage (NCBI taxonomy): Eukaryota > Metazoa > Mollusca > Cephalopoda > Sepiida > Sepiidae > Acanthosepion > Acanthosepion lycidas. The sequence continues at coordinate 49,954,834 of OZ010594.1, forward strand.
GGAGAGGTTTCCCGTTGCATTCTCCTCGGTTATGACTTCAGAGTAGTCTTAAACTATCTGCCATCAAAAGATAGAAAGTTCAGTCTACGCTGATACTTAACCCATAGCTGGGGGAGAAACTACGACTTTATTTTTTTTTAAGTGACATATCTCTTCATGATGGAGGCAATAATGATTCTTCACACTTCATTTTCTTTATTATCTGTGAATAATAATGACTTCTTAGTCAATATACTGAGGATTTTCTGTTTCCTTTTTTTACAGTAGGATTCACTCTGTACAAGGCCCGGAAGCCACTTGAGGTAGAGGGTTGCATAATAAGTTGTACAGTTTATTAGGATATGAGGGAAAGAAAACGGTTAAGACTGATCAGGTTAAGATTGTAGTAATCGGGAAACCATCCACTTGGGAGACGCTTTAACAATTTGACCCCTGAGAAGACCGAGGGAATAAGGGTGGTTCGCTCATTATGGTTTTGAATTTATGGTTATGTTTCAACTAGACTTGCTGCCATCCAAAGCTATAGAATTCCATTTACCGTAATATTTTGCCAATAGCTACTGAAGGTGTGGACAAGAAATTGATTCATGATCTTCTCTCAGGGTGTTTGTAAGAATGTGCAGGTAACAGACAAAACGAGGACTTGAACTCGGTTCGCCGATTCCTGTCTCCTCGCTGATAACCGCTACGCTATCCACACATATGTCATACCAAATGACTATAAAAAAATGTTAGAAAAAAATAGAAATAATGCACTATAGCTTTTTAAAAAATCTTAGCCAATTCCAGGATATTTTTTAGTTTCCGTTCACGTCAAAAAACGTGTATTTTGGGCTTTTAAAAATGTCTTTAAAATTATATAATGTGATAGTTGCTGATGGGCGATTAATCCAATCGTGGTATTAAAACGATCTTTTGGTGATTGTATTGGATTTCAAATAATACTAAAGTCGAGACAAGAAGGTTGTACTCTTTCGAATATGATTAACTTGCATGCGAAAGATTTGTCAATTTGAAAGAACAGGTAATTTAAAACCAGCTATCCTGATTCAAAGTTTCTAAGTGCGTTTGCGCTATGTACGTTGTAAAAGATATATGCGTTTATAATGATAATAATTCAGAAGCATGAATCACACACACTTTCTTTTACAATCATATTTTAAGCCAGGACGAGAGCATGGAATTAACGAAAAATATATAAAATATATTGGCGATATATACAATAGGCATACTGCAAGAATTCTACGCCAGAATAAAAAAAAAACAACAAAAAAAAAAAATAAAAATAAAAAAAAAAACAGATAAAAATGATTTGAAAAGGAATGATAGAAGAGGATATGATTTTTCATAAATTATTTGCAGGAAGATTTGAAAGTATCTTCTGGAAAAATTGATCTAGGAAAACGTGGAGCTAAATATGAATAGATAATATTTAAACTACGTGTCGCTGGCGATATATTCAGTCAGTTGTGTACCTTGCGTGATATATACGTAGGCAATCATGTATCTTTCGATACATGACTGACGAAACAGTAGGTTGCCATTTATTTCTGCGCTAGACAAGTTGCCATCTAAAGCTATAGAACGCGGTCTGTCCCGTTATTTACCCATATGGAGGGGGAGAAGTAAAGGATTCATGCCTTATTATTAGCACATAAGTGAATCGAATGGATTTACGAACTCGGCTTTCCGATTCCTCAATCCGAGCCGCTATCCATTACTCCACAGGCGCTATATTAATAATATAAAAAAAAAAAAAATCATTGGACAAATTAAAAAAAAATCTAAATGATTTAAATAGTGAAAGTCTCAATGAAGAGTTTAAAATTTATAAAAATATAACATAATATTTAATTATCGATTAGACAAAATGTACGGTTGTTAGCAAAAGGGAGAGATCAGTATACTAAGTATACATTGGGAATATCAGAATCGAGCAGGTAGAACGATTTAAATACCGAGGAGGGTTTTTTTTTTTTTTTTAAGGAGGGCGGAAAATTACAAGACGCTTTTGAATAGAAAAAAGATGATTTGAAAATGTTAAATCTTCACGTTAATCTTAAGTCTTAAGAAACAGGAAAATTTCTTTACAAACAAAGAAAAGAGTAGTGAACTGTTAGATAAATTCAGTTATGGCAGTCAAAACTGGACAGTCTCATCACGGTGGAAAAAGAAATTTGTGGCAAGAGAAACGAGGTTTTGCAAATGGATACTGAGAATTACATGGACTGCAAAATTAAACAAGAATGTTTTAGTGAAAATGGAAACAAAAAGGACACTTATATTGAGAATCAAAAAACGATAGTTGAAATTTCTCAAACACATAATGAGAAAAGTGGACAGATCTTGAAGTGAGAAGACAAAAAGAAAAAGAATATTCAGTTGTAACGTTCGACAAAAGATAGTAAGATAAAATGAAGATCTGGAAGAGATCCGGGAATATATATATAGTTAGGACAAATTATAACATTAGAAAAATAAGACCACGAAAAGGAAGTCAAACGGCGTATAAGGATACAATAGAAAACATTTAAACATAGAGATATAATTAAATCTATCTTGCCAATATATTCAAAGCATTACTAACTACTCAATCCATAACAAAATCCATATCCAAAACAACCTATCCAATCTAAACAGCATCAAAATAATTACAATCATATCCCAAACTAGTATGGGTAATATCAATCAAAAATACCCATAACAATAATAATTCTGAATCAGGTATATATAAAATAAATTGCCAGAACTGTTCCTCGCAATATATTGGGGAAACTTGCAGAAATTAGAAAAACAAAACAAAAAAAACAAACGTATCTATGAGTAAAAAAAATATCACATAAATTCAACCATAACTTCGACCTAAAGAATGCCACATTTATTAAAAGAGAAAGTAACTTATTTAAAATGAAAAATTCTCGAGAGTGCCGCTATAGAATCTTATGAAACTATAAATCTACGCCCCGATTCTTTTACAATATCTTCATTCCTGAAAAAGTACTATTTTCCGAAGCCAAGATACATGACAATAAATATTTTTAAAAGTTGAAAGAAAATCCTTAACCTCAATGTTATTCAAGATATATAATACATTTAATCGCAAACCAAAATAAGTTAAATACTAATTTACATATCAAAAAATTACTTACTCACTTTTATTAGACATTGAATTGTGTCATGTCGGGTCCTCCATAGTTTGCCTAACGTTTCAACTAAACTGATGAATATTTATTTTAAATGTTTAAAAAGCAATAACATTTTTCTCTTGTATATAAATATTTGTTACAAAATAAAAGCCTTGCATTTGCTGCCTAGATAATGTCCCTCGGAGGACGAAACGGGTCGGCTAATATATATATATATATATATATATATATATATATATATGGTGATGTTAACAGAAGCAGTCGCAATCGGTCAAAATTGAATATAACGAAGATCATTGTGAATAAAATTAACCCCATAATTGTTTTGTTATCCCGGACATCAGAGATGTTGAATGCTAACATTGTTTTCATGATGTAACATTCGTTCTTTAATCCATCAGGCATTATTTAAGCAAGAGAAACTTGGCTGAATCCCAAAGAACCACACCTCCTTTGTTCCATCCTAATTTTAATTTCGGATTGAAAATTAATCGTATTTGTTGACATAAGGATAGAAAAATGTAGCGGTGCGAATGGGAGGAATGCAGAATACGTCAAGTTGTAGAGGTTAAAATATACGTAAAAGAAATATAAGTTTCCCATGATTGTGCGCACGCACACACACACATATATATATATGTGTGTGTGTGTGTGTATGTATGTATGAGTTTGTGCACACATGAGCATGTGGTGAAAAGTACTAAGTTAAATAATCTTCATAAAATGTTGGTAAATTGACAAACACATTGATTCTTGATCTAGATATGAAAAGTTCAACACCACTTCATATATATTTAATCAATGCATCGAGTTTAAAAGAAATCTCAACAGAATGCAGAAAGCACTGGACGGCCGTTTCGTCCCATATTTGGGACTCAGCAGTGCGCATCCACTACCAAGAATATATATATTGGTGAGCCTTCGTAACCTAACCAGTAAAGTAGTTGTTGTTCATATGTTCGATCCATACTATTCTCTGAATCTTTATGTAGAACTACGTTTATGTTGCTTCAAGTCTTTTCTTGATCGCTTGAGGAGATTGTCCAGTATTCGCTGCCAAATAGGAGGACAGGCATTACGTAACAGTTCAGTATTTTTTTCTTTATTTCTAAAGTAATCTTTATGTCTCTTTATATTCCGATTAGCTTTTGGAATGCATCTTTGGTCATCCCAATTTGTCTTCGAATCTCAGTGTCACTAAGTTCATTGAGACCAGTGTTTCTCAACGTGGTCCAGCGGTGGTCCACATAGCATTTCTAGTGGTCCACAGAGAATTCGTAGCCGTAAAAAAATTGTAGCCATTTCACAAAAATGTATCTAAATTATTCATACTTTGAAAAATTAAAAAAATATAATATTTTATTTAATTACACACATATCCATTATATTTGAAAATTTCGAAATTACGTAGGTATTATGCACTGCTATATTTATTTTATTTTTATCATATATATATTATTTTTATCACGCACACACACACACATATATATATATAAATATAAAAGTGAACATAGAAGTCAACACTTAGAGGCGACAGTCTGTTTCATGCTAGATGCAATCATCAGGCCACGACTGCTGTTATTTTTCTCGGCTATTTATACTGTTGACTTTTATATTTACACACACTCTATCTCTGATATTGAGCACTTTATCCCATAAATATAGCACATCTTAAGACTATATTTCTTCATATATATATATATATATATATATATATATATATATATATATATATATAGGATGTTATATATACTATATATAATATAAAGTTTATTCATCCGCAGAGGAACTGAATAACATGATCAAAATTGATTATATCTTGTGTCAGAAACACCAAGATCAAGGTAGTCACTAGATGAATCGACTAAGACGGAATGACATCATCAAAATTTATTTTGATATCCTGTGTTTATTCTTGTTTACTAAAATAAATTTTAAATTGTAAATAGACTACTTTGTCTTTTCTTTGAATATTTTAGTGTGAAAATTGAACAGCCTAAAAGTGAAATTAGGAGTGATCCATTTCTAGTTTTTGATGAAAAAAATGTTTCATGGGCTGAAAAAATTTGAGAAGCAGTGATTAAGACCAATCTACAGTATTCATTCCAATCGTTGAAATATAAATAGTTGTAAAGAAATAATAAAAAATAGAGATTAAGAAAATGCATATCAAAATTATAAATAACTGACTCCACTTCATTGAATTAATAATAATGTTGCTGCATTTAACGCTGACCAATTTTGAGTCGAAGACAAGACGGACTAAAAGGTAAGATTCATGATATTCATCAGAGCTATTAGGTTGGTGCAAAAATAATGACGTAATAATGTCGTTTTTTGACGTATTTTTTAACGTCAAAATACGACATTATTACGTCATTATTTTTGCACCAACCTAATATTTCGATTTGAATGAACACAGACTTCCCATGTTTAGCATGGCTGTTCGTTTGCCAGGATATACCCATTTACCCAGACTCATTTTTGCTTTCTCGACACCCACATTTGTGCTTTTTTCGGCAAGCTGTGGCTTATACAACACATCGTAGCGTTACAAAAACAAACTAAACAGAAATAAATCTCTTTACTTGATTTACTATTAATTATTCTACAGAGAAACAAGAAACATCATAACATATTTGAATGCGTGACTTCCTCAAGCGTGCATCGGACGGAGCAGCATCACAAAATTTCCTTTTACAAACGAAATGGATTGTCTGATGAAGAACATAGATGTAGCATCATCCAGATATGGCAAGGCGATACATGCTCAAAATAAAACTCAAGAACAATGAGAAATGTCTTTCAAGTAAGATAAATGTCGGTGGCCAGAAAATTAAAGTAATGGACCAACTCGTATATCTAAGCTCGATTGACAATGAAGCAGCCAACAAAATCAGTAGGAACAATAATAGTTTCTCGAAAACCTAATAACCATCTGGCAAAACAAGAATATCTGTCTTAAATCAAAGATTACACTGTAGCCTGCATTGGCCTATTTATATAACCCCTGCGACTATTTTCTGTACGTCTGTGCATCTTTAACATTAAACATCTTACAGCGAAGAATCTAAGCATAAGAAATGAGATTCTACAGAACCAACTTAGGCATTTCCTACGTAGGCCGCTTCACAAATGAATCCGTATGAGACGCCAGCTGGGTATGACGTTACACTACATCCGGCAGCAAGACCTCTGATCGGGAGATTGGAGGTTTTGAAGAGCTGTTGTTTCCAGGTCCCCTCTGACCGGGGTGCTAGATCTGTTAGGGTCCCACCTATGGGCAAATAGTGAACCCCCAAACTAAAATCAAGAGTACATTCTTTTAATAAAATGACCAACAATACATATTTATAGCAAAATGACAATCGATGCAATACTAAAAATATATTTTTTATAAATTACTAACAATGCATTTTATGATCTACAAAATATAATATCTTCAAAAAAATACAGGCTTTTACACTGAAAGTATAAAATTATGTACAATATATCTGTAGTTATAAGATTGCATTCAAAATGCTTAGATTCCGGCATTAAATAAACCGTAGATGTTTGTATGTCACTAAACAAAATCAAACAACGAACACGAAAGAACTCTTTCATGACATTAATCCATATAAGAGCTGACAATTTCTTAAAGAAATCAAACTGCATTGCAAGAAATAACTTCAACGGAACTACAAAATAAATCACACATATCATCAATTCTAGTAATTATGTCCAGGTATATGATGATGCTGATGATTAAGATGATGCTGATGATGATGATGATGATGATGAGTTACTGTAGAGCTGAGTATCATCTACTATGTATCCATTGCGAAAGCAGAGTACTTCAAAGCTCTCAAGAAAATTATATTTCGGCATTAAATGACCCATAATGGGTTAAATAAACAGAAAAAAAAACACTAGGAGAGAAGAAACGCCTGTTGGAAGATCTCATAACTACAGTCAAAAAGAGAAAGTACAAACTGTATGCGCATAAGAGCCAACAATATTTCCACTACTATACTACTGAGTGAATTGGAAGCTCATTCACAGATAGTGTTATGCAACCGAGACACATGTAGGGAGTTCGTCAGATATTCAACTGCACTGCGACACTTTGAACACACCCTGCCGTGATGATGATGATGATGATAATTCACTGTAAGCCAACGAGTTAGGATTTGTGTCTTTTTATTTTAAATTTTCGGAAATTGTTCATTTGAGAACCATTCAAATGTTGAGCACATTGATATGTAAATCAATGCTTTTGGAAATGTGATTCCTACTCGAGCAAAAGTACGAACTTGCTTAAGTTGACAATAAATTCACCGTTGGAAATTGTTTTCTTATTATTATTTTTCGAAGAAAGTAATAGCTTCAGTGTTCGTGTTGAGAACGCGATAAAAATCTTTAGTCGTCTTGTATTTATACGAGAAAACAGATTAAAACACGTTGCACAGAAGGCTGAATGTTAGCAGTGCTTATATTCCCGCGTATTTAAAAGCGAACGCCGATCTTTTCAAAAACTGAAAAAGACTAGAAGAGAGAAATCCAAAAGACGAACTCAAAACTACACTGAAAGTTTGAATAAAGTCAAATGCTGAATGAAAAAAAAAAATCTTTCTGGTAAACTAAAAAAAAAACAAAAAAACAAGTACAATTTTATTTAGAGTAAAATGCCAAAAAGTGTATATAATTGTAGAAACGATCAATGGAGGTGATTTTCTTTTAAGCTACACTGGACACGCAATAAATGGCTTAAGAAGACAGAATTGCGACTGTGTGACGAAATTATGTAC
>OZ010594.1:49965269-49972769 GCA_963932145.1 Acanthosepion lycidas
AGCATCCTTTAGGAAGTTTGTTTTACAAATTAAGAGCTCTGGGGAGGAAGCTGTCTTTGAACTTGCTTGAACACGAAGGAAATGGGGTTGATTTCTTCACCGTAAACGTGTTAGGGCAGCTCCAAGCTCTGTAGGTCTGAACTGGTGGAACTAAGGAATGTAACTCGTCCGAACATTATATGTCATAGTAATAGCAACAGTGTAGGGGGAGACTAGCAATGTTATCTCTGTGGGATCAGAGTCGCAGGGTAGAGAATAATTAATCACCCACAAGATCGCGCAAGTACTTTTGAACTATGTCAAGACTGGAAAGTGAGAATTGGCAGATATGAAAACAATTCTCCTTTCTGAAAAAATAGAGCATGACAGTGGGAGTTAAGTATTTTCTGGGGCGATATAAGGGGCCGATTATTCTTCCGTCATGTATTACGATGGCAAGGATATTCGCGTTCCATTTGAGGTCAGGAATGAGTTTTAGGCCTGGTAGGTGTCAAAGGTAAGGACCCACTTTGAGTGTATGACCATTAATCAAGATAGTTGTAGATTTAGGGTCTTCTCAGTCGTAATGAGAAGTGATTAACTGTGGGAGAGATCAACTGTCAGGCATTTGTCATCAAGACAACCAATGTGGTAGCATTTTCATGCATATTTACTAAGGATCTGAGAATGCTCTTAGGCAAATCGTTAAAAGAAGTTCAAGGAGCAATGAAATATGGTTGGTGGGACACGAGCATTGATCAAATTAATAATGTGTATAGATATACATACATAATAATAATATACATATAATAATATGTTATAATACTAATATGTATGCATAATAATATGTATAGATATACATGCATAATAATAAAATACATATGTTATAATACTAATATGTATGCATAATAATATGTATAGATATACATGCATAATAATATACATATGATAATATGTTATAATACTAATATGTATGCATAATAATATGTATAAATATACATGCATAATAATAATATACATATAATAATATGTTATAATACTAATATGTATGCATAATAATATGCATAGATATACATGCATAATAATAATATACATATAATAATATGTTATAATACTAATATACATGCATAATAATATGTATAGATATACAAGCATAATAATATGTATAGATATACATGCATAATAATAATATATATATAATAATATACATAATACTAATATACATGCATAATAATATGTTGTATGATTAGGCAGTAATCCTTCGTTTATGCATGTTTCATTAAATAAGACAGACAAGATACTACGGTTAAGCATTTTATTTAACTTTTCTTGTGTTCGAACAAGAGCTTTCTTTTCTGGACAAAGTGTGTGTGTAAAAATTGTTCAAATGTTTTATAGTTCCGAACACTTTCGGCTATACCTTTAGCCATTATCAAGGAGGATTCAATTTTTCAGCTTATATATATATATATATATATATATATATATATATATATATATATATATATATATATATACAAATGAGACAAAGAACAGTTGAAGTAAAATTCCACTGTTCGTAGCATTTACTTTTAAAAAAGTGCTCAATACAAAGTAGAGAAATATATAATTATTATTTTTATTAGGTTGGTGCAAAGATAATGACGTAATAATGTCGTTTTTTGACGTATTTTCTAACGTCAAAAAACGACATTATTACGTCATTATTTTTGCACCAACATAATATTATAAGAGATTATAATAAAACATGTTGAAATCGCTACATGAAAGCTTTTTGTAGCGATTTCAATGTGTTTATTATAATCTTTTATATATATATATGACCAAATGCAATATAAATTTTAATTATAAATCACTTCAAAAGATACAGGTCAGAGAAACATAGCTGATTAACACAAAAATCCTGCATACCTGAATAAATTATTACATGTATTATTTTAAATATTATTATGTACTCCTCTTTACTCTATATATTCATTGATTCCTACTGCTTGGTTTTAATATTCTTTGCTTCCCATTGATTTCCATTCTGAAATTCTTCTTTTTAAGTCCGCTGCTTTCTATCTTTTTCAGCACCTTTTTGGTCTGCCATCCATTTGTATAAAGTTGTTATAGTGGTTTACCTTTGACCATCTTAACTTTAAGTCATGTAAGTGGCAAATTATCGAAGGGCACTTTCTTAATGTTCTTTCAGCCAATGGTAATCTCAGCATCCTTCTGTAGAACCACATTTCTATTGCATCAAGTCTCCTCATCATCAGTGAGGAGATTGTGAAGCATTCACTGCCATATATGAGGATTGATATTACATAGTAGTTTAGTATTTTTTCTTTGTTTACATATCTTCTAATGATGGACGACAAATCTTTTATTAGAATAATATCTGCTAGCTCGAAGACGGGCTTTCATATATTTGGTAACGTTGAACTTTTTTCAGTAGGGCGGATAACACCCAACATATCAGAGCATGGAGTTATTCATGCATGAATATACAAATTCTCTAGAAACGTTTTAGTTGTGACCTCTATCACTGAAAAATTCTTTTCCTAAGTCCTTACGATAATTCTCTTTGTCGTCTTGACACTGCCATCAACTTTGAATACACCTATCGTTTTACTGCTTAGAGTACTATCTCTAAATATTGCTCTATCTCACCCATTGTCTTCACATTTATCTTGGTTGACAATTTCCATGAAGGACACAATCATCAATTCTATCCAGTAGCTCTACATTCTCACTAGTAATTATTGTTAAGAAATTCGTTTTCCAACATGTCTTCATACCAAATCGTTATGAAATTTTCTTAAATGTAGAATTTTATTTGCTTTCATGTATTTAGAAAACGTTCCTAATGTTCTGTATCTTTTCTCTGTTTTAATTTGTAACACCAGCTGCTTCATATATTTTATTGTTGGTGTACGAACTTTTCTGCTCTATGACTCGTTTTTCTCAAACCTTTTTGTGAAATTCTTGTTTCTTTGTTGCCAATGATTTCCCTTTCTCGATTGTTCTCTGATTTCTGTTTCAACATTTCGTAATTTCCAAAGTTTTATTCTCAGTAAATTTGCAATATCTTACTAGTATTTTGTTGGTAAATTGTTCTTATGATATATAATAAACGGCATATAACTGTAATTTAAATCTAAATAAATATTGTATGAAATACATTTGTTTATAACATATATATATATATATATGTGTGTGTGTGTGTGTGTGTGTGTGTATGTCACAATAAACAGAATAAAATAACAAGTGAAAGGAAGTTACCTCAAACAAACACTACCAATACAAACACAGCAAAAATAAAACATACACCTACGTTAACAAAAGTGAACAGTGCTCCATGCTTATAGATTTAAGGAACCCAAAACAGAAAATCACAATAGGACAGAGCCTTGCCAATAAGAGCAACCTAAAATTCGTCTAGAGACACCGATCTTCAAACGTTAGTCGGTGTCTGTAGAATTTTTGCTGGACACACAGACACACAGACACAGACACACACACACACAGACAGACAGACACACACACACACACACACACACACACATATATATATATATATGAAAAAATATGTGGGAAAATCCGAATGGCTCTTTCGCTACAGAATTAATAATTATCGTGATCGAATTAAGTCGGCTCCCCACGAAAGATTATTAACTGTAGAACAATATTTCCGCCTAGAAAAAGATGATTTTAAAAGCCATGCCAAATTCAATACAATTGAAAAAAATATAAAACGACAGAAAAGATAACATTAGAAAAGTTTTAGAAAACCACGAAGTCAAATGGATTTTGCATTTCAAAACACTCCATCCAGACGGGCTTAATCACAAATTTAACAACATAGATAGAATTAATATATAACCCCATAAATCAAGCCCTACCAAAATTTTTCACCTACACAAGACAGACATGCTTGTGGAGGTGTTGAGGTCTCACACTTATATACACACCCATATTGATATATACACTTACACACATCATACACACTCCCGAAGAACTAAATGATAACATACACGTAACACAAACACATCCCCTTCACAGGAACCAATAAAACTGTCAAAATGACAAAGGGAATTCAGAGTAGCATGAATCTATCCAGCCTGTATCTTAAAAAAAAAAACTTTTGACCAACACTAGGACTGACCAAGGACTACGTCAATGCGTTTAGCGAAAAATTGCGAAAAACGAAAAATCGATATCAACATAAATTTTAAACTAAAAACTCCTTCAATTTTCAAACAATCTAATACAAACGTCACTCAGTTGTAGCCAATAATTAGTTAATTAACAGTCATTTAACTTGATAACTGAGTCCACCCATATAGTGATTCTTACTGATTTCTTTCTTACTTTTCGTTGATCTTTTAACCGATTTCCATCAAACTTGACACTTGCTTTATAAATGCATCCTCTATTTACATGCTGGTAGCACATTGACAAATTGAATTTCAAAAACTCCAAAGTAATTGTGGTTTCAAGTGGGTCTTCATGTTGCCTGTTTTACCCCTTCATATCATCGGCTAACTTCGATTGAATGAATACAGACTACTTCTGTTATATCAGTAATTGCATTAATTCAGTATGTTTTTTTAATGGAAATACTTTAAAGTAATTGAAGAAAACCGACTCTGTTACATCTAAACATGATGCTGTTTTTGCTCCATTCTAATTGAACGCTTTTTCTGATCGACCAGCAGGGTATGGCTGCTAGTTAAATATATTTTTGCTTTTACATTATTCTTATGGATACAATTTATTTGAGTAAAAGCTCTGTTTTAATTAATAAGTATTAATAATAAGTATATTATATTTGCTGGCATGAGAAACTTTTAGGAACGATGCGTTCTCCGACAAGAATCAAACCTGTATCCTAAATGGAAACCGTCATTTGGTCTGACACGTACTGTTTACCATTCAGCCACAGAGAACTTTCCGGTTAACAAAGTCGAAGTTACTGCTTATAAACACACATCTTCGACGATCTTTCTCGACAATTCATTTATGCTCTGAAACGCAGCCAAACGTAAACAATGAAAACGTATTAGATGGCACAGTGGATAAAGGCGTTGGTTAGATCCAGTAACAGGACCCAAAGAATGTGAGTTCAATACCTGGTTAAGGCGGTGGAGAACTTGGAGAGGTGAATTAACAGGAGGTAACTAATAACTGACATCCATTAGACATGGCGCGTGGAACTAGAACAGTCTACCCCTAGGGAAATGAAGGGTTCAGTTCGACATTCCAACCACCTGAAGAAGGCCTGAGCGTACAACGGCCGAAACATTGTGATAAATATGGCGACAAAGATGAGGACAATAGTCCGAATAATGCAAATAGTGTACATAATACCTCATCTCAGAAATATAGACAGATACTGAAAGCTTGAAGTAGCAACGGCCGAAATGTGATAAATATGGCAACAAAGATGAGGACGATAGCCCGAATAATGTAAATTGTGCTTCAAGTCTCTTCTTCATCTATGAGGAGATTGTCCAGCATTCACTTCCATATAGGCGGACTGATATTACGTTAACATTTCAGTACTTTTTTCCTTGTTTCTAACAACATTTTCCTGTCTTTTAATACTTTGCTTAGGTTTTGGAAGGTATTTTTGCTATCTCAATACGCCTTTAGATTTCAGTGTCACACTTTCCGTCCTCTGTTAAAATATTTCCCAGATATTTAAATTGTTGTACAAATTATATACAGTCATTCACTTAGCACGATGAAGCAATGAAAAATAATAAAGGATATATACTCCAAGTTTTAACTGTAAATATAAAATAATGCAAACTTTATAAAGAATGAACCATCGAAAACTGCTTGGAGCTTAACTGCAATCTTTCAATATCATGGAAGATGAAAATGGCAATTATATACATAATCATTTTACAGATTTTCATCTTGGGAAAATGGGGACAAGAAATTGCAAAAGGAGATAGAATCTCCAAAAAGTTAACAAAGTCTGAGAGTGTACAGTGTCAATTAATGCCCTTCCGTACTTCCCTTAGAATAGTCGCGTGAATAAATAATAGCAACCAAGAATGACTCCTTTAGAACGGCCAGTATTACTTCTAAACTATGCAGGCTGAAGAAGAATTAATGTCTCTTGGGTAGAGTTTGAGATGAAACTCTCAAACGAATAAAAGCGGATGCAACAAATTAGCTGAAAACTAATTGAGAAGTAGACATGATAGGGTATGAAAGATAATCCACTGGGAATTGGAAAAAACGACTGAGATTTAATCATGCAGACAACTGGTATGTTCCTAAAACAGAAGCTGTCTTATAAAAAGATAAAACGAAAAATTTGTATCTTCAAAAATCAATCACCTAAACTCAGCCAGAATACCAGCGTTATAAACAAATAAAGTGTGTGAACATAGCGTAATGGTTATCAGTGTACGAGGTGGAACCATCAAGGATAATTCAAATTCTGACATTGTCAGCAGGTCAAATTCAAATTCCGGCGTTGTCTGTTGCCTTTAATTCGCAATTATGCTCATAAAAAAAAAGGAAGAAGCACATCTCTCCTTTGAATGATTTGTTTTTGTTTATGTGATCTAACAGTTACTGGACTTGAAAAAATATATTCTTGAACAAAATAAAAATAAAAAATTGTTTTAACAGAAAGATTTTTTACGAATTTCAAAAGAGAGTAGTATTGACTGTTTGGTTAATAAATTATAAGTGTTTTCTTATAAGGAAACGTATAATATTACCATTAGCACATCCACAGCAAACATTGATCTAATAGAAAACGTGTAGTCCAGCATTAAAAGCGATTTATATGAGAATAGCAAGCGATAGTCAGAGCATTAAGATCGAACAAAAACTAACACATTTAACTTGTAAAATAATAATAATAATAATGTTTCTTTGGCCTATTTCTTTGGAATTTAATTGAAATTAAAATGAAGAACATTGATATAGTCCTGGAGAGCTTAATATAAGATCACAAGAATTGAAAAGATGCGTTATATTTGAAATTTGATCGAGATGGCTTCATTACAAAAATCTGAGGTGAGTGAGCACAGAAAGCTTGCTGTCACTTGATCGAATGGGAAAACTATCAGCTATTACTGAGCGACAACCCAACGACTATATATGAAAAATAACAATCAATATCTTTAATACAAAAATGGCATACAATTCAGTCCTTGAGTTACCAGAAACAAGAACAGATATACGTTAATTGTTGATGAGGTTCCATTAGATTAAAAATAAAATTGAAAGCGAGTGAAAAGATAGCAGCCCGTCTTGATGTAGACAGTGTACTGAAGAAACTGTGGAACATGATGGCAGCAATTTTGAAATATAAGGAAATTGCCCCAAATATTCATTTATAATATATCTGCAAATGGTTCGATCTCAGTGGTTTGAACAGGAAATCAGTTCGTTACCTCTTATTGCTTAACTATTAACTGCTTTGAATTTATTCGGACATTAAGCCATAAGTAAGCGGGGACACGAGGAAGTTTCTGAATGACTAGGATTTCACCATGTAATTCAAGG
>OZ010594.1:49977769-50047769 GCA_963932145.1 Acanthosepion lycidas
CACACACACACATATATATACATATATATATATATATATATATATATATATATATATATATATATATATTAAATAGTTCCCATTCCTCTTACAACTTCCTCATTTCTCATATTACATATTCTAAACATTTTAATCGTTTGAAGTATTTATATATCGCTGTTCAGTATTCCCTTCAATCCCTGATGCAGTAACTAAAATCGATTATTCCTATGTTCCTTCAGATTTCTGTACCTCACATTCGAATACTTGTCCCTACACTACACAAATATCATAATTTCTGCTTTGATTTCCTTTTGACACCCCCGATGTGCAACTGACACCTTTGATAGTCATTTGTGCGAGGTTCCATGAATTACGTCTATTAACAAGTGATGTTTACATCAGACCATACTTTTGAGGAACACTTAACAAATAATAATGCAACATCGACCATATTCATTTGTATCGAGCGAAGAAAAGATTTATTGTTAAACTGGATTTAAGCGTCCAGACAGCTTCAGATCATGACATTGTTGAATTCGAAGAGATTATAAACATCTTACAATTACTAAGAAACTCGTCCTGTAAACTTACTACTAGGATGAGTGCGATTCTCACTGGGTACCTCACGCATCAACAGATCGGCGCCTCACCATGGGGCAGTAGTTAAGAATCTGGTATAGCAAAATATTACTATTAATAAGAGTTTGATCTACACAGGGGGCTTTATATTTATGACTTGTATTAGACAAAAATAAATATGATAAAAGTTTTTACTGAGTAGAGTACTGGGAAAATGAAACTTGCTATTCCCATAAATAATCGATACATACCTTCTTTTTCTCATTCTTCTTCTTTGTGCCATGTCACTTGAGGACGTGGATGATCATCCCTCCACATCTTCCTATTCTTTGTAGCTCTTAGTAAGTTTTCTCGTTTCGTCATCATTCCCTGTCCCTGTTCTGCCAAGCGATTACAAAAACTCACCGACTCGCTGCTGTTCTACCGTTTCTCTTGCATTGTGAGCGTCAAATTCCCTTTTGCTTCATTATTTCAACTATCGCTTTCCAGTTCTAAATATAAGCTTCCTTTTTTATTTCATTTTCCTTAAAATTTCTTTGTTGTTCATATGATCCGTCTGTGTTATTCCCAAGATCCTTCTGTAAAACCTTATTTCCGCTGCCTCAAGTTTTCTCTTCGTAGGTGAGGAAATGGTCCAGAAGTCACTGGTTTATAGGAGGACTTATATTACGTAACAGTTCAACACTCCTTTTTTTGTTTCTAAGTAAATTTTCCTAATAATTTGCTTAGCTTTTGGAAGGTAACTTTTTCTATTTTAATATTATTCTCTGCATTCTTCTGTAGAACGAAATCCATGCTTTTTTTTTTCTACACATTAGATGTATGCTGATTTTTGCTGGGGGTGTGGGAAGAGTGACAGTAAGTCTTCTCGAAACTGTAACAATTTTTTCTGTGTTCTCTAAAAAATGGGTAAACTCAAACGTTTCCCCGAATCTTCATTTCCACCGGTCTTGTCTCCAATGTTTGGGGCATGATTCCAAGTGTGTTAATTATTATTGGCACGATCTTTATACTTATTTTCAGAAACTCTTCCAATTCCAGAGTGAAGTCCACGTATTTTTCCCCGTTTTCTTTCGCCTTTACTATTCGTTCATTTGGCACGACCATATCTACGATCTAGAACATTCTCTTCTCTTTCTTCACGAGTATTTCACTCGTTCTTTTTGTCCGGGTGTGATCGTTGGTCTGGATAGTAGAATCTTACAATGCTTTACTTTAAATCGGCTGGAGAGCTTCAGGTTTGTACTTATCCCATGAATCGCTCGAATTTATGACATTTATATAATTTCCAATGTATCTTTGTCCCTATCATTCTTGTCTCTATAATTACTGTCCTTATAATTATTGTCCCCAAGATTATTGTCCCAATGAGTAGTGTCTTACTATGTTTTAAAATTTCTAACTATTGACCTTCAATGAAAATTCAAGTGAGAGCAAGTTTTTTGAATGCTTCAGTATTATCTTTTCTATCTATCATCATATTCAGCACTTTTTACCTTCCCCACTTACTTTCATACAACAATATAATTCACTAATGCTCTAATTCGAGTATCTCTTAAGCCTTATACTGAGTGATCAATTATTAAAAAAAAAGTTAACCAAGGCAAGTCAGTACATGTATGTTACGGTTTCAGAAGACTGCATCGTGGAACCAATCTTAATAAATATCTCATAATTTTAGGATAAATCTGGATAAACTTAAAATCTTTTAAAAATTCTGAAAAAGACAGTGATTGTTAATGGCATGCCGAAAAGTAATGTGTTGAAAAGTTATAAAATACCAAATATTTTGCAAGAATATTCGAAGAATTCAAAATGCGTGTAAAAATTGGAAAGAATTTCAACAATATTTTGTAGTACAATTCCACAGAAACTGCTGACACTTGATGCCTAACTGCGCCTCTACAGACAAAAAAATCAGTAACATTTCGAAGAGAGGGTTTTAAACATTCAAATCAACTCATCAAATTTATTGTAAACTTACACAATATTAAAATAACCGTAACAATTAAAACACCTGAATTAACCTTTTCATCGGTTTAGCACACAGGACAGCCCAAGAATCAAGGCGTCAGAATTACAGATATATATCGTCGTATATGAAAATAAATGCTGGAAATCTCTCCCCACAGTTGAGGAGAAAACTGAAGGCGCAGAAATGTGGTTCTAAAGTAGAGTACTGAAAAATCCATAGACTGAGCGAGTAAGCATCAAAGAAGTCTTAAAGAAAATGGCTACAGAAAGAACACTTCTACTCAGAATCAGTAAAAGACAGCCGAAATCCCTTGGACACATAATGAAAAAGAAGAGCTTGGAAAGCTTAACAATTAGGAGACATATTAAGGGTAAGTGGGGTAGAGAAAGGTAGTAGGCCACCTATACCTGACGAGCATATTCGAATGAATGACAGAACACGGAGAACAGGTGCCTTAGCAAAAGGAGAAAAACTGCTAAGGTGCCACAAGTGATAGGAAATTGTGGAGAGCTATGATCGTTTAGAAGAAGAAGAAGTCGATGTAATAACAGACAACGGAATATGTGATTCGGAGGTCTGAACAAACATTGCTTCCAAACGATAAACAAAGTGTTAAAAAACGGAAATATTTCATTAGAAACAAAGAAAAGAGTGCTACACTGCTATGCAATATCAATTCTCACATATTGTAGTCAATGCTAAACAATTTCATCTGAGATGAAGAGAAAATCTGAAGCAACAGAAATGTAGTTCTACAAAATCATAAGACTAGTACGGATAAAACATGTGAGCAAGAAGGAAATTGGAATAAAATAACTTAGAAAAAGAAAGTTGAAACTTCTGTTACACATAATGAGAAAAGATGGCTTTGAGAAACTGATACTCATAAAACATACTGAAGACAAGAGGGACAGAAGCAAAGATCAAGTAACCTATCGAATTTGTGCAAATGGATGACAGAACAGTTACTGGGTTGATTAGTAAGGGTAAAATTGCTCGGATATGAAAAGAATATAAACTTGCAGAAGGCCATGATCTCCCAAGGCATAAAGCGATAGGACACATGAAAGAAAGCTCTGCCTGCTGCTGGTATCGGCTGACTAGGATTATGATGATATAACATAAATAAAAGCAAAAGGAAATGAAAGCAGAAAGATTTTACTTCATTTAAAAATATCAAATCCAGGGCAATGTGAATGACCTCACAAAATGAGGGGAAAAGAACAAGCATTAAGAGTTAATCAGTTACTGGATATGTCAGCTGAAAAGACCAAATCTTAAAATCCTTGGAAATATTAGTAATAAGATCAAAAGCTGCTAAGACTCATGCGAGAACCATAATCCAACAATACTGCAAGTATTTTGGTGTTCATTTTACATTTTCTTTTTAACGCTCAACTCACAAGCTACCACGTCTCCTTCCACTGAAAATATTAGGTTGGTGTAAAAATAATGTCGTTTTCTCACATATGTTACTATATGAGAAAACGACATTATTTTTGCACCAACCTAAAAACACATGCACGGCATTTGAATAACAAAAAGGTGCTGACGGTAGCAGTAACAGCTGCCACAGTCCTACCACCGCTATTACTAATACAACTATTAAACATCACTATCAACAACAGTAACAATAAATTTTCGATCCAATAATAATGTCGCCACTGTGACAATACAGTCTCAACGTTTTCTATCAAATAATACTAATAACTTTACTATTATAACTTGTACTACACGACTAGCCTTCAACTTTTCTTCATGTGACGTAAATACAACTAATGTCGTTAAAATAATGGCACTAATAGAATTGATAATATGTAACGAATCAAAATGGCTTCCAACATTTGATTCAAAATGTCAATCTCAATTGTATCGAGGTTGTTGATGAATTATTATGCAAGAATTAGTTTTTCTGTTCATTCTGCAATTATTTATCGATTATCATTATTATGACCTTAATTAGTCTGACGAATGAATTCATCTTTAACAATAATTCAAAGACTACTGCCGACAACGCATTGCATGTAGTCTTGAGTAAAATTCGATAGAAAATCCAAAATGAATATTAAAATAATTTTTCATTCTTTTTGCTTCTGAAATAAAACGCGGGATTTTTTCCCCGCCATTTATTTGAAACGACGAAAACAAGCAGGCTACAAATAGCCCGGGGGTAAATTAATTTTTTTTATTCAAGATTTAATTTTATTTAAAAAAAATGAAGGAAAATGTGCAGAAAAACAGTATTTTGAAAAGTTCACATTATTCAAGACAAATAATGAAAAAATATAAATTTAAAAGTTTTTTTTTAAATAACTCGCCCACCAGAAAGAATGCTAGAAAATAACTTGTCCTATTATTTAACTGTAAATTAGTAATTTCAATTTTAAAATAAATTAACTAATAATTATAAATAATGGTAACAGTATCGATCTTATTCCCGCAAATTTAATCACATTTCAGTTTGTGATTCAACAGTTGTTTTCCTGAAAATGCTGATAACAATTATAATAATAATATATATCTTTGGTACAGCAAAGTACAGAGTAAGTTAGAAATATATCTAGTTATTACAAGGTACTTGGCATATCGACTTCAGTCAATTTTCTACCGTCGTAATGTAGCTTCCCTCTGCCTTTTTTTATGAATACTTTTATGGTACTTTCATTTTACAGTTGAAATAGATGTAATTTTAACTTCTGTGCTAACAATTTATTCTAAAGCACTTCTGGCTTGCGGAACTCTCTTCTGGCTTCTTACTTTCCAGTCAACATTGATCTTCAAAAATTTAAATACATTGTCAATCGTTATCTACTCTCTTTTTAATTCATGTCCTTTTAGTGGTCTCTCTCCTTAAGAGAATTTCTTTTATTGTATTCTCTAACACTCAGTAACACCTTAAGTCTTAGTGGCTTTATTGCTTTGCTTAGGGTGAAATGAAAGCGACAGTTAGAAATGAAGTAACTGGAACAGCCTCGAAGAGATTTACAACTAAATTAGAAGGAAAATAATTTTGTATAAGAAAAACTTTCCAGATATCAGCATTACAGAATTCAACTAGAATACTGAGGAGCGTGTTGGAGCATTGAGAAGGCATACTGGCGCTTAATTTCCTGCTAAAACCGCGTAAAAAAGCTCAGTGGGATCAGATTAGACGTTTCTTTATTCGGAACTATTCGACATTCATTGACTGAACAGTTAATATTACTGTCAGTTGAAATTTATAAAATCCTTCTCTTAAAATAAATTCCCAGAAAAAAAATCGGCATTTATTGTCCGAAGAGTTAAAGTTACTATCGGTTTAAAATTATAAAATCTTTCTAGTCCAGTAATGGTTATCGTCCTTTGCGGTATTAATAAGAGTTTACTTCCTAACCATTTGGTTAATGTAGTGTCGAAAGTCATCTTCATTAGATCATTATTTTCACTTTACATGTGCTATATTGTTTAGTTGTGGTTTTCCTTAATTTGTAAGGTTTCATTGTGATTATATAGCGCCAGTTTATAAGCGCTAGAGTATTCATTCCCTTGATTCCTGTTTTAATCGTTCATTTGCAAAAACGTTTGTATATAGTTGATAGTTTTGACATTTATGGGCGAGTTGGATATCATGCATGACATCCATATAGAAGTCTAGATCTGACGAGCATATTTAAGTACACGACACGATAAAGAACATAATATTTGTATTTTGGTAAATTCCAAGAATATAGTTGTTTTAAAACTTTCAATTTCTAATCACTATGATATTCTTGTAAAATTTTGAATTTAAAAACATTACTTTTCTGCATTTCAGTAACTATCGCTTTTCCGTTACCCAATGTTTAAAATGCTCTAGTTAGCCTTAGACAATAATCTAACATTTTACTCTTGATTTCACCCTGCAGTCTGACGAAACGATTCTCTATTGGACTGGTGTTATTGCCTTTGTTTCCATTTTAATGGATATTTTTCTTTGACATGATATCGGAGAATTATCTCCTGAGTCCGAACCACGATAATCATCAGTGTTTTCACTACTCACCGTCTACGAACTCCATTCTTTACTCCCACCAATTTGGACCTTTACAACCACTCCGCTCCTTAGGTATGACGATAATCTAAATCCTGCAGCAAGGCCACTCTTCAGTAGATTGGAAGTTTTGAGAGGCGTGGAACCACATCTTAATCGCTGTTGTTCCTAGGTCCACTCTGACCCGATGTGGTAGCACCTGTTGGGGTCCCAGCTATAGACACAGGGTCAATTCCAAAACTGGGGTAAAAAGACTATGAAAATATAAAAATTGATTTTATAGTAAATTACCAGAAATAAGTTTTTGGAAAATAAATACGAGCAATACATTTTTGAAAAAATATTACTATATATATATATATATATATATATATATATATATATATATTATCAGCAATACATTTTTGAAAAAATACCAGCAATATATTTAAAAAAATAATTATCTGCAATATAATTTAAAAATAATATTACCAGCAGTACATTTTTGAAAAAAAAAATCATATTACCAATAATACATTTAAAAAAAATTACAAGTAATACATTAAAAAAAAATCCAGCAATACGTTTTTGAAAAAAATATTGCCGGCAACACAGTTTTAAAAATTATTATTCTATTCATACGAAACTATCTTGTCGGCATTAAATAATCCATTTGACGTTGATATACCGTAAAACAAAATAAACTATACCAAGTCAAACAACCACTTCCAAGGAGCAGAATTATTCTCTTTTCCCCAGTGTTTCAAATATAAAAAGAACATTCTACTCAGAAAACTTTTTCACTAAATCTGTCAATTTGTAGAACCGTTTGTCGCGGGTTAGCTTTCAAGAACAGTTTGATGTTGACCTTTTCAAATCAAGGCCGCATCATAATCTTTTCGCCTTATCTTAATTTCTTAGCCCCTTATTAATATCACACCCCATTAAACATTACCATTTTATTGACTGGAATCGTTTACCATTGGTAGCTTTCGTGCCCTGTATTGGTTTAGGCTTAGTATAAAAACTAATTTTTTTGAATCCTTATTCGACACCAACACGGAAAAAATCACTCAAGAACCCTAAAGATTTCTCACTACGAGTCACAGTTTCACACAAATTTTAAGATAAATAAATAAATAGAATTGTGACCCTTGAAGACTGCGATAATACCTACCTGCATATGCTTGCTTGAGACCACCCCACCCTCACGAAGATTGAACTGATCTTTTCGGCTTATCAAACATTAGCAGGTTATTTAAGGGTAGAAAATATTTTTAGATTGTAAGAATTTTTAGAGATAATAATGATTTACTGATTTACGCCCTATTAATTAACCCATAGCTAGGGAGAGAAGAGGTGGATTCATTCCTTTTCCAAGGTTATTTGTTCGTCACTGAATGTAACGAATCCGACTGGAATAATTGCAACTCGACGCTTCGATTTCCAATTATCCATTACACCACCCACACCTCTAAGCTTACAGCAACTGGTATTCGCAAGCCGTCGTCTGTCTAGATACTGACCAGACTTAACTTCGGTGATCGTTCCGGAACAGGTGTTTCAATGTGTTATGGCTGTAATAGACAAGAAGAGTTTGGAAGAACTAAATATTAGGTTGGTTCAAAAATAATATCGTTTTTTGACGTATCTTTTAACGTCAAAAAAACGATATTATTTTTGCACCAACCTAATATCTGGGTAAAAATAGGAAGCTCTTACGTAAATGTATTAGGTTGGTGCAAAAATAATGACGTAATAATGTCGTTTTTTGACGTAATTTTTTAACGTCAAAAAACGACATTATTACGTCATTATTTTTGAACCAACCTAATATTATTTTAATCAGCTCCAAGACGAGAGGGCGTACGGATACGTTCTATAGGACTTGTTATCACTTGACCTCGAGTGAAAGCTGTTAGTTACTAAGCATGGGAAAACTAATTATTAATAATTCACATCGGTAAAAATGACTGACGAGGCAAAAAATTCGAATAGCTTGTAAAATAGATTGAATCAACAGAACATTTGCATGCCTTTCATTTAGAGATGAGACTTTAATTCCAGAATATGAACAAAATATCTGAAAAAATAATTAATAATATTTTTGCTTAATTTAATCTTCATTTTAATTTCGGACGCAACCTAAAACGTTTACAAATAATAAAATAACTTTTTAGGATTATATAATATAATCCGCTTGATTGTTAATTACCAACTGACATCTTAGACGCAATAAAATTGATGTTCTGAAGTTCATACTTATCATTAACTTCTTTGATGACCAGTGATCATCACATCCTAGTGACAGAATTTTTGTAGGTAATTTTGAGATAAGGAATTTTCATTATTATATACTTTGTTACTCAGGCCATTATGCTCATCTTTGTTAATGTACATACAACGTTCCTAGTGTGAAAGATAGATTTTCTTTTTGGCCGTCTAATCTGATCAGTTATGTGCCATGCCTGATACACCCTTAGGCGATCATGTATCTTTCGATACATAACTGACAGGGCAGATTTTTTCCCGATTTTTTTTTTGCCATTTCTTTCTATGGTAAACCAGTTCCCATCCAAGACTACAGAACCCGGTCTGTCCTGCTATTTACCTGCTGGGGGCGGGGAGAAGAAGAGGATTCATACCTTTCCCAAGGGTATTAGCACGTAAGTGAATTTAATGGATCTGACTGGATTTTGAACTCGGCTCTCCGATTCCTCAATCCGAGCCGCTATCCATTACCTCCACCGTGCCTCCTCCTGAGATACCGGCTCGGATTGAGGAATCGGAGAGTTCAAAATCCAGTCGAATCCGTTACATTTACTTACGTCCTTAGGAAAGGTAGGAATCCACTTCTCTCCCCCCAGCTATGGGTAACAGACCGGGTTCTATAGCCTTGGGTGGCAACTGGCCTACCGCAGAAAGAAATAGCAACCTACTGCGGGGAAAAAATCTGCCTCGTCAGTCATGTATCGAGAGATACATGATCGCGTAAACGTGTATCACGCATGACTGAATCTGATCTTGATTCATTTCAAGACAATACGACATACAATTAAGAATAGATAACTTTGTTTTTGCTTATGACAGAATTTTTGAGATGAGGAATTGTCATTATTATATGATTTGTTATTCGGATCATCATTCTTATCTTGGTTGTTATGCTTACAATATTTCAGTTGTTGTAACTTCCGGACTTCTTCAGGTGTTTATCTTATATGATTAGTTGTTCAGGCTCATCTTGTTTGTTATACACGCCACGTTTCTAATGTGATAAAAGGTACGCCTTATTCTTGATCGTCTTATCTGATCCCGTTTCAACTTAACATGCAGTTAAGAAGAAATGTTGGGGATAATTAATAAATGAGGAATTATTAATATATGCTTTGCTAGTCGGATTATCATTCGTACCTTTGTTGCTATGCTCCCACTGCTTAGATTGTTGTACACTCCGGACAACTTAAGGTATCTGTTTTCGTACTCGGTAACCTTGGAATTTTAAACTGAAACCTTTATTCAATTCACGGGGTAGATTGTTATCATTCGACTGGTCCTATTCAAGGAATATTTAATATAGTAGATACTCACCAGTTTTACTCATAATTTTATCACTTAGCATTATATTACCGTGAATCAGATTATATATTGCCTTTTTATTCCTCTGAACCAGATTGTATATTGTTTTTTTTATTCCTCCGAACCAGATCCTATACTGTCTTCTATTTCTCTGAATCAGATTATATATTGCCTTTTTATTCCTCTGAACCAGATTGTATATTGTTTTTTTTATTCCTCCGAACCAGATCATATACTGTCTTTTATTCCTCGGAATCAGATTATATATTGCCTTTTTATTCCTCTGAATCAGATTGTATATTGTTTTTTTTTATTCCTCCGAACCAGATCATATACTGTCTTTTATTCCTCTGAATGAGATTATATATTGCCTTTTTATTCCTCTGAACCAGATTGTATATTATTTTTTTTATTCCTCCGAACCAGATCATATACTGTCTTTTATTCTTCTGAATGAGATTATATATTGCCTTTTTATTCCTCTGAACCAGATTGTATATTGTTTTTTTTATTCCTCCGAACCAGATCATATACTGTCTTTTATTCCTCTGAATGAGATTATATATTGCCTTTTTATTCCTCTGAACCAGATTGTATATTGTTTTTTTTATTCCTCCGAACCAGATCATATACTGTCTTTTATTCCTCTGAATGAGATTATATATTGCCTTTTTATTCCTCTGAATCAGATTGTATATTGTTTTTTTTTTATTCCTCCGAACCAGATCATATACTGTCTTTTATTCCTCTGAATCAGATTATATATTGCCTTTTTATTCCTCTGAACCAGATTGTATATTGTTTTTTTTTATTCCTCCGAACCAGATCATATACTGTCTTTTATTCCTCTGAATGAGATTATATATTGCCTTTTTATTCCTCTGAATCAGATTGTATATTGTTTTTTTTTATTCCTCCGAACCAGATCATATACTGTCTTTTATTCCTCTGAACCAGATTATATATTGTCTTTTATTCCTCTGAATCAGATTATATATTGTTATTTTTTTTTATTTCTATGAATCAGATTATATATTATCTTTTTATTCCTATGAACTAGATTATATCTTATCCTTTTATTCCTCTGGACCAGATTTTATCTTATTTTATTCCTCTGAATCAAATTATATTACTTTTTAGAATTACTCAACTCACATTTACCAGAGGAACTCAGTATATTTTATTGAACGCATCAGCCGTTAGGTGACATGGCAGGAGTTCAAAAAGACATAACACAATTCATTTTTATTCATATTGGATTACGCAAGATGAGAAGTGGTTAATAGAGAGATACAGTTTTTTTGTTTTTTTTTTGCTTTTCATCAGGTTATTCCAACAAAATGAAAAGTGCCACAACGCTTCATTTTTGGCTGCAATGCTAGTGACTTCTTCTCCGTTTATATGAACGTTACTGTTTTCTGATGTTAACTATTTGCATGCTATTCTTCTCGTACTGTTAACATGACTCATGGCCTATCCGTATCGCCTTCATGGCAAAAAGCTTCATTAAATCACATGATTTTATTTAAAAATGATCCACTGCCAAGGTCGCTTTCCGACGTCAAAAACACACGCCATACAAATTTTCTTCACGAATACATACCCCTAAATATATTACAATTAGTCTAATTGTCTCGAATCTGGAACTTTATAAGTTTTCGTCCATACATTGAATATTATTGTCACATCTGGTTTGTTGCTTCAGCTATGTAAGTAGAAAATTTTTAACAAAATCCAGAGAAGGATCTGCAATGTTATCGGTTCTGACCAGGCATCTATTGTTCAATCACTTTCCCACCACCGTAACTTAGATAGCCTATGAGCTTTTTATAAATATTTTGATGGCAATTGTTCTGATGTGTTTTCCTCACTGATCCCTCAACTTAGTGAAGTTAAACAGATCTAGTTTTGGCAGCTAGGACTTATTGTTGAAATCTCTAGATATAAGTATAGTTTCTATTCAGATAATTGCTTCTCCCACACTTCTCGAATATGGGACTCCCTTTTTTCTTATTTCTTTCATGTCAACTACGATATTCAAAAATTTAAACACACTGTCAATCGTTATCATTTGTCTCCTTGAATCTCGTTCTTTTTAGCGTCCCTTCTACTCAATAACGTTTTTTCGGTTTTCTTTTCTCTACTGTCATAAGCTCTTGCGTCTTAGTGGCGTTATCCCCTTGCGTGGGGTAACAAGACTAAAAAAAAAAGGAATTAAAAATATAAGAATCAGGAATACTAAAATTGTGAGTTTTAAGGAATAGTGTGAATGAAGCAAATAATGTCATAAAACCCCTTTTTTTTAATTAAAATTCCAAATTGAAAGTCATGAATAGATGGCATACCAATTCACTTAAAAGTCGCTTAAATTATTCCTAATCTGTCTATAGTTCTAAGATGAGGTATTGTAAGTATTTACATTATTTACATTGTCCAGACTGTGGTCCTCATGCTTGTTATCATATTCACGGCGTTTCAGCTGTTGTACGCTCCGGCCTTCTTCAGGATAGATCAATATTTCTGAGATGAGGTATTGTAAGTATTTACACTATTTACATTGTCCGGACTGTTGTCCTCATGTTTGTTATCATATTCACGGCGTTTCGGCTGTTGTACGATCCGGCCTTCTTCAGGATCTTAATATTTCTGAGATGAGGTATTGTAAGTATTTACACTATTTACATTGTTCGGACTGTTGTCCTCACCTTTGTTATCATATTCACGACGTTTCGGCTGTTGTACGCTTCGGTCTTCTTTAAAGACTTTTATTTCGTCTACCGGAGTATATTGTTCTAGTTCAACGTGCCATGCCGTGTATCTCAGTTTCGGTTATTTCCATTTAGTACCTGCTGTGGACAGGTATTGAGTTCAATACCTGGCCATATCAGAGGTGAACAACAAATTGGAGAGTTAAGTTACTAAAGGGAAATAACTGAAACTAGGATAGCCGGAAGAGGCATGGCGCGTGGAACTATAACAAACTACCCCGATGGACGAAATAAACGGTTCGGTCCGAAATTCCAGTCACCTGAAGTAAACCGGGGTGTACAACGGCCGAAACGTTGTGAATATGAGAACAAAGATAATGACAACAGTCCAAACAATATAGTGTAACCCGGATATAAGAGAATTGTCGGGACCGGAGAAGAAGTCTCTTATATCCGGGTTTCTCTTATATCCGGGGTTTCTCTTATATCCGGGTTTGATCTATTTTGTTTAGGTAAGTATGGCTCTAATTTGGGACCAGAAATAATCGCTCTTATATCCGGGTTTCTCTTATATATCAGGGTCTCTTATATCCAGGTTACACTGTAGTGTAAAAAACCGTATTTCTTGTGGAAACATTTTTCAGCCCTTTACTACTTTTGCTTCTATGGTAAGTGTCAACACTGTTCAAAAATTGTTTCTGTAAAATATTGAAAAGTCTGTATTTCTTTTTAACTTTCGCCATTAATCTCTTATTTTATTGTTCGATATACACTCATCTTAATATATTTGATGAAAATTTAACATTGACGAAAGCAGACAATTATATCAGTTTGTCTCGTTTTTAAAATGTTGTAATCTCTCAATTTCCTCAGGTGATTGAAGACACCTGGGTATGATTACCCAACTAAGATCTGTTTGAAAAAGACTGAAGGTGATAACTAAAATACCTATAAGAAATGTTTCTCCTTCATGAATAACACACCAAATTCCATTTTATCGAAATCGATTAGACGACAATATAATTTACGTTCATTTCATTGTATTAATGTTTGACTTTCAATTCCGCGATAAAATACACTGATATAAATGGTTTTATTTAGGGAAAATATCACCCTACATAAGATAAATATTTGTATAATTATTTACGAATTCCTTCATATACATACATACACACACACACACACACGCGCACACACACACACACACACACACACACATATATATATATATATATATATATATATATATATATATATATATAAAATGACAGAGCGCATCCTTTTTTTTTTTTAAAAAAATGAACCTTTTTCGTCCAACACTTATTCAAAAAGATTCGTTGGAAAAACCCAAATATACAAAAAAATATGAACGTAGAAACTGAAAATGTGTACGGGGAAAGGATGAATAAGGAGGCATGACTACAATAAATTCGTTACTCAATGAATAAATGGATGTAAATTATCTCCTAGTGAGTATAAAGAATTCAACTCACGACCCTCCCATGCGACACAGAGGACAAAGAAAGCTTTCCTTCTGCCTGTACAAAGTCAATCGATGAACTTGATATGAACAGCTTCTAGAAATTTTAAATATTTGCTTTGTGCAGTACCCTAAACACTTTGTCAAAACATGTCAAAGTGGAACCCGGGTTGTTCACCAAATTTAGTCCAATCGTTGACTTACAAACTAAAGGAGTTAAGCGAATACTGTCGCTAACAATACCCCGTCTTATCTGAGTGTATGTACATGCTGTGTGCTGTCCAATCTGAGTCGCCCCATATAATCATCCTCACACTGCCGTTTAAATTAGTAAATAACAGAACTGCTTTGTAGGTAGGGCAAGCCATCATTAGCGAAAGATGGGAATACCGGAATAGTATCAAAGACAACATGCAACTTGACAGCAGAAAAACTAAAATTCACACAAGCCGACACTTTATTGGCAAGTGTCTGACTATCCAACCATGCTAGTCTTTAAATCTGGAAAAAGACAAAAAAAAAAAAAAAAAGACAAAAAACATGGGGTTCTTAAAGTTCTTGATCTTACTGTATATTTAACAACATTCTCCAGGTAAACGTTATCCCAGAAAAGATTGTTTGATATTCAACAATTCCCCCCTTCTAATTTACAAGGTGAACATATTATCAAAGCAAGGTGGACCAAGATTGGGTATTAAATCAACTTATGGCACTTAGAGATAAATGAATCCGCTAAAAAGAATGCGCTCCGACATTTTTAAAACAATACAGGGTGCGTCTAAAATTACGCAAAAATGAAAATTACACTGACATCTCATTTTAACAAATATATTTACCAAAATTACAAAAAATATGTTTAAATACTAATGAGTACATTATTCAATAATCGCCACTGGCTTCAACCAGATCCAGATTGCATGGCTCCTCAGGACTCCCTCTTTCTCTCACGTCATCATTATTGTCCATCACACCTGAATGTGTAGTAGCAGTCCTTATGAATTTTTAAGGTCTTCTTGCTGTCTGACCTATGATAAAAATTTGAGTTGTAAAATTATATTTAGTAGTGAAAAAGAAAAAATAATTCTCTTTTTCTTTCAGAATAGAAAGAGAAAGTTTGTTTCTTTTAATTGACTGATCAATTCCAAATCAGTATATGGTCAAGTTGTGCCATTATTTTTCTTATTTTTTAAAAGATATTTTGCAAAGGAATATGTTAGCTATGAATGAAAGCTTTTTAGTGCTAATATTCTTTGAAAAAAAAGATTACCAAATTATATTTTCTAACCGTAGAAGCCATGTCACAAACTAGTGGTGATATTTACTTTCTTGTATGCATATTCTTTTCCATCTAACATGCTAACACTTTCTTTTCTTGCACTTCTTACTTGTGGAACTCTCTTCTGGCTTTATGCTTTCTAGACAACTTTAATATTTACAAATTTAAAAGCAATATCAATCGCTTTCTACTGTCCTCCTGATTACTCTTCTTTTGTTCTTGATTTTTAGTAAAGTTTCTTTTTCCTAATGATTCCACACCTCTGTATCCTAGTGGTTTTATCGCCTTGCCTCTCCGTAGTTGATTTGAATTTTGGATTTTTTTAAAAACAGTGACGTATTAAAAGAGCATACCTATTGCTGTCAACTAAAACGTGGAGAAAAAGGTATTCTGTTATTAAAGCTATTTTCATAAAAGTAGTGTAAGGTGGAGATATTCCTCTAGTTTTCTAGTTTAAGTCTTTTCTTAATTTTAGTTTTTTGTTAGTATTATATCATCGACATATCAAACATATATCTTATATGTGTGTGTGTTTATGTGTATGTCCGCACGCCGCGCGCGCGTGTGTGTGTGTGTGTATAAAAGAAAAAAATCAATAAATTGAAAAAATAATGATCATGGAAAATGATTTCAGTGATCTGTTCATTTAATCCAGTGACCTAATAATAGTTCGTTGCTAGGCAACACAAGATATCGTCAGTGTCAAACCGTGTCAATTTTGGGGGTTATGTTTTGCTGAGCCAGTGCATCTTAGGCATAGCACATAAATTCATGACAGATTTGGGTCATTGATAAACCTTTAACCTTCCTTGATAGATTTCGCCATCAATCATAATTTTTGAAGATCGTTTCGGATATCTACATTGAAATATCTATATATCATATTTTATAAATCTATATATTATATATCTGCAGTGAAATACTGGCGAGGCATTTGATCGTCGCTTTCTTCAAAGAGCGGTTCAGAAGGCGTATGGAGAAAAAAAAAGCATAATTGCTTGTGATGGGGCAAGGAAATGGACAGTGTGATGAAATGTCTTTTGTCTGATAATCGCAACATTATTCTTTGAATTCGCGATTCCGCCTTTTATGAATAAGAAATGGAATATTTTTATGAACTTTCGACCGGGTCATCATTAGTTGTTTTGGCAACATTGGGAGTAACGAAATGTGAATGCTTAAATCGAACGGACGGGCGTCAATTAAACTTTTGCCTCTGTCAGAAATTTGGGTCTCTTCAATCACGTTGATTTGACAAGAAAAAATATTGCATTAAAAATAGTCTTCTCTCTCTCTCTCACTCTCTCTCTCTCACACACATACACTCTCTTTCTCCCTATATCACATTATACTCTTCCTCTCTCTCTGTTTCTCCCCCTCTCCCTATTGTTTTTACATCTTTTTACTCTTTTTCTGTATTTTTCTTAATCTGTCAATATAGACATTGATTCCTCTCTCTCGTTTTGATTTTTATTTGCACTTACACGATGCATATATTAACTTAGACAATTACACTTACGCCCACGTTCCCATATATATATATATATATATATATATATATATATATATATATATATATATATATATATATATATTGTTACAAACTTGTAGCATATAGATGTGCCACGGGTTAAAAAAAAAGGAAAACGTGGGATCTTTTCTCGGTCTTCACTCAGAAATGGAAGCGACACAAGGGAATCAACGAAGAACAGACACAAGACGATTGATTTCAAAATAAGACATTTATTTATAAATATATATAAAGGAATAAAGAAAAAAGAAAAGAACATTCATTTAACAAAGGGGGGGGGTCATTAAAGAACAGAGGGTGCGAGCGAATACATATATATATATATAAGAACTGATCAAACCAAGAGAATCAACTTATCTTTCAGTCGTGCTGATATTTTCACACAAAGTGCTGATTCGCCGAAGCGAGATTTCTGATGCTAAAACAACATTTTGGCCGTCCGGCAATTTTCCTGAATTCTTTTTCTTTCACAAGTGTTCGGGGTTCCACAGCATTTCGTACAGGCGGTTCGCTGGGTTGATTCCGTTTTAGAGCAGTCCTTTCACCCCTAGTCGACAGACTTTGCTGTCTTCTTCATCTCAGTGGGTAGTCTGCCGATTTTACCCGGCGACGTTCAACTGCCGCTGGTCGGAGGGTAACGGAGGGTTTCTTAGATTCTGCTTTCCCCAAAGACAGTCACGTGGGTTCCCTTCGTCCTTGACCGGGTACGCAGGAGGATGGGGCGCAAATCACGCAGTGTTTGTGAGATGGCCAAAAGTTCAATCCACGCTTAGTGTGTTCCGATCACGTGAATCGCAACAGGAGACCCTGATGGTGCCTGGAATTCACTCATGGTCAAACGCCTGATAGCTGCGAAATTATGGAACCAGGTCATTCTCGCGTCGGGTCACTTCAAAGTTCACGGGCCCTTGGCTCGTGGGTGGAAGAGTAGATAAGGAGGGAAAGAATTTGTGAAAAGAAGAGGACGATATGGCTGATCATGGAACATATTCGCTCGCAAGTCGATAACATTGGATTAAATTTCTATATTTATTTATTTTTCTTTTATATCTAACTAATTTTCGACGAGAATTTAAGGTTTTACTTTGGAGCGGTTTTTAGCCTAACGTCTATGTAGTTAATGAAATCGGGGCTACGTCACAACACACACACACACACACACACACACACACACACACACACACACACACACACACACATATATATATATATATATATATATATATATAATATGTGTGCGTGTGTGTGTCCTGCGTATGACGATAAACTACATCCGGCAGCAAGTCTACTGATTGGGAGATTGAAGGATTTGAAAAGCGTGGAATCACCTTTTAATTGCAGTTGTTCCCAGGTCCGCCCTGATCGGGGGTGGTAGCATCTGTTAGGCTCCCA
Source organism: Acanthosepion lycidas (assembly GCA_963932145.1). Taxonomy (NCBI): domain Eukaryota; kingdom Metazoa; phylum Mollusca; class Cephalopoda; order Sepiida; family Sepiidae; genus Acanthosepion; species Acanthosepion lycidas. The sequence goes on from OZ010594.1 coordinate 49,996,257, forward strand.
GCTAAGGGCAGATAGCGCCTAGCAGGGTCGACCAGGCTCTTTCGTGTTATAAAAAACGACTGGTCTAGGAGATGGAGAAATCTATTGTCTGCTTCATCTGCGGCATTTATTTGCACCGACCGAATGTATCAATAGATCCGAAAAGTGTGGACGATTCTGAACAAGCCCTCACCACGTGAATTAAATCACTGTGTGTTTTCTGGCGGATTACCCTGATTCGTTCTTATTAACTTAATTAATTGGTTACGTTGTCAGTTCTTCGAAACCAACGGGAGTGTGTATTATATATATATATATATATATATATATATATATATATATATATATATATATATATATATATATGTGTGTGTGTGTATATATATATATATATATATATAATTATTTCTTTAAAAATATGGTTCCATCACTGCATAAGAGTTCTCATGTTTCAAAAAAAGAAGCTAAAAACTTCAAGTTAAATGTAGAAATTAAGTTAAATTAAAGTACCCATTTCTGTTTCATCCTCAAGCGAATTTTGGAATAACAAATTTTGAAATTTACGGAGCTTTATAAGCATATATTATCGTAATATTAATTTCTATGGGAATGGAGAAAACCAATCATTTTAATAAGGGGTGGAAGGGTTTACAATTTTACTGACAACTATTCTATCAACATATTAGTTACTTTCGAAAAGAGGTTAAGTCAAGGTAGGGTCGGGGTGCATATTTTCAAACGAATGATGACATTCGTTCAATGCATGTTGTCTGGTCGATTTCAACGACATAGAGTTTTTGGCACATTTTGTTAGACCGTTAAACTTGTATTTGTGTACATAGATTTTTTTTTCTAAAAGGGTTATTTCTATATGAATATGTCGTATTGAACTACAATTTGTTATTTTGACGACTTTATAAAGTTTTTATTTTTCCTTATGTTTGGGTCAAGTTTCTAAACCTTTTGCTTTAATTGAACTTAATTTTTTGTGTCGGCAAAAAACCGTTATTTTATGTATTTGATTTAATAAATTTTCGTTTTTTTGAAACTTAATAATGTGTAGTTTTTCATGTAGGCATGAAGGGTATGGGCCATCCCAGGTTTTTCAAGTTCTTGTTTTATTTATTATTTTCCATTTTACTTTTGGTGTTTTATTTGTTCTTTTAAATGTCAAAAATATTTAGATAAGGATTTCTGATTTCTATTTCTAATATTATTGAAGGAGCTTTTGTGTTGTCTCCATCTAATTTTAAAATCATTCTTCGTGGATTCTATATACATCATTTCAATGTTTGGATTCTCAATGGATGAGATTGTGCATTTGTATAACACAGATTCTATGCGGCATTTATTCTTCAACGGGCAGTCTTCAGGGTTTCTACAATCACATAATTTTTCATTATTTTTGTCCAATTTTAATTTAGGGTTTTTATTAATTTGATTTTGGCATGCGTGTTTTTCCAGGATTTTATTATTATGCATATTTTATGATTCTTTCTAGATTGTCAGTGCAGCTGTAACTTAATTTTAAGGTGTTTTTATTAAAGATCTTGCTAAGTTTGCCATCAGTAGGAAAGTGTTTTTCAGTTAAAGCTAGGAATTTTTGTCCTAGCTTAATACTAGCCATTTGGTTGAACTGAAATGATTTTTCTTTTTCTGTTTTTCTTCTACTATTGTTTTTATAAATGATGTTAGCGTTTTTGTATCCACTATTTTTAGAGCTATTTTGTAAAAATTACTGTGTTTTTTGAATATTTCTTCATTTGTGGAGTTCATGCTGATTCTTTTCTCTATTGATGAGGGTATATGCTTAATTGTGGATGGAGGGTGGTTTGACCTAGGGTGTACATACAAGGGGTTAGTGTTAGGTTTTCTGTAAGGTAGGTATATGTTGTTCATTAAGTGTGATGTTTTGTCGAGGAAATTTAACCTTTTCAATTTCTGTAGTTTTTAAATTTAGTTTTCTGAATTCACTATGTATTATCTTACTAATTGAATCTATTTTAGAATCTGTGGAACTCCTCACTGCCATGAGCCCGTCATCCCTGTATAGCCCGATGTCCTTAATATCTAATTCACTGTGCACGTTTAGGTTGTATAGTATAAATAGAACGACAAGGTCAGAAGATTCTGCAGAGTCTAAAGTTCCCATGGTAATGTCAAAATGGTCTTCAGTGTTTTTAATCCATTGGTCCCAATTATGAATGAGGACATATTTTTTTTGCATTAAGTATTATGTTCATTTCTTCTTCTGCTAGGCCTGAATACACAGTAGCAAACCAGTTGTGAATAGATATCTTGATATTGACTGGTAATAATCCACAATATCGAACTGCATTAGGGTGCAATCAGGCTTGTTGTTGATACTGGTAAACCAATTGATGACTTCGTTGGTATTAATCCAGAGTGTTAATCCAAGTTGTTTTTTTGTTTTTTTAATTTGCTTAGTAATCCTTTTTAAAGGATTCTTTTGCTTATTTTTCCGATGTCGCATCGGGTTGGGTTATTCATTCTAGTAGTAGGATTTTCCTCATAATATAGGCTCTACTTGTGTATTGAGCACTGTTTTTTAAAAATAAAACTAAAATACAAAAGAACTTCGGATTATTGACATAACGGTTCTTTCCTATTTTTTCTATATTTTTGCACACACACACACACACATATATATATATTTTATATTAAGACTTTTTTATGTTTATACGTTTTTTTATAGATAAAATATTTAAGTAAATGCTCTGTTTATAATAAACAGTATTAACGATGTTTACTGAATATCCGAGAAATTCTCATAGAAAATATGCAACCTCCGACAGGAATCGAACCTGTATCCTATACGGAACCGTCATATAACCTGACGTGCTTTACCAATTTAGCCACAGAGAAGCATTTCGGTTAGCAACGTCGATTTTACTGTTTTTAAACTTCAATTCGCCATGATTTTTTCTCGTACATTCTTATTTGTTCGATGCGTATCCAAATGTAAACAAATGACGTCATACATTATGAAATGGACAAATTCCGACAATTATTTTAAGACATTTTTTTTTATGTTTATATGTGGCTAAATCGGTAAGGCACGTTAGGCTATATGACGGTTCTGTATAGGATACAGGTTCGATTCCTTTCGGAGGTTGCATGTTTTCTCGGACATTCAGGCTGGTAAATGTCGTTAATACTGTTTATTATAAACAGAGCATTTACTTAAATATTTGTATCTATAAAAAGAACGTATATACATAAAGAAATGTCTTAAAATAATTGTCGGACTTTGTCCATTTCATGATATATATATATATATATATATATATATATATATATATATATATAGAGAGAGAGAGAGAGAGAGAGAGAGAGAGAGATTCAATAAATCAAGAAAAATTCAAGTGACTTATCTAGCTCGGTAACTCATGAATTTCGATTCGTAATGGTCATCGGGGCCATATATTTAATACCATGAGCAGTCTGAACTACGCCTGACCACACGGTGGTTTCCCATTTCTTAGGGAGTAAAACTGACAGTAGCCATGCAAAATAAATCTATGTCCCCATTGTATCTTTCTATCTATCTAGTTAACTAGCTAGCTATCATAGGGAAAATGTGAGTTCCGTAAATAAATTCAATTTTATTGTCCCATTGCCTGACTACCGGATACCACATCCAAGAAACTCCGTGTAGGGACAGGTAAATTAGATATTTGATTTCATTTGTTCCTGTTAAAGGGGCTAAACTATGAATTGTTGTAGTATTATCTTGAGAAATCGTGTCATCTTCTTAAATAGCCTCGTCAGATCTAGGTTCTCATATGGATGACATATATAGCTTCTAAATTCGTTTAGAGATTTTGAACTATTCGATATATAAAATTGTTTTCTTAGATACTGATCAGAATGGCTTCACGTGAATAAACACTCTAAGTTTGGACTATACTTCATCAGATCTCATGAACTGGCGCTACAGAATCACAAATTATATTACCAAATAACAAAAACAACACAAGTTGAAGATTTTCAACAGCAGGAACAACTTCACTGGATAGCATATTAACGAGAAGGGAAAATAATGATATAATGAAGATATTGGCTTTCCAAACTACAATAAACATGAAGTTAGGAAGATAACTCCAGTCAATATAAGAAAGGGTTGTAACCGTTAGTGGTCTTATGAAACATATTTTCCTGAAATTCGAGATATTTTACAAGTACCGTATATTTCCGCGTATAAGGCGACCATTAGATAAGACGAAGTAAAAAAATATAGTACCTGTAGTATAAGACGACTGATTATTGATTATATAACCAATGCTGTTATTGGAAATGTTCTTACTATCTGTATCCGTAGAAATTCAAAATAAACGATATAACAAAACTAATTCTATATCATGTCTCTCCACACACACTCCTAAAAAGAGAAACCATTGATTTGTTTACGTTTCATCACGAGATCTGTTGCAAGAACTGATTCTTCTTCTTCTTCTTCTTCTTCTTCTTCTTCTTCTTCTTCTTCTTCTTCTTCTTCTATATCTAAACAGTCACAAACAGCCTGGTGTACTTATGACCATTTACTTATATTTCATCAACAATCAAAAATATTGCTGATAATGTACGACAACAGAACATCCCATTGCTGTGTACGCAATCATAACTTGATGCTTAAATTTTCTAAGTTGAACTTGAATGGATACAAGCTGATTTCATTGATATAGAATTATCCTTTGAAAAGGCAATTTATTATTAAGTTACGCTAGTAATATATAAGGTAGAAATAGTTGTATTACTGATATTATCAGTTATTTGATAATGTATATCTTTTCATGTATATTATTTGTTATCGCATCAAGGCCGAGATTAGTCTACTGACAAACATCACTCAATATTTAAGTTTTCTTTTTTAGAATTGTAGCATAAGACACCCCCCCAATTTTTAAGGGTGATTTTTGGGATTTAAAGGTCGTCTTATATTTAGAAATATATGGTAGTTGTATTACTTCATCTCTATCTTATATGCTCTTTAAGAGGGAAATTGAAAATTGGTTGATAGAGGAAAATAATGAACTTCATTTTTCTTCAAGATACAAGCCATGCCTTAATAAACTCTCTCTAAACAAGGCAGTTAAAAGCAGCAATTCACATAAAAAAACTAAGAGTTAATAAATGAGATTGATGATGCATTTGTCTATTCAATTATTAGATTTTCCTCATTACATCATTATTTATACATATCAGTTTATTTGATAATGTTAACCTTTTCATGTAATGCCTATCGTACCGAGGCCGAGGTTAGTTTACCATATCACTCAGAATTTCAAGTTTCTTTTTTAAGTATTGTAGTATAAGATGGCCTCCATTTTTAAGGGTAATTTTGGGGGAACAAAAATGTAAAAAATGGGAAGTAGCCACATGTATTCCGCTCTTTATCGTGTCATGTTCTTAAATCGTTTCGTCAGATCTAAACTCTCATATAGATGTCATGCATAGTGTCCAACCTGTTCAGAAATGTATAAACTATCAGCAAAAACAATGTCGGTTTTTGACGTTAAAAAATACGTCCAAAACCGTCATTATTTTGCACCAACCTAATATATACATCCGTTTTCTTAAAAAAAGGCTTCAAGCGAATGAATACAATGCAACGTGTACTGTAATGGATAATGGCTCAGAATAGTTAATCGGAGAGCCCAGTTCCAATTCATGTTGGGTTTGTTATATTCACTTACCCACAAATACCCAGGGGAAATCTGTTAATCTATAATATCTACCGCCAGCTATAGGCTAATAAATAAGAGTTGTATCACTAAAATATTATTAGTTCCAAAAGTAAAAATACATACAATCTAAAAATATTTTCTGTCTTTAAATACAGATTGTACTATACTCGTGTCTTTTTCATGTTGTTTGTCTTTCTGTCTATATTGGGTTTTATTGTAGACTCTAGTGGCTTCCGCGCGCCCTTTCTTTCTCTCGCTCTCTTTCTATCTGTTTTAAATACGAATGTAAAATGTTCTATTACCTATCTATGTCTCTCTCTATAAACCAAATATGACTTCGTTGTTCCTAAGTTTATTTTTAAGAGTAAATTTGAACACACATTTCAACTACCGCCAATGGTATATATATATATATATATATATATATGTGTGTGTGTGTGTATGTGTGTCAATGAGTAAAATTGCTTATTTTTATATCGCTTGCATAAAATGTATTTAAAAATTTTAATTGTGAATCGAAAAGCAGAAATATCAAATTACTAGTGTTTCATTATCAATGAATAATACACACACACACACACATAAATATATCTGATTGAATAAATTACAGACATTATGTCTGCTAAATTTTAACAAAATCCGTTCATACTCACGAATAACCTTCCGTGTAATGATGTTAAATAATGAGAGAAATGTGCTATAGCTATCGGTTATTTAAAGACAGAAATTTCTCTTATCCTTCCACATCAATACACGGAAGATTATTCGTGAGTATGAACGGATTTTATTAAAAATTAGCAGACATAATGTCTGTAATTTATTCAATCAGACATGTCTAAAAGAGAATTTGCTACCTAAATACATACACCCACACACATATATTATACTTTTTAGTTACATTTTATTAGAAACAAAGCGTAGCGTACTGATTTTTTGGCGTAATATCACTCTTCTGTATGACTGAATGCTGGACAATTTGATACACAGAGGACAGAGAAAAAACAGCTTACCTAGCGAGCTTGAGTAAATGGATGAACAATGATTATGAGGAATAACAAAAACAAAAAAAAAACACGAGCTAAAAAGGACAGGAAATTGTGGAGAACCATGATCGCTAAAGTCCTGAAGGTAAGCCGAACATAGAAGTTAAAATTCGTATGTAAAAGCCGACGTGAAAGCTATTGTATATGTGTCAACATCTATCGACATATATTAGCCTTCGCTCGTTTACATGTTATATTAGCAGTACCAATAATAATAATAACAATAATAATAATAATATATGAATCTAGGGAAGAAATCATGCTTCTAGAAATTCATTTGAAATACGAATCAAAAATTGCGCGCGCACACACACACACATATATATTAGGTTGGTGCAAAAATAATGACGGTTTTTTACGTTAAAAACTACATAAAAAACCGTCATTATTTTTGCACCAACCTAATATATATATATATATATATATATATATATATATATATATATATATATATATTCTTTGTGTTTGATTTAAACCTGCAAGTTGAATGCGAAATTGCCAGATCTTGAATAAATATTTGTTGTTGAAAATTGATTTATTGCTTTCGATTGCGTTTTATAAAATAATTGACAAAAGTCAACAATCAATGAATAAAATAATTTATTTCAAACCCTGACAAAACGAATATATGGAATATCAAAAGTTTTATAATTTTTGGATGGTTATTTGTTGGGAAACCTGGATTCAGGTTTAAATTTCATAAAACGATGAGAGACTAGTTAATATAGTGTTCATTAATACTTTCACAAATTTATGGGTTCAATTGAAATACTTCTGTATGTGTGAGGGTCTTGAAGACTACCTCCCTGTTTCCATAATGCATTAATGGGTGAAAAAAAAGCTATTTTGCAGGATGCATTTTTGATTCCAGACTTCTTTTATAAAAACTGAGAAATTCGTTATTGAATTCGGAGAGAAAGTAAGCTATTTTCAAAATCCACCCTCAATATCGTGTGATGATTTATTATCAGTCAGATTTTTAATAGCTTTCTAAACTTCTCCGTCATTAGGTTCGTAAATGTGTATGTAACTAACGAGGAAAATGAGAACTATTTGCATACTTACACCGAAAATAAATAGGAGACAGCAGAAATTCCTGTGAAACATTATGAGTAGAGAAGGGTTGTAAAATTAATCACTCAGAGGACATATTGAAAGTAGGAGTGGTAGACAGCGAATAACCTAATTATTTTTCAGGAAGGGATAGCAGAGCGGGTGCAAAGCCAAATTTGCTTCAAGGGAGCGGTAGATGTGGAGAAACCATGGCTGCCTACGAACTGAAAAGGCACTCCATATGTATATACGTCCATGTTAGATATCACTAAATTATGACCGTCGAAAGATATTTTAACAAAATATCTTGTCACTGTCGCCTAGGATGAAATAATGGAAAAAATCAGCATGTTTAAAAAAAAAAAAACAGAAAATTGTACATATCCCGCCCTCAGACATGGTGATAATCTCGATGCATCAAAGACAAAGATCATCCCCTACTTGACTTCCACCACTCACGGAACCCAAACTTAGTAATATTTTTATCACAGTCCGGGAAATCTCAAAAATTTAACAAAAGTCTTTATCCTATAAATTCTACCGGTCGAGATAAAATCCCACTTGTTGTACTTAAGTATATTAACTATGAGCTGTCTCCGACTTCATCAAAACTATTTATTCCTCACTTAAACAGGAAATCCTTCAGTGACGCCATAACAGTTGGTTTTCGTTTATGTTGACTATCTTGCAGACGATGGCGGTTTTCATTGAGTAATCCTTAGTATTGTGGTACTGTAAGATGATCACCTGTTTAATGATTTTTAATCGGCGACATACATCACACCGTTGTGCTGTGAGAGGATCTTAAGTATATCGCAAAGATTTTATTAAATATCGCAGAGAACGTCATTAATTAAATTATTTTCGAAAGACGTCCAAAGTACAATAAGTTCGCATATAAAATTTAGACCTCATTTAAATTGATTATATCCGTATATCATTTTTATAATAAATAAACGTATACATATATATATATATATATATATATATATATATATATATATATATAAGTGGGGTGCGAAATGAGGTAGGCTAACACGTCCATAGATGGCGCGATTTGAAAAGGACTTCCAGAAAGAACACCGATATATCTCAAAATCATGCAAAGTTCATCTCCGGAATGACTCAGCAATCCATCATTGTGCACGTATTCAAATGTGCCCGAAGATGTGATGATGTGTAGCTTGTATTGAACAGATTTTTTTTTCAATAGATAGCGTTCAAATTAAAATGTTTAAAATGTTTAATTAAAAAAAAAAATAGAAGACAACGCTAGTGTGGAGTATACTACTTCATTCAGTACATCAGAAATCAAATTAAAAAAGCAATTATTCGTCTATATAATAAAGATTATTTATCATTTATTATCATATGTAGTGAAGAAAATTCACCACGTCCCACATGGGTAATTTCTGGGGAACCTATGGTTCTTCGCAAATTAAATAGAAATTTACAATCCAGTCATTCTCACTTTGTCCGAAAAGCCGATGGACTATTTCAAACGACTTACACTCGGTAATACGAAAGACGCAATAATATGGATTAAATAGACAACAACATCAGACAAAGCAAAAAGTGTGAGTTATGCAGGTGCATAAATCTTAGATAGTGCCAAAAAACTCATACAATTGCAGGATTCGTTATTTTACAGGCCTACTGTGTAATTTTAAAACCAAAAAGTTTTAAGAAGAATACGAAAAATAAATTTTAAATATTCCGCTCTCAAATTTTAAGTAGTACTGATAGAAAACTTCATTAGTCATTTATATGTTATAAGGTTAAAAAGTAGTTTTAAGTTATACAGTTTTTATAGAAAATAATTAACCAAAACAAAACCGAATAGTGTTAAAAATAAGGCGCCTAACATTGTTTGGCAAGCAACCTAAGGTGTTTACGTTTAAGAATGCCAAAATTACCTCCTTAATTATCCGTTCAAATTGCTGTCCATCAGAAAACCTGAACAAAAAGGAACCAGTTCCTAGCGAATCATTTAAAAAAAATAAATTAGTCCGCACATTGGATTGGTTGTTACGAACACCGAATCTAATGTGCTGGAAAATGTGGTCTATGTTCGTTCATTTAATATAAAGGCCAGAGTCAATGCTAGCGTTTGATAGCGGAGAGGAGATCAGGGTTTGATCTTCTCTGATTGGGGTCGGCTTGGTGATGGGGTTTATGCTGTTAAAAGACCCAAAACTCCCCGATGATACTAAGTCAATTTAATCACTGACGACTCCCACCGACGCCCTAGTTAGAAGCGTATATTCAAAAAATTAAGAAAAAATATCTGAAAATATAGAATTTCAAATAATATCTCACGTCAAACACTAAACATGTTTACAGTGACATCAATGGTAAATCCAACTTTTAGTATTCACTGGATTTAATTGCAAAGAAGAAATCATAGAACAGTATTTACTTTGTCGATCAATAAGAAAGGGCAAATATATTTTTGATTTGGCCAATAATTTAAGTATAATAAATTATTTTTGGATTCATGCATAAGCATTTGTACGGTTGGAGCTACGTCTAGGTCCGTAAGTGTATAAGAGATTCTAAATTTTTTTAAACAGAATAAATATGATTTTAAGAGTGCATTCCTTAAAAAGGTATACTTTAGAGAAATAGAAACCTGATGGTAATAGAAACTGGATTAGCTTTAACTGGCCGAGCAGTTTAAAGTACGCCAGGTCAAACTATACTTTCTCCTATAAAGTCCGTACCCTGCCGGAAAGCACATTTTCTCTATTAAGATTACTCGGGTGGACAGACCGACAGACGTAATGCACACTGTTTAAAATAAAATAAAACATGGTGTCTATTTCAGGTACGGGTATTCACTAAAAATAAAGTATGAGGTAATAAAAAGATATGTGTGTACACCAGCCCCCCCCCCCAAGTATGTTTTAATTAGTAGGACTTGTATCAGTAAACCATTATTATCTCTAAAATACTTTTACCATCTAAAAATGTTTTCTGGCTTTAGATAGCCTGCAAAAGGTTGATAAACCCTAAAAAATCAGTCAATCAAATAAAATCACGCCAGAAGAATGTATTTTCTTATAAAGTAGAAGGCACGTTGGAGTATTTTTTCCTTTATTTAGTACATTATTTCGAATAATTCGCAAGACATTTTCTTCTGATTGAATAACATAAATGTATCGATAAAAAAAAGGCATTCTTGTCTCTGATAAGCAGCCAGCAAAGCATATCAGATTTCGAGGCAACGGATAGAGAGTTAGTAGCTTCGCTTATTATAGCGATTTTCCAAGCGTAGCTCAGATGTGGCCGAAAGTATGGGGTACTCAGTGAGGATCGAACTCACTCGCAATAGTTCTGAGCGAGACAAGCTTGCTAACCATTACACCACCTAGGAGTACCTAGCTCCGCTTATTATATAGTTATGAGTTCAATGCTTTTTTTAGAGCGCTTTACAGTAGTGGCGTCTTTCGGAACAAATTGTCTATTACTATTTGGGGATCAGTTTAACTCTCAATGACAAGCTCAACACTTGCGGCCTTGTGCCAAGCTTTGTTAAAGTGATTAGTTACCCATTAGAAAGCAGATATTAAAGACTAATATATTTTTAGAATGCTTGTAAGGGCAGCCAAACTCAATAGATGCATATCTGCAAGCAAAAACAAACATTAGATTTAAATTCCATATGGGATTGATCAACGACTTTTTTTTACAAGTATTTGTGCTGTAGCACTATCAAGATAAGTTTGTATGTATTTTGTCGAATACTCTAAATATAGAAAATGTTAATGGTAGTTATTTTGCTCAAGGAATTCTATCTATCTATATATATATATATATATATATATATATATATATATATATATATATATATATATATATATATTCCCATTATTGTATGTATGTATGTATGTATGCATGTATGTATCTAGCTATCTCTCTATCTCAACTTACTCACCAATCTAATTTTGTTTAAATCAATCTGTCCGCTTGTCTGTCTATCTATCTACTTACCTATCTATCTTTCTCACACACAGACGCGCGCACACACATGCATATATATAACAAATAATGTGTTTCGTAAAAAAACAAACGGTCTACCTGGATAATTTCTGAGAACGCATTTAAAGCGTGCAATTTTTCAGTTAAAGTGTTCATTATTAAAAGAATATTAACAATAACAAATAACATTAAATATTTACATACCGTCAATCCTTACTAACACACACACACACACATATATATATATATATATATATATATATATATATATATATATATATATATATATAATGAAAGAATGGCAAGAAAAATGCCTTTTACGCCGACGCATTTCGATTTTGTTCCTTGAGGAACATTATCAAGTCAAATGTAAAAATTTTACCTAGAAACCTGCATTTAAAAAAATACGATTGAAAAGAATAACGTTGTGCGTTCAAATTTGAATTACACGGTGTTTTTTTTTTTCTGTGTACAGAAAGACATGTTTCTAAATAAAATTTCTCCATTTGCCTTGATAAATTTCTTCAAGGAACGAAAGTCTTCAGCATAAAATATTTCCTCTTGCCATTTCTATTATGAATACTGATTTTATATTTACATTTATTTATATCTGAATTTACACACACACACACAAAGATATATATATATATATATATATATATATATATATATATATATATATATTTGATGTTGACTGCGGAAGACAATTTCAAATATAACACAGGAAAAAACTTTATAAATTTCTTCTCAAAAAACACACACACAAAATCCACTAATACGCATCAAAATGTAGCTCTTACTGAATAGCTAATCTGAGTACTGTTGTAACTGCTAGGTAACCTTGAAATATTTGCGAAGGATATTAGAATAATCCAAAATCTATACTAACAGCAAACCATCTACATATTCATAGAAAATAAGTTCAGTAAATATACAACATAGAAAGAGGAGTAAGATAAGGATTCATCTTCTCACTGGCCTTATTTAAGCTATACAGTGAGGTAATTCTAATAGAATTAGAAATACTACCAAGATTTATTGTTACAGAATGCGGAAGCCTGGGCCAGAATGGTCAGCAATTTGCCGGAGTATCTTGTGGGTGTGGTATTCTGACAACTTCCCAAATTAAAGTTGAAACCTGTGAGAAGGATTTGGATTCCTGAAGATAATGATTAGACTTCCCACCTTAAAGTTGGAACTTGTGGTAATGAACATCAAAGAATTCGGTTCGGTTCCCAACAGTGTCATACGTATTTGGAACAGTTCAAATTGACTTTTACAGTTAAAATTCACAGGTTCTGATGAAATGATGGTCTTAGCAGAATCAAGTTGAAACTTGTGGGAAGGAACATCAAATAACTATGTCTGGATTTGAACAGTCCATTCATGTTTGGAAATTTTTAAAATGAAATCTACAATTGTAAATCACCAGGAATCTTTGCAAAAACTTAATTTTGCGACTTTCTCACAGAACCTGAATCAATTTCTCTAATCTCGTAGAATGTTGAGAAATAAATGATTTCTTTCGTTCAATCGGATGACATTCCCAAACTTCTTTATGCCAGTTTGGCCAGGGACATCTCGAATTGCCTTTCTATTACCAAATAATGACAAAAAATATTAGATGTTGTTAGGGACTCTCAGCTTATTGCTGCTCGAGAATGTCCACCTGCTGACAGAAATTTCAGTCAATATAAGTCTGTTTAAATATATGTAGCACATTCTTATTTTTGAAAGCCAATCTGCTGCTGAAAATGAACGCTTAATTCTGGTTATTTATAAAACAGGATTGAAGACCAAAGAGTAATTTTGATGAACTACATTTTGATTAGCCAGAAATATTTCTCTCTTATCCGATTGGCTAAGAGGATTTATTAAGTTTCTGATTGGTTAGAAAGGGTAACTGACGAAATTCAAATATATGGAAGATTTGATCCTACCTTTGCATCCATTTTCCGCTCGAACTAAAGAGAGCGTGAAGCTGTTTCTTACAAAGAATTGTTTATTTCACCTGAAATAATTTTGGTTATCAATCCGCAGTTTCCTCTCCCCATGCCGAAATGCTACAGACTCTGATTAATGCTTTCACCTCTAGCACTAAATACTTCAAGTGATCTTTGTAACGTTTCTAACTTGGCTATTAAAAGAAAATCAAGGTCCAATAGAGAATTACAATTATGTAACTGTTTATGGTCATTTAATGTTACGGACAGTAATTTAGTACCAAATTTGAAAATTACCAGTTTTTTTTTGTTTTTTTTTTACCGAAACGATGATGAAATTTAGATGAACAAGAAAAGCTGCAAGACAGCAGGTCCCTTTTTGGCAAAAAAGGTACATTTAAATAAATTTTGCTGGTCCCTTCAGGAATTATATATTTAGGTCATTCAACAAGACATCACTCAACAAGGGAAGAAACCTTGACAATCAAACAAAGAATGGAGATGTTTTCACGTAAAAAGATATGCAGATAGAAAGAAAGGAATTAATTGTACGATGAACAAATTCAACTATGTCCCTATCTCTCTCTCCCCCCCTCTCTCTCTCTATATATATATATGAATAGAAGAAGAAAGGAACATGAGGAAAATTGTATTAAATTTCAGCCGACGCGTTTCGTCTATTGACGGACTTTATCAAGGCAAAAGCGAAAAGAATTGTGCTTATTAACATATATAAAGCTAACATCATACGAGCATTAGATTGTGAGAAATAGATAAAAATATTCAATGGGTTTACGAATAAATTCATCGTTGACTGTATGTCAGTAAGCCAGTAGTTGTCTTGTATGACAATTCTAGCTGAATAAGACATCTTCCACCTTTTTTGTGGTATATATGTATATGGACGGGCTGCATCAGCCTTTGGGTGATGCATTTTATGCTTAGAAAGAAAGAAGTTTTCTTGTCTTAAAATCCAGTAGTTTGATATCATTTAGAGTCCAGTTGAAGATGTTGAAACTATATTGAACCAATGGGATGGTAAGGTTATTAATGGACATAATTCTAAGTCTGTCTATATTTCTGAGATGAGGTATTATGTACAGTATTTACATTAGTCGGACTATTGTCCTCATCTTTGTCGCCATATTTGTCACAACGTTTCGGCCGTTGTACGCTCCGGCCTTCTTTAGGAGGTTGGAATTTCGAACTGAACCCTTTATTTCGATCACTGGGGTAGACTGTTCTAGTTCCACGTTCCATGTTTGATGGATGTCAGTTATCAGTTATCTCCTGCTAATTTTCCCTATGAAAGTTCTCCACTGCCTTAACCGGGTATTGAACTCACACTCTTTGGGTCTACACATGGCACAGTGGATAAAGGCGTTGGTTAGATCCAGTGACAGATCTGAGAATTTAGTTCAGTTATTAATAACACCTTTCTATAGTACTTTTTTCGCACTATTTCTTTCATTTTTCATGGTGAATTTCTTCAACCCTCGTTTACACCGAGGTACTGATAAGCTTCTTATTGCTCTAAGTCTTTGATTGTTACCCCAGGGTTTAAGCTAATAAATGAGGTTTGTTGTAGTGATCCTCGTAAAATTGTGGCTTTAGCACATTTATCCAAACCAAATTCCATTCCAATGTCATCACTGAAACCTTTGCTGTTTTCAGGAAACCTTCCAGCTCACTGTCAGTCCGAGCATACAACTTTGTCATCCATGTAATATAGATGGCTTATTTTCTTTTGAGATATCCTATAGTCATATTCCGTCCTATTAAGTTTGCTGGTTAATGCTATTAGGGATAAACAAAATAATAAGGGAGAGAAAGAGACAGCTTGAAATATATTCCTCTTTTGATGATGTTTATTTCACCAGACTTATAGAAACCTTTTATATGATTGGGTGTTACTTTCCATATCGACATAGTTTGTGTGATGAAGATGATGACGATGGGTGATACAGTGTATACATTTAAATACTTTAAGATCCAGGAATGGGTTGTACTATCGAATAACTTACAGAAATCTATGCAGGCATTACTGAGATATTTCTGTGTTGAAGCAGTTTTCCAAGATCTTCCGATAAAATAGTAATTGGTCTTTTTATACATAAGAGTCACGTTTGCACCCTTTTTGTCCAAGAGGTAGTATGTCTTTTTTTTCTAAGAAGGAATATATCTATTTTGTCAGAATAGATGTCAATAGTTTTTTAGTAGTGGGAAGATATATAATTTTGCTGCAGTTTTTTGGGAAATTTGTGTCATTATTTTTGTGCAGAAGGAAGGTAATAGCTTTAGTTAATCTTGCCGGAAATTTAGTAAGATCATTGACCATTTCTTGATATTCTGTGGTTATTGTTTTGTATTCTATATTTAGATAATAGAGCCAAAAATTAGGAATTTTATCTATTCCTGGAAATTTCAAGTTATGTACCTTTTTCAGGGTACATTCAATATCCCTCTTCTGTGAATACCACCCATGTTTGTTCTGGTTTATTTTCATCCGTTCTACCTCTTGCGTAATCCAATCTGCTCGTTTTTTTTTATGTTCTTTAGGGCAAGCCCATATTTTTTTCCCAGAACGGTATAACTTCTTCCATTATGGTGAGGCGTGTTGTCACTTCAATGTTTTTGTTTGCCTATTTCTCTGTAAAATTTCTTCGCATCGGTTAGAAAGATCTTCTTCTGTCCGTCGAATCTTGATCTTTTTTTCATAGCGTCTGATTCCCTGAGCTTTCAGTTGTATTGTTTGATTTCTTTTTTCTTTAGCTGACAGGACTTCATTTTTATTCCCACTTTTGTATTTTCTTAGACTTTTCTGCCTTTTCTCGTCCTTACATTTGTTTCTCTTGCCTATTCTGCGAGTACTGATAATTCACTTCTTTCTCTATTTTTTCCATAGTGGATCTTCATGTCTGTGAGACAGCATTTTTCTTACTTTGATGTTTAATTTTTTTAGTTGTTGCTATTGCTGATGCATATATATCTTCGTAGAGACACATATGTGGTTCTACTTCATCCAGAATTAATTTGAGTGTTGCATTGTAATAGTTTTCAGGTTATGCTTTGTTGGTTGTAATTTTGAGAGTTATTCTTCTTCCTCCACTTCAATATTTTGGGTATGACTTGTATACATAATGATTTCTTCATTGGTTTCTTGTATACTATTCTGGTTTTCCGTAAAATAATTCAGTTTACTGTGTTTTTGACTCGTTTTATTGCAAGCCTGTGAGCGACTAAGATCTCGCCTTTCCAACTCCTCTAAACTTTCAGCATTATCTTCACAGTGATTGGTGTGTATCTCAGTTTCTTCATTACGATCTTTGGTTTGTGTGATGTTAGTATTTTTTATCTCTATTTCTGGTACCCTTTCATTCCCCAATTCTGGTTGCAATTCTTTTTTCTTTCTTTAATTTCAGTGCAACTCTCAATCGGTTATTTCTCATGATGTACCTTCTTACATTGGCTACTTTATTTTCATCAATTTACGTTCTAATTACTTATCCAACCATTTCTCTTCAAATTTCATATGTTTGGCAAGTGACGTCTTTTTTTGCGATGTTTTTGCAACGCATCATAAAAAGCACTCATACCGAGTTTGTTCTCGTCACGAGACCATTTTACCTTTTCTTTCTTTAAATGAATGGTTGTGGGTCTATTTGAAGAATTCGCCGAGCCATCGTTGGGATTAACCTGGTTGTGGTGTCCTGAAGATTAATTATTTGTGCAGGAGATTGTTCCTGAGGCAGATTTTTCAACCCCAATTAGGTTCCCTGTTTCTCCACTGCCATGTTGGAATTTTTGGTTTGATTTTTCGTTCTCATATTGTTCTCGCGAGTCATGCACGGCTCCAAAAGCCCACGTTAAGTCGCTCGGCACATAGAGTAACGGCCTTTCACAGACAGGGTCCCGAAGCCCGTAAGTGTCGTTCGAGATCTGATAACGCAGCAGCTAATCACTCTTCGGCACGATTAACATCTTGAGCTGCGGATTGTTTTAGGAGTTTTCCTTCTCCTAGATGGGTTGCCAAGAGAAAAAATTGATGATACTAAGTTTCAACTTAGTAGAAGTCGTAATGTCCACTACCAAATTAAAGGTCGGATGGACATATATTGGGGTTATCAAGTTAAAAAAAAAGGAAAATATTGGCAATATCAGCCAATACGATCCATAAGACCTGCGCACACACACATGCACGCACGCGCACACACAAATATATATATATTTATATGTGTACACACACACACACACACACACACATATATATATATATATATATATATATATTCACACAACGAAAAAGTAAAAAACACGTAAGGTTCTGCTGGAAGTGTAGAAAAACAAATATTACAATATAAAAAATAAAAGTAAAATAAGAAAAAGAAAATGAAATAAATTATAGTTAAACAAAGTCAAAAAGACTTAAAATAATATTAAAGAAAAAAATATGTTCAAATTGTATAGAATTTCGCATAGCTTACATGTTGAAAGTTTGACACAGAATGGCATTGGCCAAGAAAAAAATATTATTATTATCATTATTATTATTATACACATATAGTTGATTGTAAATATTTTTTATAGATAAAAACAAAGATACACAAATATATATTTATATATAAATAATTCTAAATGTATGTAATTTCACTCTATTCCGCTTCTTATACACACACACACAACACATATATATATATATATATATAGATAGATAGATAGATAGATAGACAGATTCAAACATTTATTATTATGGTCAAACATAATAGGCATTCGTTGTCTATTATATTTTATATATGTTTGAATAATGATCTGCTGCTCCAATACACTAAATATATATATATATATATATATATATATATATATATATATATATATATATATATATATATATATATATATATACATGTATGTATGTGTGTGTGTGTGTGATACACATATAAAATTCCCTCGGTATATATATATATATATATATATATATGTACCTATGAAATATATATATTTGAGCCGAATGAGTGATTGAGTAATATGAATTGTGATATAAAGTTACAAAGAGGCATGATGGTTCTTTCTTTTATGGTAGGCTTGATCAGATTTTATATGTAGGTATTCATTCAGACGTCCAGTTGAAAGAAATATGGCGCAAAGCTGTATTGAAATGGGGATTCCTAAGCGCAAATGGGAATAATAACCAAATATGATTAGTCAGCCTCGCCGCCATTTTCCTTTTGGAATACCTCATTCATTATGACCTTCTCTATCGAATGCAATGAGAGACACGATGCCTTAGAGAATGCTTTCCTCTTCGGAGAAGAGTACATTAGGTTTTTTATACAGATATTGTGTTTGCATATATATATATATATATATATATATATATATATATATATATCCATCCAGGTAAGATGAGAACGAATAGAGTACAATTCCAACGTTCGTAATATTTAATTTAAAATAGGGCTACATATACAAGATAGAGCAATATTATCTATTTTAAGATATTACATCGAGAACATCTCAAAATCGCTACACAATTGCAGTCATGTTTTGATGCGCATCAATGTATGCGATTGTAATTTACAATCGTCTAATGAGATTGTGTATCGATTTTGACATGTTTTCGATGTAATATCCTAAAATAAATAATTATATTTACGGTAAAGGTAATAAATTCGTTGGTATATAATCCAAGTCGATCCTAGTAATATAAAAGATTAAAACTGATCCACAAAAAGTGCTCAATGTATTTATTTTATATATATATATATATATATATATATATATATATATATAATTTCCAAATCAATTCTGTTAACAAGACAAGAAGGCAATTGAAAAAAATCATATATCATCTTATACCATTTCGCTTTCATGTTTGTCGGAAGACGAAACGAGGCGGCAAAAAAAAGTTTTTTTTTTCCAATTGCCATCTTATAGCAATTTGTCTTGTTCACAGAATTGATCTGGGAATTTAACTATATTGTCGACATGGAAAGAAAAAAAAAACTCTTAGTATGAAGGAAATTTACATTAACCAGAAAGAGTCTTAAGCAAAATGTCTCTCTTTTTTTAAAATTTGGATTTTGTAATGTAACTATAACAACAAAAACATTTCAGTTTCATTTTTGCCTTGAAAGGGTCGTAAGTTGAAACGCGTCGTCAAAAACTAAGATTTTTTCTAATTGTTATCTTATGCCATATATATGTGTGTGTGTGTTTGCGTGTGCGTGTGTGCGTGTTTGCGTGTGCGTGTGCGTGTGTGCACCACCAAACGTGCGATAGCAAATGAGCATAGATGATGAATAAATGCCCCAAACTTAATAAAAACAAAATTTTATCTTCAAAATATTTATGTTATTATTAAGAGGAAAGACCAAAGGATTTTCTGATTATTACATTATATTTTTGATCATTTTTAGAAACTTCGAAATTTGGGTTAAAATCTTTGTTTTTTTTTGGGGGTGGGGGGCGTCAGCGAGTGATCATCTATTAAGATGGTAAATTTTAGTGTTATTTGGAGGTGCAAAACACAGTGATTATAACATTCTTGTAAAAATCAGATAATTGTCAAATTTTAATGTAATTTTCAGGATTTGTTAACAAACGAATTAATTTTTTCTTTTTTACAAAATCTTGGTAAAAATATATTTTTTACATTTGCAACCCCTGCCCCAACTTATTTGATTTTATAAAATTTCGGGAAATTATTTTTTTGTAATTCCTAATGTTTATATAATTAAGAGGAAAAATCATTAGAGAATTTGAATTATTAATTTTTTTTTTCTTTTTTACAAAATCTTGGTAAAAATATATTTTTTACATTTGCAACCCCCGCCCCAACTTATTTGATTTTATAAAATTTCGGGAAATTATTTTTTTTGTAATTTCTAATATTTATATAATTAAGAGGAAAAATCATTAGAGAATTTGAATTATTAATTTTTTTTTCTCAAACAGAACACACCCTGGTACAGAATATCGTAAAATAAAAATGCAGTTTAAACTAAGATATAAGTTAATGAGAAAAGCTTTTAATTTCTTTTATGTATAAAATATATTATGAGCACAAATGATCTTACAAGAAAAAATAATACATATTCGATGAATAACGTATTTTTACAACAATTGTTTTCAAGAATAACTTATAAACTCTGTGATAATTTGTAGGAAATTTGTAAGAAATTGATGTCGTTTATTTTAATTTCTAGCGGCCAAGCGAAAAATTAAGACCGTTTTGGAAAAGCTCACAACGACCCTCAATACTTTATAAATAATTTTGAATTTATTTTATGCGTGTATAAACGTGTTGATGTTTTGAGATACAGAAGTCCAAACGCCACATTATCAGAAAATAAGCGCGGTAACTATAGTAAAGTTAAAATTTATCGGTAATTTTCTAAAATTTGCTCTCAATTTCCATAAAATATTAGATTGCTTGGAATATTTTCTTAAATTTTAAAGATTACTGCGTTATATATATATATATATATATATATATATATATATATATATATATATATATATATATATATATATATAGATAGATAGATAGATAAACAGATATTTCCTCATCAGAAAAAATCTCCAAACATAAATCGATCGAGAGCGTTGTGTAATGTTTTTCTGAATTATTTAAAAAGTAAAAGTAAGTAATTTTTGTTTCAGATCGTATTAATTAAACTATAAATCAGTTCCTTTTCCTTCAATCGTTTCTGAAAAGTATATTTTACATTTAAAGATTTCTTTAATAAAAGGAATTACGTTATGTTGTCAGATTTGATGGTTGATTTTAGCATGTAAACTGATACAAATCATACAAAAAACTCAACTCAAAGTATTTAACTTATTGGAAATATTAAATTTCTTGAAACTTAAACTAAAATAAAGGACTTCAAGAAAGATTTTTCATTTAAAAATCATTTTCAACCGTAAGTAATGTTTTTCTTTGGAGGTACAAAACAAATTTACATACGTTTTCTGAATAAATGTTGAGTTTAAAACAACTGTAATTTCAGTGTACAAAAAAAATTCTACTGCACATCTCTCTCTCTCTCTCTCTCTCTCTATATATATATATATATATATATATATATATATATATTAAAAGCTTGAAGTATTTACCGGTTACAAGACCCGGGTTTCAACCATAAGGTTTCTTCATGTGGTTATTATATTTTTAAAACGCTGCACTTCACCGTATATATACCTAAAAACATAACAGGACAATCCACATCTGTGGCAGCTTGGCATGTCTAGATACAGGCCTCTCTTCAACTTGTCCATATCCGGGTCTTTGTAACCCGTCTCATGACGATGGAACGTCCGGAAAACAAATAGTCAACAGTGGTCAAAAACGGCGTCTTTCGAAGTTGTTCTATTGGGCATTTTGTCCCTAAAGTTGTGCACCGCTCGCTCTGCCATGGTTTCTGAGGAAGTGTTTTGTTTTCTTCAGTCACTTTCCCTTCTCCGCTTCTTACCCCGTACTTGTTGAGAGAGCAATAGGTTAAATATTTCAATAGAGCATTGCCGTTTTGTAAAGATTTCCTTCGCTACCTTCTGTAGCAGTTCTTGTAGTTTCCTTTCTGTGTTTAATATTACATCAAAAAATCAAAAATTATATTAATGTAGATCTTCCTAAACGTTATATTAATCCTTCTCCTAATTGTTTATTTGAAAATGTCACTTTTTTCTAAGTATGCTTAATGATAAATACACAGATGTGACGTTAATCTAACTATAGTGAACAGTTGTTTAATTATGTAAAATCAATACAGTCCCCATAATCAAATAATTGACATTCGATCACATTCGATAAAGGTATATTTTGAAATAAACAAGAGATGTTTAATGTAAAATATTCCCAGAGCTACAGATTTTAAATATAATTACATTTTTAAAATTAAAACTTTTATTTAATTTGGTCGGTATTAAATTAAGGTCTAATTTAATTTTAAAATATTAATAAAAGTTATAATGTAAATTATACCATTATTGTTTTGAAAATAAATGTGTCGTTTAAAATGGATACGAAGGTGTCAAATTCTCGGCCTACATATAGGATTAATTTCATTACAAGATCTCCAAGACTTTTCGTTAAGAGACAATTCTCTTCGGTTCTCACGAACCGTAAATGATTCACAGATTGAAAAAAAGACATAGATAAATAAATAAAACAAACGTGTTATTTCATTCTGTACACTTCGATTCCCAGAATTAGATAGCGCTTTTTGGCATAATAGCCTCCGGGGAGACGTTTCGATTATTATGGTTTATTTTGGGAAAAAGAACTCCAAAAGCCCAATTACCGAACTTAATCATTTCAGTTGGTGTCATTATCGGTAGAAAATGAAACCAGTCACAGAAAATAAAAAAGAAAATGTCTATAGAAAATATATTTTATTTCTTTCCGAAATCATTCTTGTCAATCTATCTATCTATCTATCTATCTATCTATCTATCTATATATATATATATATATATATATATATATATATATATATATTCCAGTCTGTTCATATCTATACAGTATATCTATTCCAGTCTGTTCATATCTCTCTCTCTCTCTCTCTCTCTATATATATATATATATATATATATATATATATATATATATATATATATATATATATATATATTCCAGTCTGTTCATATCTATACAGTATATCTATTCCAGTCTGTTCATATCTATCTATCTCTCTCTCTCTGTCTCTCTATCTATCTATCTATCTATCTATCTATCTATATATATATATATATATATATATTAGGCTGGTGCAAAAATAATGTCATTTTCTCACATAGTAACATATGTGAGAAAACATTATTAACATTATTTTTGCACCAACCTAATATATATATATATATATATATATTCCAGTCTATATATATATATATATATATATATATATATATATATATATATATATATATATATATATATATATATATACAGGGTGTTTCAAAAAGAATACGCCAAAATCATCACGTGATGTGTCAATAACGAAAAAAATTACAAACCTCTAGCATGAACACATGTGTTGTATATACATTCAAGTTTCATTTCATGTTTTATAAATGCTCAATGTGGCCACCACCGGCAGCGCGGACAACATCAAGCCGATATGAGAATTCCTCCCAAACGAGCCTCAGCATGCCACCGTCCACCATGTTGATTGCAGCTGTTATTCGATCTTTCAAGTCATCAATACTTGCTGAAAGTGCTGGAACATATACTTGGTCTTTAACATACCCCCACAAGAAAAAGTCACACACAGTGAGGTCCGGGGATCTGACAGGCCAAGCACAGAGAGCAAGGTCTTTAGCACCTCTCCTCCCAATCCATCGCTGAGGCATGTTTTCATTCAGATAAGCTCTAACCCCGAGATGCCAATGGGGTGGTGCACCATCTTGCTGAAAAATGAAGTCATTCAAATCTGCCTCCACCGTGAAAATGGCGCGAATTCAAGCATGCAAAACGCCTTCTGCTGAGGTGTCCCCATTTTGATTGATCTTCCCACAATTCAGCTGCACCGGAAGT
The DNA here is from genome assembly GCA_963932145.1 of Acanthosepion lycidas. Classification (NCBI taxonomy): domain Eukaryota; kingdom Metazoa; phylum Mollusca; class Cephalopoda; order Sepiida; family Sepiidae; genus Acanthosepion; species Acanthosepion lycidas. Next base: position 50,020,498 of record OZ010594.1, read on the forward strand.
TATACTAACGACAGCGGTGAAACTGACATCCAGTCAAACTTTGATAACTACTCTATCAAATAACCACTGATTGAGTCCACTACAATGCTATAGACCTGAAAAAACAGCGTAATGATTTTGGCGTATTCTTTTTGAAACACCCTGTATATTCCAGTCTGTTCATTTCTATACAGTATATATATTCCAGTCTGTTCATATCTATCTATCTATCTATCTATCTATCTATCTATCTATTCCGGTTTGTTCATATCTATCTATTTCAGTCTGTTCATCTCTCTCTCTCTCTATCTATTCTTTTCTTTTCTTGCTAATTTATTATTACTACTTTAGATATCTATATATCTATCTATCTAGCAAGTATCCTTACATTAATATGCATACACATATTATGATATGCATATACACCATAAAGATATATAGCATTGAAAGATTTTATCATACTGACAAATGGTTCGCATGGTTTTTTGGGACCTAACATTAATAACATTAAAACAAACCTTCAATTACAAGTGGCTGTCCACAAAAAGTGATCAATATATTAATAAGATTAGAAATTATAAGCTGAATCTCACGCAATATATCGCGCATATAAATATAAGCATAAACCGAAAGTTTTATCATCATCAGGTGTTTAATACGAATTTTATTGTGAAAACATTGACTTGAACCATGAAATCTGACTAGACATGAATCATCAAATCCAATACAAAGTAAGAAAAAATTGTCAATTCAGTATTAATCAGTGTTATTCATACATCACAGGTTATATGCTATGTCTTGAGAAATCTTGAACTTCAAAGAAACATTTTTAGTTACACTAATGGACACACACCCACATATATATATATATATATATATATATAACCAAATAAGTAGATTGGCAGTAAAAGATACCTATGTGTTCACAGAATATATATATATATTTATATATGTACGCACGCACACACACACACACACACACACACACACACACACACACACACACATATATATATATATATATATATATATATATATATATATATATATATATATATATATATATAGGGGCACTGGGGACATCAATTTCCTAAAAATAAATGACCCACGAACGTACACGATTTTCCCCACAATTTTGAACTTCATGTGTTACAACTTATTCGTAAACTGGAAAAATATATAAAAAATGAATCAGTAAAAAATTGTTTGAATTTAATGTGTGTCTGTGTGTAACTGTGTGTGTGTGAATATATATCAATAGACAGAGAAAAGGGAACGAAATAGGGGTTAACGGATGAGATAAATGCATATGAACAGATTAGATGTCTGTGGATATCCCTCTCTCCTCTCCGTCTCATGCTCTTTCTTTTTCTCTCTCTCTCTCTCTCTCTCTCTCTCTATATATATATATATATATATATATATATATATATATATATATATATATATATATATATAATTAAGTTATAAGGAACTTGGTAAACCGAATTGGTAAATCCAAAGAGGATGAAATCCTGAGAGCTCAATGTTAGGACACAGCTAATATGTAATGAAAAACAAATCACTTTAATGTACCATTACGATAAAAAGGATTTAGGTGAAATAAATTATCGTAATGGTACATTAAAGTGATTTGTTTTTCATTACATTATATATATATATATATATATATATATATATATATATATATATATAAAAGAAAAGCCAAAACCATTTGTGGAACCATCAGATAAATTGCAAAAAAGACCGAAATACATTAAACGAGATAAACTTTCAAAAAAACTTTAAAATGAAAAAAAGAATAACAACTAAAAGCAAACACTTACTTAGTAAAGTCAAGTTCTCGACGTCTAGATTGGCTAGACAGGGCAAAAACGCTTGACAACGTTAGTTTATATGAAAGGATGACCGTAGTTGTAATCGAAGTTTTACGCTTTATGCGATCTTCAGGCGATTTGAACGACGTGAACACGGGTTACGACTAGAGCAATCTTTTCGTAGGAATTATATATATATATATATATATATATATATATACATATATATATATATATATGTGTGTGTATGTGTGTATGTTGCTCACATGAAATGTTATCCTACAGTGCTTTTATCAGATTCCTTTCTTCTCAAATCCTGTTCTCTCTTCTCACGTTATTTATTTAAAATTTGTTTCATTACGTGTTTCAGCTTCTCCTTTTATTCTTTGCTTATTTTATGAATTTAATTTCCCTCAATTATCATTTTTTTTTGCTTTGTTCGTCTTTTCTTGCAATTTATTCCGTTTCTCTCTATCTTTGTCTCTTTCTTTTCTTCTCTCTCTCTCTCATAGTCGTATTCATCGTAATAAATTAAACTGTATATATATATATATATATATATATATATATATATATATATATATATATATAATTGAAGCAACTATAAGCTTACCGTTTGCATGACATACACAATTTTTCTCTTTGATATTAGTACGTAATTAGTTCGGAACGTAATCTTCATCCACGATTTTTCCTGTTATCCTAATAAATCATAAAATCCGCTAGAAATCCTCAAATTGCAAGAATAAAACTCGAGTCAAATCGTAAAATATCGAATTATTCGTTATCATAATTACCCATCTGGATTTATCACGATTTTTCTGCTAAACGACTTCATTTATTTCTTTTAAGTTTTATTTCAAAAGATAAACAGAATTCTAACGTAAAAAGAGGCTTTGCTCACCTAATGACAGTCGGAAAATATATGTCGCAATTTGCATTAAATATAATCGGTAAGAGAAACTGCTGAAGAATGTTGGCTATGAATTGGAACTGTCGAAATCAAACAGGAACAACAAGTTTTCTAACAGCGTGAAATCCAAAGGCGCATAGGCATAGACTAAGATGCATTTCAAAAGCCAGGCATAGTATTAAGAAACATAAGAAAATCGTTAGAAACAAAGAAAAGAACAGCAAAAACGATGTGTAAGGTCAGTATGCCTCATTGAGAGTGAACACTGGACAATCTCTTCACAGATGAAGAGGCAACAGGAATGTGGTTCAACAGATATATGCAGTGAATACCATGGCATGAATAGCGATGAAGTTTTAAAGAAAATTAAAACAAAAAGAACTCTTAGAATCAGAAAAGGACAACTGAAATTTCTAGGACATGTACTGAGGAAAGAAAGCTTGAAGAATTTGGCACTCACAGGCCATATTGAAAGCAAGAAGAAAGCAGATACTAATCTACATAACGAGCATGTGTAAACAGATGACAGAACAGATTTTGGGAGAGGTAATGAAAAGACAAACCTTACTAAGACCTACAAAGGATAGGGAATTGTGGAGAACCATGATCGCCACATCCTGAAGGGACACGACACATTAGTCCAAAGTATATTGGGATATATATATATATATATATATATATATATATATATATATATATGTGTGTGTGTGTGTGTGTGTGTATGTATGACAAGACATGCTGGTGTAAGTTGTCAAACAAATTTGCTAGGAAAGTGGAATCGCCATATTGAGTTTCCAATTGATATTTTGTTTTAAATAACCTTCTCCCGAAAAACTATGCCATTTGCCTAAGAGGTCAGGTCAGGAATTGCTGCTTGTTGTCTGTAACATATATCTAACTACAGCACACAGCAAACTATTTAGCTAGAAGCTGAAATCTGTTTGCGAAAATGGCGAAATGATACTTCAATGCTGGATAAATGCAAAAATTAATTTGCTTCTTTATTCCTTTTACCACCTCATGCACAGTAAAATTTCACCCCTCTTGAAGAGTTGGCCCACAGCCCATCTATGCTAAGAGTTGTCGCTGTGGTTTCTACGGCAAGTACTTTCTTTATGCCACCACTCGCTTATTAAGAGGAGTATCTTACCTCTCTCATAGGTAACCAGAGCTTCATAAAGATCTATTTAAACCACCACAAAAATGTACCAACTTTGATACAAAACATACTCGTCGAAAGCACAAATATAATACACGCTTTTAACTGTTATAAAAAAAATCTAAAAATTAAAAAAAAAAGCTCTTGTTATGAAAAAAAACAAAACAACCCTCAACAATATCAAATACGGGCTGGCCTCATTCTGGAAATTAAAATATGTCTACCTTTCAATAACGTACATAACATTTCTAATAACACTTACACAACATTTACAATGCAAACCTGGCTAATGGCTAACAGATTATCCGAATGCACTCCAGACAAACAATCATTTGGACAAATTAAGGCAAAAAAAGAATTCTTTGTTTGCACAAAAGAAAAAATACAATAAAAAACTTAACAGGAGTAGCTTGCCAGTCATCTTTAATGAAACACCCCCTCAAATACACACACACGTACACACACAGAGACACACACACACATATATATTGAAAAACGAGTAGATTGGGAAAGATGTAAATATTGCGAAAAATTAATTTTATTTTTGGAAAGCAAGACAATTAAAAGAAACAATGCAGCGGAAAATATTTGAACATTCCTTATTCCCGTTACGCACATGACAATAATCCATGTTTGTATAACATGGAGATCAAACATGTATTTCGCTGTTGTCATATACTTCATTTATTATTTAAGTAATTTTATCGATCACGAAATCGTTTTAGGCTGACAGCATCTCTATTACAATTCCATTTGCTCCTGCTGGTGTTTTGTTTTTCTTCATCATCACTAGTGCAATATTACCTCATATTTTAACACTACAGATGTTTCCATGTTTTTCTATAATGTAGTTTTCTCCCTTAGTCATCGAAGAGCTCTCTGGTGTATTCTTTCCATTTTTTTATGATTTTATCTTTTTTTTAACGAGTGTTCACTTTCTAATTTTTCGGCATCCAATCGACGAGTATGTTTCATGTTCAGCTATTTCTTTTATCATTTAAGCACGCATTCTGTGTTTACAATTCAAAGATTCTTTTTATGCCTCTTCATATTTTTTGTTGAGCCATTCATTTTTTGCATCTTTGCATTTCTTTCTAATGTCTTTAATAAACTGCCTCTATTCTATGCTATTTCATGTAATTATGTTCCGTGTTCTTTTTTTCAATAGAGAAATTTATATGACATCCATTTTCTTTTTCTTGCTTATCTTCTCTTGGGATGAGCTCTTTTGCCGATGTCAGTTGTATTCCCTTTAAGGTGTTCAACGATGAATTACTGACCTAAGCTTTTATATTTCTTTTCAATGATATCAGCTTACGCCTCTGTGGAGTTTCTCGTATTGTAATGTATGCCTTGCTTTTGGTTTATTTAATTTCCGTCTGGGGTGTTCTTGAAACTGTTTTGGTCGTTCGCTGTGTACCAATGGACCCATATTTTCCTGTGTTTGTTGCACGATCGAAATCTATAATTGCTAAATATTTCACTGTTTGTTCCTTTCCTAATTTTTGCATTTAGTTCTCCCATGGTGAACATAATTTCTTTCGACTTGCACTGGCTTATACCATTATCCAGTTTGTTGCAAAGCCTATCTATTTCTTCCTTAATCTGTGATGTTGGTACAGATACTATTATAATTATATTGAATACCTTCCATTATATTTTCATTATAAGTGATCTTTCCGGCAATATTCCAGAAAACATTCCTGCTTGTCTTTATCATATATTAGTCTTGCTTCTCTTTTATTCCGCGGATGTGTAATCGATAGCGACTCGGAATGAGAAATCGGAGAGCCGAGTTCGAATTACATTCACTTACGAGCGAATACTGAAGGGAAAAGTATGAATGTATCTTCCCGCCAAGATATTTAGTAGGACTTCTATCTAGAAAAATCTCCATTATTCCCAAAAGATTGTTCACTGATGTAAAAAATAAAGAATTATTCTTACAATCCAAGCCATGTTTCAGCTTAAAAAAAAACACAAAAGATTGATAAATCTTTAAAAAAATTAATAAAAAAACTTTCATTTCTTACTCCACCTGTGCATATGATTCGATAGTTTGAACTCTATAGAAATATTGCTTTATCAGTATTAAAGATTGCCAAAAACCCATGCCGGTATGTCTCCATTAATCTGTTAAACAAAAAGATCTCAACTTAAATATGCGTATCCACCAAATATAGCGTTTATAGCAATAGGCAATATATGTATATAAATTTATTTTGATAATTACGATACTGGTTTAAATCGTTTTTATAATAAAAAAGTAATCTTAATTTCATTTCACTATCAAATTAGTTTTCATTAGTTTTCAGATTTGTCATTTATTATAAAAAATTTAAAACCAATAATTTAATTAATAAAAATAATATTTCTCAAATCACCAACCACTACATAAGATTAATCTTGTATAAGGAACTGACTAACAAAAAAATTTATTAACAATGGCGTCCTTAATTTCACTGTTGGTAATCAAATTATACTTCACTGTGTAAATTTAATTGGCCGGTTTAATTAAATTTGAGGAATAAAAAGATAATAAAATGATAACGACATTGGCAATAAAATTGATGATATTCATTACATATTAGCCTTTTGACTAAAATGAAAAACGAAGAGAAATATTTTAAAGTTTGAATTTTAGGACACGCCTGTATCCTTTTTCAAAGAGACGAGGAATGAACAAAAAGTTTGAGCTCACATTTCCGGGAAATGATGCTGATGCTGTTAATTAGGGGGCACTCTGGGAAAACGATATTTTCTGAGTAAACTCAAATCGCTGTTTAATATGATATTCTGTTTTGAACATGTACACCGATCTGCGTCTTTCCTGTCGGCTCTTAAGGGAAGATGCTAAAAGCGCGCATCTGACGTCATCAGTGATATGGAATGTTGCTGTCTTTAATGTTTTTTTTATGGTTATTGAACCGAAGACAGAATTCCGTACCTATTTCTCCTACATTATTCCCTTTTTTGTATTTGTCTTTCTCTGTCTCTCTTGCACCCTCAGAAATTGTAATTAAGGTTTTCGCAGCACTTTCACAGGGGCCTGCAACAGGAATTGGCTAGCCGCTTTAATATATATTTACGAGGATAAGTCAAAAATTATGGAGGTCACAAGATCTTAGTGTGAGCTTGATTGCGCCGGTTTTCTGCTGTTATTACAGTGTAAATATGGCCGTGCCACCAGCAGTATACACCCTCGTATATATATATATATATATATATATATGTGTGTGTGTGTGTGTGTATGTGTGTGTGTGAACATTGAAGACAACACTCAGAGACGACACACTGTTTCATGTGGTCCGATTATTGCGCTTAGCATAAAACAGTCAGTCGCCTCTGAGTGTTGTCTTCAATGATCACTTTTATATTTACACATGCTTTATCTTTGATATTGAGCAGTTTATCCCATAAATATAGCATACCTTAAAACTATATTTCTTCATATATATATATATATATATATATATATATATATATATGAAGAAATATAGTTTTATGTTGCGCTATATTTATGGGATAAAGTGATCAATATCAGAGATAGAACGTATGTAAATGTAAAAGTGAACATTGAAGTCAACACTCAGAGGCGACAGGCTGTTTCATGATAGTCACAAACGTCAGGCCTTACACACACACACACACACACACACACACACATATATATATATATATATATATATATATATATATATATATGTTTGGAATACATTAAGCGAGATAAACTTTCAAAAAAACGTTAAAATGAAAAAAAGAAAAACACCTAAAAGCAAACACTTACTTAGTAAAGTCAAGTTCTCGACGTCTAGATTGGCTAGACAGGGCAAAAACGCTTGACAACGTTAATTTATATGAAAGGATGGCCGTAGTTGTAATCCAAGGATTACCCTTTTTGCGATCTTCAGGCGATTTGAACGACATGAACGTGAACACGGGTTAAGACTAGGGCAATCTTTTCGTAGGAATTATATATATATATATACATACATACATACATACATACATACATATATATATATATATATATATATATATATATATATATATATATATATATATATATATATATGTGCGTGTGCGTGTGTGTCCGTGTGTGTATCTTTCTGGCTTTGTGTTTGAACAAAATCAGTAAATTTAATCGTGAAACAATCACAGATAGATTTAATTAATGCTTTAGTGATTTCGAACATAACGCTATGCTCTCTTAGTGTGGACTTTTTCTTCGTGAATAAATATCAGTTTGAATAAGATTCAATGTTAAAGTCGATCCCCAGCTAGTATTTATTATCTACACAATATGAGGTACACAGATGACAGTGTATTGAGGACAGTCACAGAAGAAAAGCTAGAGGGAGACTCCTAGACAAGGATAGTAAAGGAGAGACCAAGTGGAAAGGGAAAACTATCAATTGTAACAAGACAGAATGTTTGAATGGCGCCAAAAGAACAATCCCAAGATGTTAACTATGAAGTGGCAATGTCAAAATCAAAGAATGCAGAATTTGAAATATCCGAGAATTGTTTTGAGAAGGCAGAGAAAAGATGACGCCGAAAATCGAATATACATTGGAATAGCAAAAGATGCGTTCCAGAAATTATGGAAATCCTAAGTAGCAGGAAAATTTCGTTATAAATTTTAAAAATTAAAAAAAAAAATCTGCTGCGGTACTATGCAGTTTCAATCCCCCTTATATGTAGTGAAAGTTGGAAAATTTTCTCACAAAAGTGAAGACGAAAAAATAGAAATGTGGTTCTACAGAAGGACGCGGAAACTATAAGGAACAGAGGTCGGATGAAACGAGTAAGTTTTAAGAAAATTGGAGGCAAAAAGGTCACTTGTACTCAGAATCAAAAAGAGGATAACTGAAACTTCTGAGTCACATATTGATGAAGGACGGCTTGGGAAATTTGACACTCCTCACCGGATATATAGAAGGCCAAAGGGACTAAGTAAGCAGTGGGCCATCTAATTGGAAAACCTATGTGAATGGATTGCCGGATTAGGGAATGGAAGAAATTAACATTACGGAGAGCTACAAAGGATTGGGATTTGTGGAAATCCATGATCCTCAAGGGTTACTTCAGATAGCTGATGAAGAAAAAAAAGCTGGATGCAACGCAAATGCTATATAAACAGATATCATAATGAAATTCAACCTTGTGCGAGAGAAAATTTCATTTAATAAAACCTGTATATTTCAGCGATTAGAGTAGAATATTTCTAAGTGAAATACTTTTAACAAACAGATACAGTTAGGTTTAGGAATTATTTCTCCATATTTGTATTTCCTTCCAAAATGTCCGCTTATGAGCATGACATTTTACCCAGACTCTAAATATACTAAATTCCGTTTCACTTTACAAGACTGTCACCTTCTTTAAGTTTATGAGTTAGACATCATTAAAGCGCATTTCGTTTTATAGAAGCTTCAATCTAGAATTATATTTTATACGTGGAGTATTGTAACAATTTGAATTATGAACCTAAGAAAACGCGGACAACATAGAGGTTATCGAATTTCAGTGAAGTTTCGACTAAAACTTTCGTTGTATAATGTTCGATTTCTGCGATTGATTCTCACTCCTGAATAAGTGCATTGATAAAAAATATTATGTTGGAAACTTAAAGAAATATTTCGCAAACTTCTTTCATCATATTATCGTGGAACACACCTATTCTATAGTTAATAGACTCTCCAACCTGTAATAAGTAGGAGTAGTAAGAGTAACGGGTCGCTCAGTCAGTCGACTGGCTGATCGGTTGAACTCTCTGCATTCGGGCGGGGAGGATCCCGAAGGAGGCTACGCCGAAGGGCGGATTCTCTTTCGGAGAGGTAAACCGACCCTGAATCCGTTTATATGGGTTCAGTGGGCATATTTTTGGCCGAGCCCACGGGCTCGGAGATCCCACGGGCTCGGAGATCCCACGGGCTCGGAGATCCCACGGGCTCGGAGATCCCACGTTAAACCGGCTTTGTACCACAAGATGCCAACGTGTAGGGATGACTAAATATACTCAGTCAGTCGATGTTGGTCGACCGGCTGATCGGTTGAACTCTCTGCTTCGGGCGGGGAGGAACCCGAAGGAGGCTACGCCGAAGGGCGGATTCTCTTTCGGGGAGGTAAACCGGCCTTGAACTCCTTTATACAAGTTCAATGGGCATATTTTGTGGGCCGAGCCCACGGGCTCAGTGATCCCACATTAAATAACCGGCCTTGTGTCACATGATGCCCCAGTGGGGGTGGTGACTGAATATCGTCAGTCAGTCGATGTCGGTCGACCTGCTGATCGGTTGAACTCTCTGCCTTCGGGCGGAGAGGAACCCGAAGGTGGCTACGCCGAAGTGCGGATTCTCTTTCGGGGAGGTAAACCGACCCTGAACCCGTTTATATGGATTCAATGGGCATATTTTTGGCCGAGACCACGGGCTCGGAAATCCCAGGTTAAACTGGCCTTGTGCCACATTATGCCCACTTGTGGGGGTGACTAAATATAGTCAGTCAGTCGATGCCGGACGACATTTAGTCGAATACTAAAGTATCACCGACCACAACTAGATTACTCTGCGTTATACCTATTATATCAAGTTCCTAACGTTTTGTACGTCGAACTTATTTTAAGACCGATTTAGTACAAATATAAGCCTCCACTGTGAAATCACTCCACAACACGTCATTAGGCTACGCACTTCTTGATCTACTTAGGTATATAGCCCCATTTGTGATTTTAACTCTGAACGATATTACCAGCCTCTGAATTGAGAAGCGTTACGCTATCATGATTATTCTAATACTTAGAAATTATAAACTCTCCTGCGCCATATTGGGTCGATGATGCGTGATTTAATTAGCTGTTGTTCAGTTAACTATCCGTTCGAGAAGTGCTTCACAATATTTTCTTTTCTTTTTGAGAGAATAGATAGTGATAGATATTTATTTAAGGAAGGCATTAAGGAGACAAGAATTTGGCGTTGGCGCACTTCTGACCGTCATTAGTGGTAATAGCTCGGAGTCCAGCAGCAATTAGTTTTTTCGCTGTCTTTTTTTCAAATAGTTTCTTTTTTTTTTGTCAAAATGCTTGTATGTAAGATTAGGATACTCCATAACTTTTTAGACATTTTCTTGTAATTAACCTTTTTTTTTTTCAATAAGCATTTTTCTTGTTTCTAAGTGGAGTCAAAGAGTCGCCATATCTGGGAAAATATTCAGCTTTTTTTACTGCTCTTCCATATTCTAAGATTGTGGATTTTCTTGTTTGAGGCAACAGCGTTCTTTTCATTTTTTTTGCAGTTATTAAACGTTTTTATTTGTTATATGAAAATGTTCTTTATAATTTAAGTAAATATTTTGTTCATATGGTTCCATTAGATCCGTATATTTCTTTACAGCTTATCGAAAGATGATCTTTATTTATGTTTTATCTCCTTTCTGGTTTCCTCTCTTACTTCAATCTAATCCTAACCATTTAGCTTCTTATTCTTCCATAAAACATAATCGGAAGCCGTTAACTATTTTTCATCATTTTTATTTTCTTCTTTCTGAGATACTTTATCCCTGCTTCGCGCTTTTCACTATTTATTCAATATATCTTAAGATCTACGAAGTTTTATAGAAATCACAGACAACAGTTGATACCACAGTCTTTTTTTTTTAAATTTATTTTAACGGATGGATTTGCAAATGAATGACGCAAATAATAGAAACGAAAAAATACATATATGGAATCAATTTTTTCAAAGTACTCAGGAAATTTATGTAACTTGGTACACTGAGAAGAGCTCTTAGAATATCAACTATAGTGAGTGGCAGTATGCTATATTTGTCTCTGTTGTTACTGAATGGAAAAGATGCTCTCTTTTGTAAAGAGTGCATCTTTTCTATTCAATAGCATGTCATTGAACATATGACATTCTTGTAACATTTTCGCATCATGACAAGTGATAACTTATAAAAATATGAACGTTAACATTTTTTGTGAAGCGATATTTTCTGACTAAATATATTAAACGACATTCGTGTCTGATAGGTAAATTATTCAGAACGAATAATAGTACAATATGTCCGGTAGATATTTCATTCACTTTTGTACATTGACTGTTCGAAAAGCGATGGATCAATCTCTTCTACCTCTCTTCTATGGGTTAAATAGCAAGAACGACTAGGTTCTCGAGTTTTTGTTGGCAAACAATGTAGGAGAAAGACATTTCTGAATTCAAAACCGTAAGTGGTCCTGGTGAGAAACATACTTGAAATCTAAGGTCCGCTCAGCAAAACTGAAGTATAAACCACATGTTGGCCCTGTGGGTGATGGAATGATACAGAAAGGCTCAAGCATATAGGCATAGACGGAATTCAGATTTGTCAGTATGACCACATGCAACGGTCTTATAGTGAAATGGAGTCGTCTACTGACGGTGTCAAAATAAGACTTTACTATTGAATTTTTGTGTTGAGCTATTTTTTAATCACCATCATCATCAGTTGAGCTATTTTTTAATCATCATCATCAGTTACAATTGTCGTCGGTTGGTCACCTTGTAGCTGATTCTCTTCTTTCTTTTTATATGCCATGTCTTTTCAGGGCGTAGGCGATCATGGCTCTCCCCCTCCTTCTAACCCTTGGAGCTCTTAGCAAGTTCCTTCCCTTTGCTTCCTCCCCTGGACCACGTTCTGTCATCCACTTGCTTAAATTCGCCAGGTATATAGAATGTTGTTTTCATTTGTCTCTCTTTCCCTCTATTCGACTCATGAGTATCAGATTCTCCAAGTTCTCTTTTCTCATTATGTGTCCCAGAAATTTTAGTTGCCTCTTCCTGATATTAAGTATAAGCCTCCTTTTTGTTTGGAATCTCTCTAAGATCTCATCGTTGCTCATACGCTCGGTTCATGATAACCTAAGCATCCTTCTGTAGAACCACATTAGTTCCTTTAACATGTTTGGTTTGAAAACCGTAGATGCATTCATTCATGCGTAACACATTCATTCTCCAATTTCAAATCCTCGGCTGCTTAAGGACATGTAGCCCCTCATTACATCGCTTGGAATCTTTCATTTCGGTTTCAATCTAGGAAGCCCTCAGTATCATCACAGCACTTGTTGCAGATATGTACCCCAGTCTATGACATTGTGCTAGATGGTAGCTGAACCTACAAGAATATTTATCTAATCTTTGACAAGTTTTGTTTTAAAGCTCGAATTATCGGCGAATAAAGCCGTTTCCTCGTTATGATTTTTTAGTGGGGGAGGGTATCTAGACACACAGCAGGTATATAAGTAAATAAAGGTTTGTCACACAAATACCCAGAAGCGTGTCTTTCTCTCCGACAAAAGTTGCAGAAGGACAGAATTGGCGACAAGAATTGATTTTTGCAATAATGTTCACACTCTACAAGGCCCAAGCGCCGTTTGAGGTAGAAGGTTATAAAGTAAGAGGCACCACCCCAAACAAGGTGATAATACCATTAAGACGCAAAGTGACCACCGGAAGTGAAAGAGAATGAAAAGACTTTAGAAGGAAAGAGAAATCTAATCCTAAACAGAGAGCAAGAGATAAATCTCTATTCCTGTTCAAAAAACAGAGTAGATGTATGAACCGGATGATAAACGAAACTTTTTGCTCCTATTGAAGAAAAAAGTAAATACATCGTAAATAAAATTTCAGACTTTTATGCGGAGACGTTAGAAGTATAGAGTAGAAGTCGATTTTTAGAAGGAACCGGATATGAAGATATAAACTGAAATTTGGACCGAAACTTTCATTTTATAATGTTCAATTTATGCGATTCGTTAAGTGCATCCGAGAGAAAAAAAAAAAACAAAACAAAAAACAAAAAAAAACATTAACAATGGTTCCTTTCGAATACAATCAAAAATTGGAGAAGTGAAAAAATTGTCTAGTTGACCAAATGTGCAGAGATTCACTTGGATAACACATTGATAGTGAAAGAAAAGAACCACACATTCACAGACAACGTACATAGGTTCGCCAAGTTTAACTCTTCGCATCATTCATCATTCCAAAGTAAAGTAGACATCCGTGGTAGGCTGAAATATACAACAGATAAGAAAAGAACGAGGCAATAGGTCAAAATATACCAGCATATAAGTTATGTCACGAAAGTATTTAAACATTTTGAATATCATGAGAAACAAGGTGAGATATATTTTAGCACCCAAAAGTCTTACTGTGCATGCATGAACAAATACTCACGTTTGAGGTTTATTCAGTCGACAGAGAAACGACATTGAGTGACCAGAGTGACCAGTGAATAGGCATCAAGTTGTATTTGATAATTGGACATTTGTCTGCGGAATCTATTCGAATGATTAAGAAGGCTTTCAGGGTGATTCAATGGACGAATTGCGAATAAAAGTCTTCGAATTTGACCGGAAATCTTTTGATAGCAATTGGTGTTCTGGAAAGCTTTCAAGAAGCGGAACACCGAAAAATGTTGAACATTTGCGGACCTAAATCAAAGGAAATAGGAAATTACGAGAATTAGAAGAGGTTTGAAATCTACTTTTTCTATCTTCAAAAAAAAATAAATAAATAAATAAACGTGTTTTTCTTCTCTAGATTAAAATTCTGTAATGCTCACTATTAGAATTAAGATTCGCAAACAGTGTAACCCGGATATAAAAAACCCGAATATAAGAGAAACCCGGATATAAGAGAGATTTTCTCTGCTCCCAAATTAGAGCCATACTTACCTAAACAAAATAGACAAAACCCGGATATAAGATAAACCCGGATATAAGATACTTCTTCTCCGGTCCTCGACAACTCTCTTATATCCGGGTTACACTGTACTCAGCAATGCTTGTTTTATGTCTTAGAAATTTGTTTCTGTTAATTTTGCCTTATTTTTCTGGCATTGATTCCTAATTGCTTTTCCTATATTGCTAATTATTTAGCTTTAAATGTGAATGCATTTAAACTTTTTGCTCCGATATACCGGATATGTCTATCAACATACATCTTGCTGTTGTTTTTGATCTCACTCCTCTTTTACTGTTGCTTCTCAGCCTTTGTCAATATGTGTCAAAAAAGTATATATATGCAGCAAATCTTTGCCAATGATCAACTATCAGAATTTGTCAAGAAAGAGCCTCAAAGATCGGGTAGAAAACTTACCAGGAGACCCTCGGCAAGACGATCTCGAATAACATTATATTAGTAGTAGTAGTATAGTTATAGTAGTACCAAAATATGTTCCTAGCCGAATCATTCCACTAAATAATTTCGTCTGATCAATATTCGCATATCGATTTAATACATGGCGTGGGACATAGATATATAGAACCATTTTCCCAGTTGAATGATTAAACTGACTTCATGTTAATAAATATTAGGTTGGTGCAAAAATAATGACGTAATAATGTCGTTTTTTGACTTTAAAAATACGTCAAAAAACGACATTATTACGTCATTATTCTTGCACCAACCTGATACTTTAAATATCTGTCTATATTTCTGAGATGAGGTATTATGTACATCATTTACATTAGAACCGTTTATTTAGCTCACTGGGGGTAGACTGTTCTAGTTCCGTATGCCATGTTTTAATGGATTTCAGTTATCAGTTATCTCCTGTTAATTTTCCCTCTGAAAGTTCTCCACTGCCTTAGCCGGGTATTGAACTCACACTCTTTGGGTTCTGTCACTGGATCTAACCAACGTCTGATAAGTGACATTCATTAAACATGGCACATGGAACTAGAACAGTCTACCCCAGTGAGCGAAATAAAGGGTTCAGTTTGACATTACAATCACCTGAAGAAAGCCGGAGCGTACAACGGCCGAAACTTTGTAATAAATGTGGCGACAAAGATGAGGACAATAATCTGAATAATGTAAATAAAATACTTTGAGGTCGAAATGAAGAGAATACTCCATCAGATAACATTCCGTTCTACTTCAACTAAAAGTTTAGAAAAGACTCGTTCGCCACTACGCACGCACACACTCACACACTTTAATACTAAAAAGAACGATAACAGCGACTGGACCAAATTTTCCTTGCAGAGAAAAGGCTAAAATTACTGTTACCATTATAGACTTGAGCTACAAAATCACAAAAAAAACTTTAAATTTCCTCGCGTTTTATATACTATGTCCCCGGTATTCTCAGCATCCTTCTTTAGAAACATATTATTGCTGCCTCAGATATCATAAAACAGCGCTACTTATAAGATTCTCGAGGTTAAGCAACGCCTGGTCAGTAGTTAGTTGGGTGACTGCTTGGAAATACCAGACGCTGTAAGCTTGGATGTGCAGGTGATGTAATGGATAACGGCTCGGAATGAGAAATAGGAGTTAAGCAACGTCGAGCTTTGTCAGTACCTAGATGGGTGACT
This sequence comes from Acanthosepion lycidas, assembly GCA_963932145.1. Lineage (NCBI taxonomy): Eukaryota > Metazoa > Mollusca > Cephalopoda > Sepiida > Sepiidae > Acanthosepion > Acanthosepion lycidas. Next base: position 50,036,730 of record OZ010594.1, read on the forward strand.
GCTTGGGAATACCAGGCGCTGTAAGCTTCGATGTGCATGTAATAACGGTTCGATATTGGGAATCGAAGAGTCGAGTTCCTGTTCCAGTGGGATTCGTTATATTGACTTACGCGAAAATATTCTTGGGAAAGGTATGAATTCACCGCTTCTCCCCAGCTATGGATTAATTAGTAAACCTTTTATCACTAAACCATTAATATTTTTTAAATTCTTGCAACCTGAAAATATTTTCTTGCTTTAAATAACCTGCAAAGTGTTGATAAGCCTTAGAAAACAAATCAATCAATAAAAAGATCTTAAACCAGCTACCACCTGAAAGTAAATAGTTCCGTCTACCTTAATATTCAATGAACTTTCTTTAAAATTAAATGTCATGTTGTCAAGACACTTTATGGATTCTTTCATTTTATTATCTATGAATAAGCATAACTTCCTGGGGAAGATAATGGAGTTCTTCCCGCTTGCCTTCTTCACAGTTATGAATTCAGTTTTGGCATTAATGTCTTAATATTTTTCAGTCGATAATAGAATCAACGGTGTCATATCACTAAGTTGGTGTGATGATCTGAGGTAGAATACAGTTTTTCGCATAAGCGGAATAGAGTTTTTTTTTAAGAAAACTAATTTAATTCAGTGTGTCCAGGGAAATAATAAGGTGTGCCAATCAACTTAGTAAATTAATCAATAAAGTAATTATTAGAAATAACAAAGGGAACACTCATTAAAACTAAGTAATATTTGGACACTTAACCCACCTGGCTACTCCTCCCCTGCATACAATTAAAATATTTGACACAGAAGAGGCCAGTCGGTGTGTTTAACTAAATAAATAATTTCCCCAGAACAAAGAAAGCGATGTTGCTGTCCAAATGCTCTACGACAAATTTTGAAATGTTTCTTAATTAAATTGTGAATGATCGATGCATTTAAATCTGGCTCACGAAGCACTCGAAATAGATCGCTGAAAATAATTCACGGTCTAACAGGTGAATATTCGAGGCAAATGCATTTAGAAATCATTGTGCAATATGATACTTGAATTTCTTGATCATTCGTATTTCGACAACGGCGTCGCGGAACTTGAAGGCAGTTGCAGTTGGACTCCAATGCTTTCAATCCTTGGTAAAAAAAAAAAAACAAACAAACAAAGAATATCGAGTTATCGATTTGGGAAATTAGCGCCTCTAGACAACTCTCAAACAACATGACGCTAACGGTTGCAATATCTCATTCGCCAAACTTTTGAAATATTCAAACCTCAAAATCTAAGCAAGATGACGCGAGTAAAATATTTTATCCAGTAGCGAATTGTCTGCCTACAACAATTTGAAGTGAATCAACTTGGATGTGATATGGTAACTGAAACCATTTTCAGTGAGGGCGTAGTGTGCACCTCACCAGGGCTTTATACTAATTTAGAATCAGACTTGCATTTCTCCACTTGTTGTTGTCAGGCACGGCTAGAGATCCTAGTCTGCGCCACTATTTAACCTATACCTAGCGGGGAGAAGGTTTGGATTCGAATATTTCCCAAGATAGGAATAACTTCATATCTTGGTAAAGATGGCGTCCTTGTGTCTTTTCTATAAACACTTACATGTCAATTGTTCTGATAGACTTTGCACCCTGACAGGCCAATTGTACATATGGGAACTAGTTATGCCTTCAAAGAGTATTAGGGTGGGTGTGGTAAAAATGGTAAGTAAGAATTTTTTTTTAGTATAAGGAATGCTGTTGTATATTTAGTTCAGCAATTATGGCTAGCTAAACAAAGATAAGACAGATTGAAGACAAGGCTTCCTCTATCCCCCATTTGGTCTTGTGCCACATTTTTGTATTATTAATTAAATATTATTTTTGGTGCATAAACTTTATGAATTTAAACGCAGTACAAGATTAGCGGCAATATATTATCTTTTTACATTTTTAAATGTTTAAATGTAATCGTAATTTCTATGATAACAGTTTCTTCTCTCTCGCGCTTCTCCCTTGTGGAACTCTCTTACTTCTTATTGCTTCTCAGTCAATTTTGATCTTCAAAAATTTAAATGTAGTGGCAATCATTCTATCTTAATTCCTTGTTCTTTTATTGATCTCTCCCCTTTAATAGTGTTCTTTTTTTTCCATATTCTCTCATACTCTGTAACAATTACGTCTTAATTGCATTATTGTCTTACAAATAGGGTGAAATGATTAGAAAAGAGTATTGATGCGAAAGCAAATATAAGGAAATCAAAAAGAATTCGATAGAGATCAACCCCTAAAATTCTTCTCATGAAAAGTGCCAGATACGACACTGGACCAATAATGTTGAAAGTGGTTAATTCTGTAGCTAGTCCAATAAACGAACAGAAATAATACAGGACATCTATCTCAAGTAATTTCTGATGACATAGTAGCAGTTTCTGAATCTGAGATAAATTCGACCGACTTAAACAAACTTGTAACTGTTTTTATTTATTTTTTTGTTTAACAATGTGGAGCTTGGCCTGTAGTCAATGGAAAATGTAGTGACATTGAAAAAGACGTCGGCGTCAAGCCAAGTCATATTTTAAGGCGATTTCGAGTTTATAATAAATGTTGATTTAAAATAAAACGAACATTTCAATAGAGACTAAATCAGGCTTGTTTGTTTATTGGAATTTACGGCGATGAAAGAATGATTCACCAAGAAGCCAATCAAGATTTGTCATGTAAATTCCGATTCTTGGGGAGATCTGAGATGTATATCGACAGTTCACGTGGCGTTGCTCGGATCGGAAGTTATGGAACATGTTCCAAGAAGGAATGGTAAACCTTCTTCAGATATTTAAACATAGGATGGGTAAAGGCGAGTTTTTTTGTTGTTTTTTTTTCTTACAGTGTCGGATTATAAACAGACATCGTATAGCGCAATGAATTGACAATTTTCTATATTTCGATGTAATTTTTTTCACAATAAATTTATATTTTGCTCATAATGACATAATGAACATGTTGACATTCCGCACTAGTTAAAAATAAAATGCAAGGTAAAAAGGTATAAATATTGAAAAGAGCGATAACAGCTACTGGACTTGGGGTACTTATTTTTCTGAAAAATAGTTTTAACAGAAAGATTTTATAAATTTCAACCAACAGTAGTACTACCTGCTCAGTCAATGAATACCGAATGTTTCCTGTTGTAACCTAGAAAAGGTTACTGAATGAAGAATAACCAAAACGGTGGTTGGAAATGAAATGGTAATCTTTATAACATCAACAAAATATAATACTCACCAGCAGAGTAAAGTAGGTAAACCACTGCTAGTTGGTGGACTACTTAGCATATTACCCCGACTTATAGTGTCCAATGTATTTATGAGGATTGGGACATCCCATTGGTGTTAATAGCTACAGTATAATAACACCCCACTTTTTAGATTTACGCTGCGCAGAGTCAGTATCTTTTCCTTTTTGTGTTAATGTCAGTTCTTTCAGTATTCCTTCTTTTTCTCTTTGTCCTTTTTGAATTTTTTTCTCAGGAGCTTTCTGATGAATGGGCACATCAAATATGTCAAAAAGAACCCATAGGCTCAACATCGACTGATGTATCATTCTCTTCATCTATATACATACTTTTTGTTTGATTCAAGTGTCTTTTGTGCACCATTTTCGGTCTTTTGACTAAATATATCATCCTTTTGACAATAGTTCCAAATTTGTAATATCTCATCCTTATCCCCAAAATGTTGTAACCTAGAAAAGGTTACTGAATGAGGAATAACCAAAACGGTGGTTGGAAATGAAATTGTAATCTTTATAACATCAACAAAATACAATTCTCGCCAGCGGTGTAAAGAAGGTAAATTACTGCTAGTATTGGACTACTTAGACAGCATATTATCCCCACTTACAATAGTGTCCAACGTAGTTATGAGGACTTGGACATACCCATTAGTGTTCATAGGTACTGTACATAACATTTTCTTATACTTCCCTCTGTAGGCAAAAGGAATGGCTGCTGGGACTTAATGTAATCAGTGTGTGATTATATTTTGTAATGCTGGTTCAATGGGCGCTCTTAATTTATTATTTTTTAGTAAATTCTGTTCATTACATGTTTGTCCTCGATTTGTCCCGAAGAGCCGTCAGCCTTTTTCTTTTAATTTTTGTTTATTGTTGTCATTGTTTCGATTCAACGTTAACTTATTTTATGATCCTTGCTCTGCTTCCCCTGTTTGTTTCATATTTATTGTTGTACATAGTTATATACAATTTCAATATAAACATTTTTATAGCATTAATAGTTTCTTCTATTTCTCCCAATAGTAGAATAGGTTCCGAATAATTTTCAACATAATCCAATAATGACGAGAATCTTTAGATCTATTTTTAGACAGACCGAGAACTTTTCAGTATCCCTGTGTATACATGTATTTGTTATCGTTTTTATATACTAAATGACTATTAGTAATTGGTGACGATCAAGTAATAGCAAACGTCTTATTCAGTAACTTTCTACATTTAGTGACACTTGGGCTTTGTATTGAGTTAATTAAAAAAAAATGTTTTTGATCATCAATAGCTTCCTCGGCACTCTTGTCGACCCTAGTGTTTCTGTATTTTGGAAGACTGACTAAATATCTGAGTTGTTCAATCTTGTCCTAAATATCGTTAATAACGTTTTTAGTGCGTCACTAATTATCAGAATAAAACTAAACCTGAGGATCCATAGATTATTCACTTCTTAATTGAGTTCCTGCATTTTAATATTTTCATTTTTTTTCCCCCTTTTTGATTCTGTTTCCATTGATTTTAACTATACAGTAAAGTGGGTTGGTTGTTTTGTTTAGCAGCAGATCAACACCTCTATTTCTTATTTAATGTCGAAATCTATTATTTTTTTTTATTTTTGCATATAATAATGGTTTCAGTGATACAAGTCTTACTATTTAATCCATAGTTGGGAGAGAAGAGCTGGATTTACACCATTCCCAAGGTATTTGTACGTAAGTGGATATAAAGCACACAACTAGTTTCTTCGATTAACAATTTCGAGCCATTATCCATTACACCACCTTTACCCATCCTGTACTTAAAGATATGAAATAGGCTTACTATTCCTTCTTGGAACATGTTCTATAACATCCGATCCGAGCAACGCCACGAGAACTATCGACAATACATGGAATTTACCCATTAGAGCACCCAGTATTCCCAATCGGTCACCGATCTAGGCACTGGCCAAGCTTGACGCTGCTTAACTGGTGATCGTACTGGAACAGGTGTTTCAACGTGATGTGGCCGTAAACCATACAGTTAAGTGTCAAAAGTTATAGCAAGACAATAGGCAGATATATTATGCTGATTATGCTGATTATGTTAGGACTGTCATTTATTATAATGTATCTTGTTTCAGCTGTTTGCAAATCGCGCTACAGGGTTCATATATATATATATAAACCTTTTCAAAACAGAGATAAAAATGTGCATCATATCTTGTTTTCTTTTTCATCCTAATAGAGAGCGTTATTTAAACAGAGCCTCAATAAAAACGTGTATGAGTTTCTTGTGAACATCGCTTCAGTGGCGCGGTGAATAGAAGGAAATTCTCACCTGTTTTGTGACTGATAAGCTATAAACAAAAAGAGACGCTAGAAAATAAAAGAAGGGTCCTAATTACACGGTTCAGAAGGTCGTACACAAAGCGACAAATGTGAATAACTGATACAAATTCAAATCGAGAAAATGGCCGACTACAAAGGAATACGTGGAAGACATTTTTAGAAACAGTTTCATTGAGAATATTACGCATTAAACAATTTGAAATAAGGACAAAGAGAAACAGTCAGAACACTCATACAGTTCGACAACCTAACTAGGCATTTTGTTTAGGGATCCAAAATTTCGACATAAGAGCTTCCAAAAGAGACATATCCCTGTGCATTTAAACTTTTCCCTAGAACTTGTGTATTCAGTCCTTGGGTTTAGTGGTATTGAGAAAAGGGTATGTCTCTCTATCGAGAAAGTATTTATACACCCAAAATGTGTTATAATAAGACTAGTTGGTCTGTTATGATAGACGAAATGATTGTAATTCTATTCTGCTTATTGAATAAAGGGTTGGGTTTGAAATTAGAAGAGAATACGACGAAAGAAGGACGGAAACTTTCTGTGTATAACAGCCTAAATGCCTAAGCTAATCCAAAGAGCAATGCATATAATAATCATTAATTCTAACCTATGTAAAAGCTGATAAAATGGATAAAATTAACTCTGACAACGTGTGTTTGTAATGTATTTGATTACACAAAAGACTCATTTCAGAATTTCTTGAATATATTATAAATGCGCGCAAAAGAAATTTGTTTCGAACTGCGACAAAACAGCAAAAAACGGATGATGTTCAAATCAATTTTGATGTAAGATCTAACCATTCGACTTAATATTTCTTGCTGAAATTGTTGTGTATCAGGTGTTACATACCAGTACTATAAATTAAAGCATTTAATATTTCATTAGCAAATTGATGTTTTCATCAAATTATCCCCAGGCATTCTCTCTATATTTGGGATATTATGTTCAATTATAAAGAAAATCAACTAGATATAAGCTTTGTTGTCCAAAAAAATGACCCGTTATTAGAACTTGTCCGTGGTCACTTTTATCTTGTGTAGTGTCCCCAATACATTGATATACTTTGTGACATTTTTGGAAGGCTTACAACTAAACTAAACCCAAACATGAAATAGTTATGCGTCCAATATTTCGAAAGGTCAAAAGTTTTCAGTAACGTGATTACAACGAACACAAATTCTGGCATATTTAAACGCCATTATCATAGTAAATTTCTAAGCATAGCTTAGATGTGACACAAGGCCGAAAGTATGGAGCACAAAGTGAGGATCGAAGTCAGTCTAATCAGTCGTAATTGTTCTAGCGAGAAAAGCTTGTTACCCAACACGGAAATACCCAAACACACTATTATTATGTCAGTCAATTATGTGTAGAAATGAGTAACACGGGAGTTCAACAAGGTTTCGATCTGAACGAGTATTTGCGCCTAAGTGAATATAAAGAACCTGACTGGAATTGGAACTCTGCTCTCCGATTAACAGTTCTGAGACGTTAACCATTTCACAATCCGCTCATTCAAGCTTACAGCACCTGGTATTTCTAAGCTGTTAGCCATCTAGGTACTGACCAGGGTCGATGTTGCTTAACATACGGGATCGTACGGGAACCGGTGTTTCAATGTGATGTGTCCATTAGCCTTAGTGAATCAAGCATTATCCATCAATATCAATAATTTTATATTGTAGTTACCTTTATCATAATCTGTTTAAGACAGTATATTCGTACTAACGCATGTCTAAAGCTCATTTGCAAGTTACGTGAAGAGGTGAATTGGTTCATTAGACGAGTGAATATCCTCTTTTTTAATCATTTCACCCCAAGCAAGACGGGAATGCCACTGCTCCGCAGGGTGTTACAGGGAGTGAAAGTGAGAGAAAAGACTGGGAATAGGGAGGATTGAGGATAGGACAAAAGATGAATGGGATTCAAGAAGATAGAAGATGGCGGCTGACGTTACATTTAAATTTTTGAAGATTGTATTTATCAGGGAAGCAATAAACGGAAGGGAGATCCACAGACGTGAAGTGCTAGAAAAGAAACTGTTGAAGTAGAAGTGGCGGTTGCATTTAACTGTTTCAACAGTAAACGGGTGGGACCTACATACCAATCTAGTAGCTCGCTTAAACTCACGTAGTCCGGGTACCGGGAAAAAAACAGCCAAAGCAATTGCTATGAAAATATTTGTAGAAAAAAACAGAGGGAAACCCACATCACGTCGGTGAAAACGTGTCTGAAGTGGAAATGCCAAGTCAGGATAGATTGCATAGCAGACCCTTCTTTGGGTTCTGGAAGAACCTCAACAAGAATAGCAGGAGTACTAGATACAAATGAATGAGTGAATAAAGAATTAATCTACTGTCAACATCACATATACAGCAGAGTGTTTTTGATAGTAACAAAATCAACACTCTCTTGAATAAATCGTTTCAGAAATCAAATGATAGTGAAAATATAAAGAATTCTCTCGACCATGTTTTTGTCTATCAGAAAGTTGGAATCATTACGTAATAGAAAAAAAAACAAGGTAAATTATAGGTTTACTATTCAGATACGAGACGTTGGTTAAGAGGTAAGAGAGAGAGAGAGAGAGAGAGAGAGCAAAAAAGCAAGTGTAACAATCCGAATGTAGAAAACAAGTTTTCGTGCAGGAGAGAAAAAACTCTAATTGCATTTTACGCATCCTGTGCATTTCCTTGCGTTTTAGGCCATGTGACAATACGGTTCGCTCGACATAATAGCTGTCAACGCATTCGGAAACCTTACTGCTGTGACTGCCACAAGCATACCATTGTTCCTAACCTTTATAGCTGCATGATGCTTACGTATAGTGTGTCTGACATTCCTGCTACGACATTGCCTCATGGAATAATTTGCTTGAAAGTGCTTCAGTTCGCAAAATGGTACTAAAACTACGCTTTTGGCGAATACACGATGTTCAGGATAGCAACATACTCCAAAATGGAGATTGCTTTATCCAGGATTTGATGTTTTGTTTAAATGAGATAAAGGGTTATTAATTAGCTTTTACATTTAGGGTAATCTTAGGTACGTTGATGGCTGATGGCATAAAATGCTGAAGCTAATCAAGTTCTGACTGCTTATTCTCTAATCTATTTGTTACCCTATATATATATATATATATATATATATATATATGTAAGCAAATATAAATGGATATAAATCCGACAGAATTATATATATGCGTGTTCCTTTGTCCGTTTTTGTCATAGATATCAAGCTATTCTTAATGAATTCAAATTGTATAATGAATTCGATTCTCACTTGCAGTACGATACTGAGCAATGCTATAACGAACTTGACAAAGGTTCCGCTTCACACAAACATATACTTATGCACACACACACGTGCAAAAAATGCACACATAAATATTTAACTAAAATTTTTCCAATAAAAGGCTCGAGAAACACTCAAGGTAGAGAAGCACTGAATGGAGGAAATGAGGTTGATTCGATTCCGAGAATGTAGCGCGGACAGTTCTAACTGTAAGGGTTTGAACTGAAAAGTGAAGCCCATCAGAACACTTGCCATGGAAATAGCGATAGAGTAAGAATAACTTTTGATAATGGGTTCATGGAAAAGATGCTTCAGACTTTAATATAAATTATCACCACCCCCGTAATCTTCTTTTATGTGTCGTGTCTTCTAAGGACAGTGGCGATCATGGCTCTTCACAATTTCCTGGCTTTTGTAGCTCTTAATAAATAATTATATTTTTTTTTGTTATCTCCCCTAAATCTTACTCCGCCATCAATTTGCTCAAGCTCGCTAGATAGGCTGTGCGTTGTTTTCCTCTGTCCCTCTTGCCTTCAATCTGCCCTATGGGTATCAAATTTTCCAAGCTCTCTTTCATCATCATGTCCCCTGAAAATTTAAACCTTCTCTTCCTGATGCTAATTACATGTGTCCTGTTCGTTTCCATTTTCTCTTGAACTTCGTTGTTGCTCAAATTTTCGGTACATGGTATTCTCAGAATCCTTCTGTAGAACTATATTTCTGTTGCTTCAGGTCTCTTCTTCATCTCTGAGGAGATTGTCCACTATAGGAGGACTGAAATTACGTAATATTTCAGTACTCTTTCCTTTGAACGAAAATTAAAAAATAAGTTTTTTCTTCATTATGCCATTCGAGCTCGCTCAAAGGAGAGATCAGCCGCAAAACGCTAAAGATCTCTATGATTTTGAGAGATTCCATAGACTCAGGTATCATCTGTATAGATGTTTACTAATGATCTGAGAATGTTCCTAAGCAGATCATTAATTAAAAGCAGAAATAGAGTTCCTTCGATGGAAGTCTGCATTGATCACATGGACTCCAGAAGACTCGCCATTCAGTGGAAAACTTCACGGACCTACCCGAAAGAAAAGGGCTTAATATTTGCGTAGAAACCCCGAGAAACGCCAGAGATAAATAATCTTTGTTGCAAGTATATATTATAATATATATATAATATGTGTGTCTCTGGGGTAGCCTAGTGGATAATGGCTCTGAATGAGAAATCGGACAGCCGAGTTCGAATTCCAGTCGAGTTAATTACATTAATTTATAACAATATAAATTAATATCTCATTTCCCTGTTATGGGTTAAATAGTAAAATGGACCAGGATCATTAGTCTTGGTTAACAAGCAGTCTAGGAGAAGTAAAACTCTGAATTTACAATGTGGTTGGGGCTGTTTGGAATCCTAATAACATTACTATTTTCACAGGTTGTCCGTATTCAATTCATCCTTTTATTTTATGCGATCAGCCATCAACGTCACTAAGATTACCCTAAATGTAGAAGCTAATTAATAACCCTTTACCTCATTTAAACAAAACATCAAATCCTGGGTAAAAGCAATCTCCATCTTGTATTCTCCAAATGCGTAGTTTTAGTACAATTTTGCGAACTGAAGCACTTTCAAGCAAATTATTCCATGAGGCAATGTCGTAGCAGGAATGTCAGACACACTATACGTAAGCACAGGTTGTGAATGGAACTGCTCCAGTCGTCATCGCTATAATCAAATCATATGTGCGGGTTGTCGGACTGTTTAGGTTTAGGGATTTAATTTTTGAAAAATGACGGTAGAGTCCATCCTCCTCCTCATCATCATCATTGTCGTCGTCATATCCATGTATAAGAGAAGGTTCCGTAAAATGTACGGTGTCTATGAAAGAAATGCTTCGTCAAAAAATCTTTTTGTTCATTTGAACTAATCAGTGATCTTTTTTCACCATTAGAAATTGGAAATATTCGAGAACTTTGTCATTAAATGTCTAACGCAGCAGTTTTTGAATGCTTATCTAAATGTCTTTTACTATAACACTGGAAAATAAATACTGTATTTAAAATAATTGTATCATTAGACTTGCATAAATGCTGATTACATATTTTTTCTTATCACTATAAACGTTATTTTGAGTCGGCAAACGTATCTGA
>OZ010594.1:50052769-50135269 GCA_963932145.1 Acanthosepion lycidas
TGAAAGTATGAATGCATGTGTTGTAAATATTTTAACTTTCGAGATACTATTATATACTAGACATAAAGCCTGCATACATTCTTACACATGTACAACACACACACGTATATCTATCTATCTATCTATCTATATATATATATATATATATATATATATATATATATATATATATATATATATATATATATATATATATATATATATATATATATATATATATTTCCTCCGTTCCATTTTTTATAAACTTTGTAATATTTAAACCTAATGCTCGGTTAAATTTGAATTTAAAACACAGAGAATGTTTACTGGGTCTGAATGTTATTGGACTCTAACTTTCTTGAAATTCATTTTTTACCCTCCATTCGTTATCATTAATATATATATATATATATATATATATATATATATATATATATATATATATATATATATAGCAGAGCTACGTAATGTACCAGGTTGAGAACTGGGGCGGTCTAGCTGCTGTTGATGAGGGTGAAAGGAGTCTCTCTGAGCTTTGATTATAAATCCTTTTAGTGTTGGTTTCACGATAAAAAATAAATAAATAAAAAATAAAAACTTCAGTTGGTAAGGAAAACTCATGACAGCTTAAACCGGTCATTAGATTGCAGGTGTCTGCCGAGAGGCGTATAGTGGCTGGTATTGACTGTGATCCGGAGTGGTTAAACTTCGTGATAATAACACATGAAAACTGTCGCTCAGAGTTTCCATGGCAATTCTTTCTCACCGTTACTTCTTTATCGACAAACCCCAAAAAGGTGTATGGCCCGAAATAAACCTCCGCCATGTGAAACAAATCATTGTGTTGGTTTTCTAACAAAAACATATAATTAGTTCCAAACACATCCGGCTACTGCGAAATACTCCACGTAACAACATCAAATTCATCTTTGTACTTGCAATGTATGAATTCTCCAGGACAACTCAACACCAGAAAGAAAATCATCTCTAGTCACATTGGAGCTAAAGAAGTACAACATTGATATATCTCCACTGAGAAGTAACCATCAGTTGACTACATGAAACGAGAAAGCGTCCCTGCTGCACTTGAATACAATACATTCTCCTGTTCTGTTTTTGGTCTTTTGTCCAATTCACGAGCCGGTCTAAAAAGTCGTGCGCGTCATAGGCATGCAGATAATTAGTTCGTGGTGGTCGGAAACTAATATGTCGAACTATCATATAGCAAATATTATTTATTCACAAATTATAACATAAACATGTTATAACATCACTACAAAAATAAACATTTTGTTTCAACACTTCTGGTGTCTCATCAAGTGATGCTATTCATTGCAAAATAAAGAAGTTTTTTGAAAATTCAAAACAGCCTATCTAGCGAGCTTGAGCAAATTGATGGCGGAGTAAGGTTTAGGGGAGATAACAAAAACAAAACAATTTATTAAGAGCTACAAAAGCCAGGAAATTGTGAAGAGCCATGATCGCCAATGTCCTTAGAAGACACGACACATAAAAGAAGATTACTGATTAGATCGTGAGTTTTCTCCAGTCCCAAAGAATAGTTGCACCTCCAAAGTGGCTCCCTGCGTTTAACGTCTGTTGGGAGAAAATTTCCCAACAGGCATCAGGTCAAAGTCATATATACAATTCATTATTAAATATACTGAAAAAAATGGTCGACTCACTCTGTAGCTTCCGGAATTAGCTGTCTTTTCTACCATGCTTTGTCTTTACAAAAGTGAGATTCGACCAAAAATGTATTTTTGCTGCCTTATCCCCGCTGGAGCTGTACAATCCTCACTTTTCAACGTTGAGTGCAAAACCTTATACGCAATCTTGTGGGAGGTTAATTTATATTACAGTCTGAAGCATCTTTTCCATAAACCCATTATCGAAAGTATATGAAAATTCAAAAAAATGGGACAATATATTCTAAATAGAAACCACTAGTGTATTAATGTTAATCTTAGTTTAAACTAGAAATCAATATGAAATAGTTAAGTCCTAATTTCACGGTGGAATTACAAATTTCAAATTCAAATTTAACCGAGAATTAGGTTTATATATTTCAAAGTTATTAAAAATGGAACGGAAGAAATATATATATATATATATATATATATATATATATATATATATATATATATATATATATATATATATATATATGTGTGTGTGTGTGTGTGTGTGTGTGTATGTGTATATATATATATATGTATATATATATGTATATATATATATGTATATGTATATATATATATATATATATATATAGATGGATATATATATGTATATATATATGTATATATACATATATATATATATGTATATATATATGTATATGTATATATATATGTATATATATGTATATATATATGTATATATATATGTATATATATATGTATATATATATACATATATATATATACATCTACATATATATATATACATCTATATATATACATCTATATATATATACATCTATATATATACATCTATATATATAGATGTATATATATATGTATATATATATATATATGTATATATATATATGTATATGCATTTATGTATATATATATATATATATATATATGTTTGTATGTATGTATATGTATATATATATGTATATATATATATATATATATATATATATATATATATATATGTATGTATGTATGTATGTATGTTCTTAGCTATGTTCCAGTTTATCCGGTAAATTCGACGCTGATGTGAAAATTACCAATAAACGCTAAAAACCTAAGATACAATGAAGTCAGATTATACAAATAACACGACAAACGCATTTGCATCCTAATAGACGGCCATATAAAGTTATAAGAAAATATAAGATCGATACAGGAAATGGAAGAAGAATACGAATAAAGAATAAAAGAAAAAGAAAAAAAAGAAAAGAGGGTCACTATTCAAAAAATTCAAAAGAGGTTAAAAAGAAAAATAACAAGGAGAAACAAAAGTACGAAAGAAAATTATACCAGAAACAAGTATTATATAGAAGTAAAAGCAAATAGACAGACCCGTCTCAATATACAAATAAATAAATTAATCTAGATTCAAGCACACATACAATAATAAAACAACACAAACCAACTATCAAAATATTACATACATATACAAACATATCGATAAATAGGGGTGGGTAGTCGAATAAAGGTAATAAGGACAAGAAAATAGCAAATATACGATGCATATAAATAAATAGTTAAAATACGGATATCCGGTTATAAACAAAATAATTAAAAAAAAGAAATGTAACTCTTTTGTCGACATGGAAAAAAAAAATCCCTTACTATAATGGTAATTTACATTAACCAGAAAAAAAGGCTTAGACAGAAGTGTCCATCTTTTTAAATTTGGATTTTTTAATGTAAATATAACAACAAAAACATTTCGATTTCATTTTTGCCTTGAAAAAGTGGGAAGACGAAACGCGTCGGCAAAATCTAAGATTTTTTTCCAATTGTCATTTTATACCATATATATATGTGTGTGTGTGTTTAGATAGATAGATAGATGTGTGTGTGTGGTCAGTCACTGGCGATAATAAGATAATACGAAGAGCTTTTTTAAAATGTTGTTGTCTGATTAGCATCTTCATCTTTATTGTTTTGATGGCTACCTTACAATCCTATTGAGCATTAGTCAAAATGCAGTCCAAATTCAGTAAGCTTACTTTTTTTTCTCTAATGTCACAATTCTCGTAACGGCAAAAAAAGACTAAAATTAAACAAAAAAAAAAAAAAAACTGACAAAAAAATTGTCTGATGCAATAAATAAAAATTTTCCAAGTGTAATATACCCTTGCTGAAAGCTAGAAAACCTACCGACTGAAACCGGCTTACATTTGATTAGAGTGTAGTTTGTTTTAGTGTAAATGGCAGCTACTTGTATACAACCTGGAAACTATGGAAGCTTCTCGACGCAAATATACCGAACAGAGAAGTAACTGATAATCCTTTATATCGTCATCTTTGTCTTCAGGACTTTTTCCGATAAATAAAAACATCCTGAACTTTCGAAATGGCAACCTCTTTCCTGCCTATTACCGGGGATCTTCTGCATGAAGTTCATCCCTATTGCACTGTAAGAGGAAGGTCAAAGCATTATTTGATGTCTGCTGTTTCTACCGGATAGCCAAAGGCATTTGCAAGAAACAGAATCCCGCATTAACAAAGACCCTGTATCGGTTACTATATGTTCCTGTAGAGGTAAGTAACTAATGCACACACACACACACACACACACACACGCACACACACACACACATATATATATATATATATATATATATATATATATATATATATATATATACGTGTGTGTGTTGTACATGTGTAAGAATGTATGCAGGCTTTATGTCTAGTATATAATAGTACCTCTAAAGTTAAAATATTTACACTACATACATTCATACTTCCACAAGCACACCTAAATACATGAATATAGATATGCCATCTTTATCGCGGTATATGATACACATTAAAAGGCAATGCATTCCTTGATAAAGTGACTAGAAATATTTCCTGGCTTTGAAGTAAATTGGTATCGGCAAGAAGACAGCCACTCACGGAGAGTTGAAACGAACATCATGGCGTTGAACCTGCCTCTGGATATACCATATTTGTCAACATATAAAGCGCACATTTTACCCCAAAATACGTAAAAATAGTATCAAAATCTTATTCAGCGTTCCGCTTACTGATATCATGAAGTGATGGAAGCGGGAGTATTAATCATCGTGTTTGATATATTCTTGCGTTTTCTGGTGGTTCCAGTGGTTCGAGCTGATGTTGAAAACAAAGACTTGGAATACTGACTTCTAAGGCAAAGATTTCCTTCCCAAATGGAGGACTGACATAATGCACTCAGCATAAAACCTTCATTAACAATAATTTGATATCATATCAGTTAAATAGATGTATATACCTATACATTTTCACGTTACCCAATCACAACTGTGACAATACCAAAAATCGACATTCTTCTAGTTCGTAATAGCAAACACACACACACACACACATATATATATATATATATATAAGTTTTTTTTTAATTATTTTTGAAAGAATATTTTTTCACTCTAGCTAAATTCTTCTATATTCTTTTACTTTTTCTCTCCATAACCTTTGTCCCTGACTATTCTGTTGTCACAATGTGTGACAACAGAATTTACACGCCAAATTATTATCGAGATAACTTTTTTATAATGTTTCAAAAACCGTCCAATCAATTCACACATAAAATTTTCACACAATGTTGGCAACACTAACCTGCGCAAATCACTGAAATTTTTGTACTGATCTGCGCAATGTAAACAAACTGGCGCCATATTTGTTATCAGCACGGTGATTTGAGCGTGCCAAATTATTATAAAAGTGTAAGAATTTAGTGAAAAGATGGGCCGTAAAAGCAGTTTAACTGATGCTGAAAAGAAAACTATCACCTCAGAACTCTCAAAAGGTAAATCTACCCTAGAAATTTCTAAAATGATAGGGAGGTGTCATCAAACAATAAAAAAGTTCACCGCCGACACTACACAAGTATGCAAAAGGGCAGATAAAGGCAAGCCGAGGATTATTTCACGTCGTCTCATGTTACGACTTAAACGAGAGGCCACAAAGAACCCTGGACTTACCAGTCAAGAGCTTTTCAGTCGCATTGGGGATCCTACTGTGTCTAAAAGTACTCGGTGTCGGTATCTGAGGGAAATAGCAACAACAGTCAAACCTGTATCGAAGCCTCCGTTGACGAGAAATCACATTCAAAATCGATTGAAATGGACCGAGGACAATATGAAGATTGACTTCTCTAAAGTTTTGTTCACAATCGAAGCTCGAGCAACACTTGATGGGCCAGATAGATGGTGCAAAGGCTGGGTAAGGAATGGACAGAATCGCCATCAGAGTTTAAGACGCCAACAAGGCGGTGGAGGCATAATGATGTGGGTCGTATTATTGGAAAAACATTAATGGGCCCATGGAGAGTACTAGATGGCGTCAAAATGACTGCTGATGCATACATAGCATTTATGAAGGCGCATCTTGAACCGTGGATGAAAAGGCAAAGAGTTGCCTTCAGTAGGGCCATTGTTTTTATGCAAGATAATGCTCCTTCACATGCTGCTCACAAGACTATTGAATATTTGAAACAGGCTTCGATGGACCTCGAAAAATGAAGTGGCCAGCAAATTCTCTGGATTTAAATCCAATCGAAAACCTTTGGAGCATCATGAAGCGAAGACTGTACACCAATGGACGACAATTTAGGAGCAACGCAATTCTTGACATATCTCGCGGTATTACAGCAGATGACATCCGACAATTAACAAATTCTATGGATCATCGACTTCTTCAAGTAATTTCAAAACAGGGAAAGCACATTCCTTATTAATTTATTCTTTTGATCATAAACATTCACGTGCGACATTAATAAACATTTTGTTTGCTCAATTCTGGGAATTTTACTAAACCTTTCTAATAATTTGGCAGGCTCAAATCACAGTGCTGAAAACAAATATGGCGCCAGTTTGTTTACATTGCGCAGATTAGGGTTACCAACATTGGGTGCAAATTTTGTGTGAATTGATTGGACGGTTTTTGAAATATTAGAAAAAAAGTTATCTCAATAATAATTTGGCACGCAGTGTATATGTGTGTATTTTTTTTTGTGTGTATGTATGTGTGCTCGCGCATGCGCGTTGTGTAGTCGTGACTTTACCCGGGTAGGAAGAAGTGGAATTAGTCTGATAGCAAGGTAGGACGCGGACATTGATCCAACTTCGTGGCGATCAACGTCGAAACGTAAAACCACTCAAACTGCGATACGACTGAATCAGTTGACCGAGCCTGGTCAGAAGTGGCAACACATCCAAAATCTTTTGTCGAATAGACTTTTTGAAATGTAATTTTGTTGTGATTTTTGACAAGCTGAGATTTTATTGTGATTTTTACGTGTTGTGATTTTGATGAGTTGTGATTTTGTTGTGATTTTTGACGAGTTGCGATTTTGTTGTGTTTTTGTTGTGATTTTGCTGATTTTGATGAGTTGTGATTTTTCACGAGTTGTGATTTTGTTGTGATTTTGACGTGTTGGGAATTTTGATGAGTTGTGATTTTGTCGTTATTTTTGACGAGTTCTGAGATTTGATGGGTTGTGATTTTGTTGTTTTTTGTTGTGATTTTTTGGCGAGTTGTGATTTTGTTGTGATTTTTTGGCGAGTTGTGATTTTGTTGTGATTTTGCTGGGATTTTTGATGAGTTGTGAACTTTTGACGAGTTGGGATGTTTTTCTCATGATTAAAAGGATATTGTAAGATCTCTGTATACAAAACGACAGAATGCTGTTTCTTATCTTTCCACAGGGAATAAAAAAAAATACTTTTTTAATTTAAAACCTTGAGGAGCGCTGTTATGCTTCTCTTTATTAATGTATAAAAATATCTCTCTTAACAAATTATATCGCTTCACTTATTATTAGTGCTTTCTTCTTGTGTACAGAGATATGCGCATTTGCAAATAAGCAAATATACACTATAGTATTTGTTGGCAAATATCTTTTGTTTTATCATCGTTTCGTTGCTTGCCGACATACAACAGAAATATATTTTTGGATAGTGCTAAGATAAATTAGCCTACACGCTTCCATGGAAATATACAAATTCTTGTATCACTTCAAGTGAAGTTAAATCAATAGACAGGTCAACAAACATCTGGAAATGATGAGAAAATGATTTTTGCAATATGTCTTAGACGTATTCCCATACTCGGAACGACCATTTTCTGTTCTTCTGTTTGCATATAGGGCAGCCTAAAAGTTGGCAAAATCTTGGTTATAGAATTGAAATTTGTCATTATATAAAACAAAGTTGTGTTACGACATTTGACTAATTTAAAAAAAAATACAAGTTATAGTTATCGGTGTTCTGTAATTATTTTCGTTACTTATATTGATAGAAAATAGGCAGCTCTTAGAATAATTCTGATATAAATCCACACTGGAAAAGAAAGTGCTAAATTCTAGAGCACAGGGACGGACCACGACGGTCAGTTTCATGCTTTCACACTATCGTCAATCATATATATATATATATATATATATATATATATATATATATATATATATTAAATCCGACATATTTTAATTTGTATTGCTTAAAATATGCGTCTCCTATTTCGGGCTTTGTTTAACCAGATGTCCTACGCGGCTGAATCAGTTAAGCACATCAGATTTCATGACAGTTCCACACAGAAGGTATAGTCTCGAATTCTGACGGAGGACATATTTTCGGATAAGATTTCTCGAATATTCAGGACGGTAAATGCAATTAAATAAAAAATACTGTTTAATTAAATAAACAGACCATTAACTCGAATATTAGTATCCATCTAAAATAACGTTGAAGCAAAACAAATTAATATATATATATATATATATATATAAATATATATATATATATATATATATATATATATATATATATATATATATATATAAGATTTAAGAACATTAAGATTACCTCCTCAGTTATCCATCGAAACTGCAATGCACCGAAATAAGAAAAGAAGCCAGTCCCCACCGCGGGCCATTTAAAATTAGTCCGCGCAGCAGATTGGTTGTTACAAACACCCAATCGGATGCGCGGAATATGTGGTATTTCTTCCTCTTATTTTTTAAAAAGGCCAGAGTAGATGTTAACGTTTAATCAGAAGGGAGAATCAGGGGTTGATCTCCCCCTGATTGGGTCGATTTGGTGATGGGGAGTATGATGTTGAAAGACCCGAAACTCCCTGATGAACCAAGTCAAAACATCACTGACGACCCCCTTGCGCGCCTACTTAAAAGCGTATTTTCGAATTTCGAATTATATATATATATATATATGGATTCTCCAGTCGAGTTCGATGCATGAGGTTCCGACGACAGCGTTTGAGACCGGCCCGAGAATTGCACAAAAGACCACAAACAGTGCAGGAGAATTCATTCTATCCAAGTGCAGCAGGAACACTGTTAGATGTTTTATTTTGCTTTCTCGTATCATGTAGTCGACTGATGCTTATTTCTCAGTGCAGCTATATCAATATTGTACTTCTTCAGCTCAAATGTGACCAGAGCTGTGTTTTTCTTTCTGGTGCTGAGTTGTTGTCCTGAAGAGTTTGTTCATTCCAATTACCGAGTTGATGTTTCGTAGAGTTTTATTTTTTTCTCAGTAGCCGGATATGTGTGGAACTAATTATATATGTTTTTGTCAGAAAACCAACACAATGATTTGTTTCAAGTAGTGAAGGCTTGTGTCGGACCATCCACACTTTTTGGATCTGTCGATAAAAAAGTAACGGTGCAAAAGACTTGCCTTGGAAACTCCGAACGACTGTCTTCATGTGTTATTATCACGGAATTTAACCTCTCCGGTTCACAGTCAATATCAGCCAGTACACGCCTCTCGGCTGACATACAATATAATGACCGGGTTAAGCTGTCATAAGTTTTCCTTCCCATTTGAAGTCATTTTTATCGAGAAACCAACACTAAAAAGATTTATCAAAGCTCAGAGAGACTCAGTTCACGGTCATTAAGAGCAGCTAGACCACCCCAGGTCTCAACCTGGTACTTTACTTAGGTCCGCAGGAACATATATATATATGCATGTATATATATATATATATATATATATATATATATATATATATATATAAGTATGTATATATATATATGCATATATATTAGTGGTCAATATAAATATATATATACATATATATTAGTGGTCAATATATATATATATATATATATATATATATATATATATGTGTGTGTGTGTGTGTGTATGTATGTGTGTGTCAAATTCCCAAGAAGATATAATCCAGGTAGAACTCAATGACCAGGACAGAGAAA
The DNA here is from genome assembly GCA_963932145.1 of Acanthosepion lycidas. Classification (NCBI taxonomy): domain Eukaryota; kingdom Metazoa; phylum Mollusca; class Cephalopoda; order Sepiida; family Sepiidae; genus Acanthosepion; species Acanthosepion lycidas. The sequence goes on from OZ010594.1 coordinate 50,062,655, forward strand.
GAATATAGTATAAAAGGCTCAAACACTATTTTCCGATTTCTCTTTGAATTTCTCGGTCTGATGAACTGGATCGTGATTTCGATTCCAATGTCATAAATTATAACCATGGAATAATTGTGTTTGAGCATTATATATATATATATATATATATATATATATATATATATATATATATATATATGTATGTATGCATTAAAGAGAAACAGACCATTTTAATGCTCCATTGTGATAATTTATTTCACCAGAGACTTTTATTTTTCCCTGAATCTTCAGGCATTACTTTCAAAAGGTGAAACGAAAAATGAAATTAAAAGTTACACTTTTGACGGGCAGTATTAAGCTTATATAAGTTGACATAGAAAGTGGTGACGAATGCTGTGAGAGACATAGTCGAGTTTAGAGAGGGAAGGGAGAGTTTTAAAATTTATTTTTTTTATTTATTTTTATTATAATAAAATATTAAATAATTGAGGAAAGAGGGGGAAAGAATCAGACATTGACCTATTTAATTGGTCAACTCAACGGGAATGATATGGGAAAAGGAAAGGAGAAAAAAGGGAAAATGAAAAAAGGGGCAAGTAAAGAGAAAAGAGATGTACTTAGGATTTTCGAAAGAAGAAGAAGAGGAGTGGTATAGCTTTAGCAATTTCGATAAAAACAGATTTTAACGTTTGATAGTAATTTCAATGTTTAAAAAACTCCACAAAGAAATTAATTTAATGCTTGTTAGCTATTTTAATATTCAACTTCTCTACAAATAAATGAGGGATTTAATATGAGTTGAATATTTTATTAATAAACGACAATAATAAAAAAAAAATAAAAATTTACTAATAGTAACATTTTAACACTGTGAATGACTGTTAAGGTAAAATCTTTATCAGTTTGAGTTTAATTCAGGAATGTATTTTGTAGCTATTTTTAGATGGGTAATATTTCTGAATTAAACTTTAGGTTTCAAATCAAGATGGGGTAAGATTTGGAGGTAATAGTAAAAAAAATATTCTGTTTTCTCATACATATACCGCATACATATTTGCGTAAATATCACATATACATACGTTCATGTGCATGTGCAATTACACATATAACCACATTCACAGGTATCGTTATACACCAGTATATACGTATATAGATATTCAAATACCTACACATACATTTACATATCTCCGAACACATTCATATTTATACCTATTTACATTTTTTCCTTAAATTTTGCAATTAACGTTAGGTGGTGAATTAAGTGTTTAAATTTCAAAAAAATGTATTTAATTTTAATATTTTTAACATCATGATTAATAGTTAAGGAGTAACATATTTTAATTTATTTCTGAATTATCAATAAAATGTGATTATCTCCAGATAAGTAAAATTTCCAATCTTACAATTCTAATCAGAAATTATTTAAAGAGAAAGTAAGATTAAACGGTAAAAAAATTGTCCTTCCATTAGAATTCTCGCTCTCTCTCTCTCTCGCTCTCTCTCTCTCTCTCTCTCTCTATATATATATATATATATATATATATATATATATATATATATATATATATATATATAAAACCTACACCCATTTATACTTATATATGCATATATAGGCATACCACTATATCCTACACATATATTCACACATATCACATATATGAACTCATAAATACTTATATATATAAACACATATGCAACCACATGAATCGATACATATACATATACCTACCTAAAATTACGAATACACATATACATATATATATATATTTACACACGCGCCAACAATATATATATATATATATATATATATATATATATATATATATATATATATATATATATAGGTAACTACACTCGTCTCGGAAAACCTTCGGTTTCTTGATTTGATAATGATCAAATCAATTTCGAAGGAAAAAAGATTTTAAACAAAGAAATAGCTAGGAACATGAACGTCTGTCGAAAATAATCGTACAGCATACAGGTCTAAAACCCAAAGAAAAAAAAACGATACTAGTAATCAACTAACTAAAAAAGTGCTCAATACGAAGTAGAGCAGACCTAGTCAAACCTAGAGAACCAGTTAAACCTACACTTATACACATGTATATACATATACACATAAATCCACACGCACACACACACACACACACACACATATATATATATATATATATATATATATATATATATATATATATATATATATATATATGTTTATGCATAAGGTGGCACGTTTTCGTGTACACCTTCACCTAGACAATGAAAATGTTTAACCAGGAACAATGAAAGAAAATAATTAATTTTGATGGGGAAGTTAGACAGTCCCTGTTGCAGACGTCTGCTAAGCACATTTATGTTCACCTACCTACGATTTATACTGCAACTATTTTGAAAGAACTTTAGTTACATTACCTTGAACTGTTCGGAAGCCTACGATGGTTTGCTTGCCCGAATTCGCAAGTTATCATGAGGTTTGAGGGTAATGTATTTTTTTCAAAATATTGATCACGCAGAATTCGCGATCTCTTCCATATATATATATATATATATATATATATATATATATATATATATATATATATATATATTCTGCTGATACCTTATTTTTTATAGATACAACTTATTCATGCAAATGATCTGCTTTTAATTAAACATTATTAAATTTACCGGCCTGAATATTCGAGAACTTTCGTAGAAAATGTGCATTTTCTGACAGTAATCGAACTTGTATTCCTGTACGAAAACCTGCTCTACCATTTAGCTACACAGAAATATCCGGTTAGCAAAGTCGAAATTACTGATTACAAACACAATCTTCGACGATTTTTCTCGATCGATCATATCTGCTGACGAAGATTGTATATCAAAATGTAATTTGTACTTTGCTAACCAGACGCTTCTGTGTAGCGAAATGGTATAGCACGTCAGATCAAATGAGGGTTTCCGTATAAAAATACAGTTTCGATTCCTATCGGGGAATAAATATTTTCTGCGAAATTTCTCGAACATTTAGGCCGGCAAATGTAATTCATACTAATTAAAAATAAAAACAGAGCATTTACTTAAATAATTTGTATCTATAAAAACAACGTTTCAACAATGTCGGACTTACTCCATTTCATTACATATATATATATATATATATATATATATATGTGTGTGTGTGTGTGCGTGTGCGTGCGCGCGTGAATAAGGTGGAAAATGTTCACATAATCATTTACCTACAATGTGAAAATATTTCACCGGAAATAATATCAGAAACAAATGGAGATATAAATTCTTCATATTGTGCAACTGACAAACTATTGGCATGTATTTATTTAAAAGTCTGTCTTCTTATTTTAAAACTTTAATTAATTCAAAATTATGCGATTTTTGTAAATTTTATGTTGACTATTTATTTACAACTTTTAAGACACTTTTAGAAATTTTAAAAAAAAGTGAAAGATATTAAATATTTTAATGATTCAAATATTCATGATTGTCATTTATTCCAGTAATTCTTCATTTGCTCCGTTAAAAAAAAAAGAACATGATAGAAAAACAACAAATTGATCATTTGCAAACCAAATCGACTGACATGCGATGGTAAACCTTAACGCACACACTTATTGATCAAACACACAGAAATATATACGCGAGTTGTAGATCTTACACATACACGCAGGAACAGACACAGTTATAGAGCATACGCATAAGCGCACACAAATGCGTGCATGCATGTATTGTGCGTATACACTATATAAAACTTAATACGGCAGTTGATAACATAATTGGTTTCGCAATAATCAACATATATCCCATATCAGACAATTAATGAACTCCTGATGATAATCAGAGGGTACTTGGTCGAAATATCGTGTTGTTATGCTATGCATTTATGTCGAAACAATAGTTCAAATTAATACAAGACTATAGACTATTATTCACCTCTGAAATAAAATCCTGAATTATGAAAAGCGGAACAATCCCGCCATCCCAACCAAATATCAAAGGCCAACAGGCACTGAATATAAAAGGCTCCAAAAAACACGCCACAAATGAAGGTGACGTAGTGGATATAGCTGTTGTCTATAAATGTGTTTCTGTCATCTGGTTGTCGTGAGTTCCATCCGTGGATCAGGTAGTAAAGCACGGATTCAGCAGAAAGGAACTATAACCGATATCACAATTCTACAATAATCAACAGATATCCCATATCAGCCAATTAATAGACACCTGATGATTACCAGACCGTACTTGGTCGAAACGGTATGTATATAATAACATCTATTTCAACCAAGAAGAGAACAATAGTTCGAAAGAATACAATAATACTGACATTTACTCATCTCTGAAATAAAATAGTAAATTTTCAAAATTGTTATTAATCAAGCATTGCTGGTAAAATTTCCACAATATACTTGCCTTTTTATCGTCCGGTTCACACCCGTGACGGTTTTTGTTTTAACAGGAGCAGAGGTCTACTCATTGTTCCCTGTTTAGGATTGGGTTTCCATTTCCTTCTAAAGATTGCTTACTGCTAATGTCTCTGTTTAAAATCATCAAAAGTTTAAATGTATTGTCAATTTCTATCTACTGTCTTCCTGTATACTCTTCTTAAGTACTCGCTCCTTGGTGCTGTTAATGTCTAAAATCTGTAATTTGATTTACTATATAATATTTATTTATTTATTCTCATTACGAGTAAATAGATTCGCCTATCGCCCAGTTCAGACGCCTCTCCTGACTTCTGAAAAAGAGTAGTAGTTTATCCTTTTTTCCTGTTCAGAATTCGGTTTTCAATTCCTTCTAAAGTCTACTCATGCTCTTTCACTGCCAGTAACCTCTTGCATCTTAGTGTCATTATCCATTATCCCCTTGCGTTGGGTGAATTGATTAATATATATATATATATATATATATATATATATATATATATATATATATATATATATATGCAGGTACGATAATAACGAATAGAATACAATTCCAACGTTCGTAACATTTAACTTAAAAGAGTAGAGCAATTTTTTTCGAAAAAGGATGTTCTATTTTGCTTTTAAATCTAAATAAATCGCTCACTCGCCAGTAATTTACAATCGCCTGATAAGATGCATTGATATGCGTCGATACACGAATGCAAATCTGTAACGATTTTTACATGTTTTCGTTTTATATCCTAAAAAAATATATACCTATACCTAATCAATAATGAACTATTCTATTTTAATAGCGAGGAATGACGGAAAAGACATATAAGAGATGCTGTTTGATTTCAATGAGAAAGAAAGAAAGAAAGAAAGAAAGAAAGAAGGGATGGTAGAGGAGGCTTAACACTCAAGTGTTTAAAGTGTTTCATATCTTTTCATTTGTAACAGATTCATTAACTAATAACCTGCATTCGTATCTATGATTGTTATTGCAATATCACGTTAAAGTTGTTAAGCTCAAATATTTAACGATGCCGTGGGGGAATTTTCACGCGTATCTTATAATCGTGGAACTAGCAAGGGGCCTTATTGAATCATTAATTTAAGAATTAAGATGCCTCAGAAAATTCAAATACAAAGAGCGTGAAAATTTCATGGCTATAACTCTTACTAATAACAGGTGAATAGTTATACGAATATAATGTAATAGATGTTGTGTGGTGTACAGTAGCTTCGTTCTTACCGCTGATCTTCGCAAACTCAGCAAAGTTTTTTTTTTTTTTTTTTTGCCTTTCTTACTAAGACGAGAACATTCACATTTTCACTTAAGGGAAACACTTTACGGTTTCTCTTTGGCATATCCAATTTGCCAGAATCACTATGCTTGCGCTTTGGGGGTCGTTAATAAAGAGAAGCATTATATTTGTCGATACTGAATCCATCCCGTTGAAAACAAGCGGCTTGTGTATAAACTGATACAAATGTTAATACAAGTTTTAAAATTCGCAAATATACAGATTTTTGTGTAATAGGTAGATGCAGAGGGTAGAATAGATTTGATTGATTTTACAAGTTGCCTATTTTAAAATTCACAAAATCACATTTATATGTAATAGATAGATGACAGAGGGTAGAATAGACTTGAATGGTTTTAAACGTTTCTTATTTTAAAATTCACAAATGCACATTTATATGTAATAGATGACAGAGGGGAAAATAGATTTGAATGATTTTAAAAGTTGCCTATTTTAAAATTCCCAAATACCCAGGTTTCTATGTAAAAGGTAGATGGTAGAGGGTAGAATATATTTAAATGAGTATACTTTCAGGCACTTTATTTTTTTAAAATCATTTCACTCCAAAGCGTGAATGCTACTAGTACGCAGAGGGTTACATGGAGTGAAAGTGAGAGAAAGGACTGGGTATAGTGGGGATTGAAGAAAGGATTCCAGAAGATAGCAGATTGCGATTGATGATGAATTTAAATTTTTGAAGATTGTAGCTATCGGGGAAGCAAGTAAATTAAAGGGAATTGCACAGGTGGGAAGTGCGAGAAAAGAAACTGTTGGAGTAGAAGTGGCGGTTACATTTAAGGATTTAAGGAGCAAAAGAGTGGGACCTAAATGCCAATCTAGTAGCACGCTGAAATTCACGTAGTCGGGGCACCATAGAAAAAGCTTGTCAGAGCAGTTACCATGAACGTTTTTGTAGAAAAGACAGAGGAAAGTCACGTCACATCGGTGAGAAAGTGACTGAAGTCGAGATGCCAGGTCAAGATCAATTACATTGCAGATCCTTCTTTGTATTTTGTCAAGAACCTTGAGTTGAATAACAGGTTCATAAAGGAAAACTTTTGCAGAGACCGTCAAAATATATCTGTTATATTAGATTCCTAACCTATGGACGACATATTTATCTGCTTGCCAGAAGACAAAAGCATTGCTAACAACAATGCTATGATGGAAACTATTACGTTGAGTCACAAATAATGTTTGGTTTTGAAACCAATTTTAATGACAAATGTATCATCGGAACTAACCGTTTCATGAATAAGGCTTCAAACACCGGTTCCCGAACGTACCCCGAAGTTAACCAATGTTTATCCTGATCAGAACCTAGATGGGTGACTGCTTGGAAATACCGGGAGCTGTATATGGTGTAATATTGTTCGTATTATATTATGTAATATTTATATTAAGTTATGTAATGGTGATTTTCCATTCTTAGCTTCGATGTGACACAAGGTCGAAAGTATGGAGCACCCAGTGACGATCGAACTCACTACTCACTCGTAATTGTTCTAGCGAGACATGCTTCCTAACCAATACGCCACGTCTAGGTGACCAAATGATTTTCTAAGCGTAGCTTAAATGTAGCACAAGGTCGAAATTGTGGAGCACCAGGTGTGTCTCGAACTCACTACTCAGTCGTAACTGATCTAGCGATTATGTTATGCAATGTATATAGTGACAAACATACCTCGTGTTGTTTAATAAAGTTTCAATCTGCTATAGAAGTTTTAAACATATTTTAATAAAAATAGATATCATAAACTATTTAATATCTCTTGTTACAGTCTCGTGGCGGAGTAAAAGTAGGGTCCAGTGCAATTATATTTAAAGGGCTCTCAAACTTCACTATCTTTGAAAATTCTATTAAATCTATAAAAAAATCTATTAAATTTTTTATTAAATCTATTAAAAAATCTATTAAATTTAAATTTTTTTTTTTGTTATTTTCGACATTTGAGGGTAGTTTTTAATACAAACTCTGGCAACTAGGTTTACTGATATGAGAGTTGTTTTCTTTTATTGTTTTTCAACCCATAGAGAGTACACGAGCCTCTCAAGGTAGTGAATGAGGAAGAGGTAAGTCCAGATGATTAGAATAATTATGGTAAATAACGATTGACCTTAGATTTGGATAGGTTAAGATTGTAGTTGTCGGGGAAGCAACATCTCAGTATTGTTTTCTCTTTTTTTTTTTAAATCATTTCACTCCAAAGAAGCCAATAAAGTCACTAAGATAGAAGTGGTTATTGAGTGTGAGAGAATAGGAAAAAAATATTATTAAGGAGAGAATAAAAAAGCAGGGAATAGAAAGACAAAAGATAACGATTGTCATTTCATTTCCACTTTTGGAGGTCAAACTTGAACGGAAAGCGAGAATACAGAAAAGAATTCCACAGTCTGTTCCACGAAGTAGCGGCTCTTTGAAATAAGCTGTCCAAAAGGAGCTTCCTTCTTATCAGTGGAATAAGAAGGGAATGGCGATAATTCGAGCCTGTGTACGTGACGAACAAGGACATATATATAAACGTCTGAAATTGTGGAAATAGAAACAGCGTAATAATAAGCTTACGACGTTACGACATTTCGTCTGTGGGAAAGAGGTTGTAGGGTGGAAGATAATGTATCACCTACAAAATTGCGTTGGCATTTCCTAACTCTGTCAAGGATAAAAGGGGAAGGTTTGTCAGCAATCCTCTATTTTTCGTCTGCACTCAAACTTGTAATGAATAATATTAATTCAAAACTTCATCTTTTTAAATTATCTACTTGTAGCCCGGGCTACCAATACTTGTCCCTTAAATAAAGAAACAGACGACATTAAACCGTGCTGTTAATTCGATATTTTTAAACAATATCGAATTATCCCTTTTTTATATGAGATGAAATTAGCTTTGCTATATTGAATATTAAAAAACAAAACAAAACAGATTAAGCAAAAGCAATAAACATAATTCATTCAATAAACAGTAGAAGTTGCATAAAATATTTACTTTTCCAGGGTTGCAATGTTTCTTTTCTGCTATTTTCTTCAGTTCTCATTCAAGGCTTTTTGTGAAGCAAAGAATAGCGTTAGAAATCTCCTGTGAGAATCGGCTTCATTATTAGGTTTCTTTCCAAATAAATCCGTGTTTGCGCTCGATGACGTCATTTGCCTCTGCACAGCGGCTGTCAAAATTCCTAGTAGATGCAGTTCTAACATAATCCTGATTTATTTCTTTCGGTAACGATTTTTACAAGACTGGGTCAACAAATATAAGTAATAAACGCAGCGAGATTATAAATCAGTCGAAAGAAAACAGCATTTATTACGCTTGTAAGGTGACATTTAGTAGCTATATTCTACAACTATTACTTTAGTACATGACCATTGATAATTTATCTTGCTTATTTTCAATTTAATAATTTATATAATTAAAATTACCACTCATCCATTTCTATAATTAAGAATCCTTATTTATTCATTTTCACAGAAAAGTAAATCCACAAGGAATTTACAATATCCATGTAATATCCCATTTTGGTCAGTAAAGTATGCATTAGATGCTGATAACTGGCTTAAGCAACGTCGAACCTGGTCAGTATCTAGATGGGGGTGATCAATGGAAGTAGCTTTCTTTCAGATATACATTAAGGTTCTTATGAAAAGCCATTACTAATGAATTCATTTCCTACTACTCATTGTCAATTGATTAATTTTATAAAAATTATTTACAAAGCTTTTACTGTAGAATAATTCATTTACTATGAAGTCTATAATGATATTATTTGCAATACATTCTACAATGTATAATAATTATTCATTTTATATATCTTTTTTATCAGTAAAATGTCGATGTGTTTCAGTCCAGTGAAAATAAAATTCTTCCAGTTGCAATGATACAAAATTTGTTTTAATGTTTGTTCAGATGTTTGTTAAACGTTTGCAAAATGTTGTACTTGAATGATAAAATCCAATTTTAAATCTTTAATTTTACTAAAGAATTTTTCATAAATCCATAACCTTGTGAACGCACTTCAAATCTTGCTTTGACTGGATAACTGAGTAATGATAATTAGATATTGATAATTGAGTAATGATAATTGGGAACTGATAATCAAGTAATGATAATTGAGTTATTATAACTGAGTAATGATAATTAAGTAATGATAATTGGGTAATGTTAACTGAGTAATGATATCTGGGTAATGATTATTAAGTAATGATTATTTGGTAATGATAACTGAGTAATGATTATTTCGTAATGATAACTGCGTAATGATAATTGGGTAATGATAATTGAGTAATGATATTTGGCTAATGATTATTAAGTAATGATTATTTGAGTAATGATTATTAAGTAATGATTATTTGTTAATGATAACTGAGTAATGATAATTGGGTAATGATAACTGAGTAATGATATTTGGGTAATGATTATTAAGTAATGATTATTTGGGTAATGATTATTAAGTAATGATAACTGAGTGATGATAATTGGGTAATGATAATTGAGTAATGATATTTGGGTAATGATTATTAAGTAATGGTTATTTGGGTTATTTGGGTAATGATTATTAAGTAATGATTATTTGGTAATGATAATTGAGTAATGTTAACTGAGTAATCATAACAACTTTTTCTATCTCTCTATATTTACGAGATGAGGTATTGTAATTAGTTACACTATTTACATTGTTCGGACTGCTGCCCTCATCTTTATTGCCATATTCACAACGTTTCGGCCTTCTTCAGGTGATTGCAATTTCGAACTGAACTCTTTATTTCGTCCACCGGGTTAGATTGTTCTAATTTCACGTGCCATATCTCTTCCGGATGTCTCAATATCAGTTATATGCCATTAAGTCAACACTCCTAGTGCTTTGGGCACGTATTGAACTCACAACTTCGCGGATTCAACCAAAACTTTTACCCACTGGTCCATGTGACGACCTTCAACATTTCGCAGACACATCTTTCGAATATGACCTCCCATAGAGAAAAACATTGATTAAGGACTGTGTGTACGCCATCCCATGCAGCTCTGGTAAGAAGTATAAAGGAGAAACAGACCGCCACCTTAAGATAAGACTGCAGGAACACTGTAATGCCATAATATGAGTGGAAAGAGAAAAATCAGGAGTAATTGACCACATAGAGAGGGAAAAGGGAGACTACATAGAGAGAGAAAAGGGAGATCACATAGAGAGGGAAAAAGGAAACTATATAGAGAGGGGAAAAGGAAGATCACAGACTCTTGTGGGGTGAGGTTGATATAATGGACAGAAAACATCACTGGAAAATACGAAAACTTAAGGAGTCAGCACATATGCTAAGCCACAAAAATCTACTGAGCCAACCAAGCATAGAAATTAATACAATATTAGAACCAGTAATACGGAGTGCCAGAGAAAAACAATAATATCATCAAAAATTGTAATGGTAAAAAAAAATGGTTAATGAGAAATTAGGTTTACATGTTCCCAAAATTCATACACTAATGTCCTCAAGGATAAAAGCGTTGGTTGAATCCAGTTGTGAGTTCAATATCTAGTAACGATGAACAAAACTTGAAGAGTTGAGTTAAAGGGAGATAACTGACACTGATCATCGAGAGAAAAGCATTGAACGTGGGACTTGAACAATCTAGCCAGGTAGAGGAAATAAAGGGTTCAGTTCGATATTCCAATCAGTGTAGCGTAGTGTATATAAATGTTTCTCTTTCAAACAGATTTTTCAAAGTTGTACTCCTGTTCTAGAGACGTGGGGAATGAAATTTAATTCAAGTAGTGTTTATTATTATTATTATTATTATTATTATTATTACTATTATTATTATTATTAGGTTGGTGCAAAAATAATGTCGGTTTTTGACTTATTTTTTAACGTCAAAAACCGACATTATTTTTGCACCAACCTAATAATATCTTAATAATAACTTAGCCATCTTAATAATTCATAAGTATGATTTTAACCTATAACTGTTTTCAGCTAAGATTTTCATGTTATCTCATGCCCCTTTTGTTCTATGACGCTTTGCGTGCATCTTCAAATTCTCTCATTGACCATACTAAACTTCTTTACACGTTCTGACTCAATGCTTTACAGAGTTGGTTTAACTTCATATGAGAATTATAAATTATCTATTATTCAGTAGCATCGCTTTAATCTTTCTTTGGCTTTTCTTTTGCTTCCTCTCTACATGATAAATTTTTATGTATCACCTTTTCTTACAACTTTCCATCTTTCTTTTTTTCTTTTCGAACTAATGCTTGAGGGGCTCTAGATAGCAAGAGAGCAAGCCTCTATCTAGATGCTTTTTTGTCTACATCACTTACCTCGCCCCCCTCTCTTTCTATCCCCCTCTCTACCTCTAAGACAAAAGAAAGACAGTAATATTCAAGATTTTTTAAATCTATCCATGAAGACAACAGGGGATATACAACAATTTATCAAATGCACTAGTCATACGTATAAATAAATTCAACCACAATTTTCATCTAAGAAATGTCACACTTATCAAAAGAGACAGTTATTTACTCAAAAGGAAAATCTCGAGAGTGCCGCTATAAAATCTTACCAAAATATATAATCTACGATCCATTTATTTTTTCAAGCTCAGCTTTCCTAAAAGAATTACTATTTTCTCAAACCTACCGTAGAGCGTGCGATAGGTTAATTGTCGCCATTTTGTATATTTAATTTCGCATATTGCGCCTGTTTCGCGCTTCTCTTTTCCAAATTTCTGGCAGAGTGAATTATGCAGTGGTGCCCTTTTTTTTTTACAGACATCTGTGGGAAAAGATCACTTCAGCCAGAAATTTTGAAACGACATGCTGTACTGCTTGACATTCAAATGTCCAATACTAACATTTCAGAATGTTTGGGTGTCAATCTGAGGATGACATATCGAGTCAGCATCATGGTTTTTAGAGTGGTCACTAGTGATGGCGAAGGCATGCCTACATTAATCTTCCAACAGTGCCTCAGACACAACACGGAGTCGTACATGAAATGCCTTGAGAATTTAGCGCTGCCCTGGATCAAGAGGGTGGCTGCTGGAAGACTCTTCGTCTTTTCACAGAACTCTACACCATGCCATACATGCAGGAGAACCCAGTCATGGCTGTTAGACAATTTCTGCGACACACTATCCCTTATATCTGGACACCTAACTCCCCAGACTGCACCATCTCGATTATTATATGTGGTGCGCAGTTGAGCGAGAGACAAAACAAAACTCCCTGTACCAACGATGAACTGAAGACAAAGATTATGGCAGAACTTAGGCAAAGGAATCGTCCAAAAGAGATGCAGGAGATTCCGAAAACGTCTGGAGGCCGTAGCTGATGCCAATGACGATTTTACCGAATTAATTGCTGTTCTCTGTAGTATTTCAAGATGATTTTTCATGTAATTTTGATAAATATATCTGTTAAAATGGAATATCAGTATTATTTTCATTTTTGTGTAATTTAAACGACAGTTTATCCATCGCACCCTGTACCCGACCAAGAAATATTTAAAAAAATAAATAAATAAAACGGTTAAATCCATTGCCTTTTGTTTTGCTATATCCCTAGATAAGGGTAAATATCAGGGCAGACCAGGTTCTAGAGACTTGGATGGCAACAGTTCTACCGCAGAAAGAAATGGCAACCTACTGCGGGAAAAAAATATGTCTCGTTAGTCATGTATCACGCATGGAACATAACTGACTGACTTATGTTTTGAGCATGTACAGAATATACGTCCATTCCAAACCATAACAATCTGATCACAAGTTAAACAATATTAATTCATAAAAAAAAAAAATCTTAAATATTATTAGCTTACGTTTGTGTTACCAGACATTGAATTATGACACTTTGTGTCCATCACAGGTTTTGATTGACTTTTCAACCCCATGAATATTGATGAACGTTCTCAAATTTAAATGTCTTCATAAACCAATGACATCCTTGCTCTTGTAGATAAACACGAGCAACAAAATAAATCCTACATTTGCGTTGATAAAGTACCTCAGTGGATGAAACGCGTCGATTAAGAATAGTTTTTCTTCTTCTCCTGTATGGAAACGGCTAATCATGCCATAACCATTACGATATATTGTAAAAGATATTTTACGGATTTTATCTGGAAGCTATTTCGCGATTGAAAATAAATGTTTAAGTAAATCATCATGATGTTCGTCAAGTTGTCCATTTCATAATATATATATATATATATATATATATATATATATATATATATATATATATATATATATATATATATGTGTGTGTGTGTGTGTGCAGGTATGTAGAAAAATAGGAAAGAACACGTTAGATAAATAATCCAGGGTTCTTTAGTATCTTTGATTTTATTTAAAAAAAAAAAAACAGTGCTTCATACAGAAGTAGAGCTTAGATTTTTTTTATTTTTTATTTTTTAAGAATTTTTTTTTTGCGAAGGAATCATTTTTAAAAAATAATTATAATGTATATATATATATATATATATATATATATATATATATATATATATATATATATATATGAGGAGCGTATACATTCGATATAGTAGTCTTGACTCAGCCGCCCTTCCGTTGACGTTCAGACTGTCTCTCTGGTTCTCGATCGTAATTCGAAAATATAGTCTCCTCTCCCGCCGACAAGACACTACTAGCACTTCCGGAATAAAATTTCTTTACTGTAAGTCTAAAATACGATTTTTAATAAGTCTCTGTTTCTGTTTCCAAGAGTGCAAAAAAAAAAAAACAGATGATGGCAAAATCCTCCCAGCTTGTAACTTACCCGCCGACCAATTCTCGAGTGACGCATTTTACATGAGCAAAGTTGGTGTTGACAGCGTTGGTGGTGGTATCCTTGTAAAAGTACGGGCATTTGCAAATACCGACATGTAGATTTGCGAATGTGCAGCTGGGTTTTGATGTAGGCGTGAGCAAATCTAGAATATCGAAACGATCATATGTGCGTATATGTTTAGAGAATGAGATTTTTGAATCATGTGTGCATTTGGGAAAGATAGTGAGAAGAATTTCTAATGCATATTTATTTTTTTTTCTTCTCATTCTTTTTTTTACGTCTGAAACCTCAAGGGCTTTCGTTTGGCCTTCTTCAATTTGATACAGACTTGCTTTTACTAGTGAGAATGATAGCACTGTAGCATTAGAACGATTTGATCAATAATGGCCAAGATTGGTCCAGGGCAGCATTTATTTGGCAACGGTTTATTGCGTCCACGGGGGTCAAGTTGGAGCAATTTAGTCGCCTTTGGCCCACATTTCTTCAACAGAACTATTTACACTTAATGAGAAATAAATTACAAAACTTATATGGACACAGTTCAAAAGTACGAATAATAATAATGACCATACTATTAGTCATTATTGATGGATTAGCTACGTTCGGAAGATAGATAAAATTCTACAAGAGAGTCAAAATGCTCAAGGTTCGTTTGATATACAAGCTGAGAATCTTTTATCCAAGGTTCTTGTGACAGAAAGAGCTTCGGTTTTCAGATTTTTTCGGATTTTGGAACGTCGGCTATTTAATATGATGAAATGGACAAAGTCCGACAATTATTTTAAGACATTTTATGTTTAAACATTCTTTTTATAGCTACAAATATTTAAGTAAATGCTTTGTTTATAATAAATAGTATTAAACAACATTTACCGGCCTGAATGTCCGAGAAATTTTCATAGAAAGTATTTGTCCTCCGACAGGATTCGAACCTGTATCCTATACGGAACCATCATATAGCCTGACGTGCCTTTTAATGTGTGACGTCATTTGTTTACATTTGATACGCCATGAGCAGATATGAATGTACATGAGAGATTCATGGATGATTGAAGTTTAAAAGCAGTAAATTCGACCTTGCTAACCAAACGTTCCTCTGTGGCCGTATCGGTTAAAAGTTGGCCACGTATTCAAACGAAATCATCTACGAATAAATTCGGCAAGTCATAACTGGTGGTGTGAATGAGAATGGTTCGTACTTTTTTCAAAGGCATTAGAAAACGTCACAGATTAACCCGGAATTTGATCTTTTACTATCCATTCCAATGTCCGCGTACAACAACAACAACAACAACAACAACAACAACAATAATAATAATAATAATAATAATAAATGTACCTTTTTATTGACATGGAAGTCTCCGCAGAGTGTAACGTATCTTGAAAATCTTAATAATGTAGCACATGAGGACATCAGCATTGGAGGGATTAAAGGTAGACCAAGCCTTCAAGGTAGACAAAATATTGTGCCCATATGTACAGCCCACTCCTTACGAAGAGCTTTATCTATGTAAAACGAGTGTGATCTTATGGTGTTTTTTTTTTTGTTTTTTTTTTTAGAAAAATGATCAGTGGAATGTCATGCACCCATTTATGACCATAAGTCTCTGGTTGGGAATCGGAAGGAAATGTGTATACAACAGAAACCCAAGGAAATAATAGACGTCTCTTTGTCTCTGTCCGTAACGAGTGTAAGCGTTTCCTCAATGAAACAAAGTCACTATTCGCTGCTCGAATGAAAGAACTTATTGCATCTCGCAAATTCAGCTCCAAGGATTATTGGCATCTCTGCAAGAGCATACTTAACAATAGCAAATCCCCTATACCTCCTTTGTTTAACCAGTTCGAGGTTCTGACTTCTTCTGCCGACAAGGCTGAATGCTTTTCTCGGAAATTCTCATTCAATTCGACGCTCGATTCTTCCGGTGTATCCACGTCCGATTTCCCCCTTAGAACAGAGGCTCTATTGAGTGAGATGCACATTACTCCGTCATCGGTATTGGGCATTATCTCTAATTTAGACCTCCACAAGGCTAGTGGTGGAGATGGGATGCCAGCCATTGTCCTGAAGAAATGTGCGCCCGAACTGGCTTCTGCCCTCTCCAAATTATATAACTACTGCCTCAATGAATCTCGTTTTCCAGATTGTTGGAAGTCCTCATCCATTGTTCCAGGCTTTAAGAACTCTGGAACCCTTCTGATCCATCTAATTATCGTTCTATCACTCTCCTACCACTCTTCAGTAAAGTCTTTGAAGATTTAATCAATGTCGAAGTGGTTATGCACCTTACATCCCATAATCTGCTCTCCAACAAGCAATATGGTTTCCGCTTTGCCCGTTCTACAGCTGATGTGCTTACGGCCTTAACTGAAATTGTTTACCAAGCCCTTCATAATAGCGGAGAAGCTCGTGCCGTGGCTTTAGATATCTCCAAAGCGTTTGATAGGGTTTGGTATGCCGGCCTTCTTCGCAAGATTCAGGGTTATGGAATTTCGGGTCGATTGTTTGACTTAATAAAATCATTTCTCTCAAACTGTGTATTGAAGGTCGTTCTCAACGGATTCTCCTCCAGGTCCTATCCCACGAACGCAGGCGTTCCCCAAGGCTCCATCCTAGGCCCTACTCTGTTCCTTATCTTTATCAACGATCTTCCTGGCGTCATAGATTCCCAAGTAGGCATCTACGCGAACGACACTACAATTTACTGCCGTCTCAATAACAAATCTAGTGTCGTTGACAAAACTAACCTGGCCGTTCGTCTCGAAAAGGACCTCCAATCGGTTGTGAACTGAGTCAGGAATTGGCTGGTGAACTTTAACGCCTCAAAAACAAAACTGCTCTCTGTTACTGATTTCAGAGAACCATCCCTGTCCCCAATTAGAATATCTGACGCTCAACTTCTCGAGAGTTTCTCTTTGCGACTACTCGATCTCACATTGACTGCTGACATGAGATGGAACAAATACATTAAGTCAATAGCTTCGTCCACTGCAAGGAAAGTTGGCTCACTGTGCCGCGCCAGGAAATTTTTCTCGCCGTAGTCGATCCTTCATTTCTACAAATCAACAATTCACCCTTGCATGGAGTATGGCTACCATATATGGTCCGGTGCCCCTTCTGTTTGTCTCAAGGTTCTTGATAAGATCCAGTGACGGATATGCAATGTAATTGCCCCTGATCTAGCATCTCGTCTGCAGTCGCTCTCTCACAGACATGCCGTCGTTTCCCCCTGTCTTTTTTACAAATACTTTCATGGTAACTGCTCCGATGAGCTGCTTTCGCTGGTTCCCAGACTTCATGAATTTAAGCGTTCTGTTAGACTGGCATATCGCTCACACCCTTTCACTGTCGAAACCGTTACATTTAGCCGTCTCTTCTACTTCAATAGCTTCATGTCTCGCACCTCTCGCCTGTGTAAATCCCTCCTCTTTTCCTGTTTCTCTGATAGATATAATCTCCAATTATTCAAATGTAATGTCAATCGACGTCTCCAGATGCTTTGATCTATCCCCTATCCTTCTCTTCATCCTTCTCTATCACTCCTCTTTGCTCTCGCTCCTATTCTCTGTAACCCCTTGCGTGCTAGTGGCTTAAAATTAATAATAATAATAATAATAATAATAATAATAATAATAATTATTATTATTATTATTATTATTATTATTATTTATGAAAGCCTGTGTATTGCTAAAATTTGGTTGTGATGTGTGACTGACATACTTTTTCAGACTGGCTATCATGATGGGTACATTGGTCTTTGTATATTTGTACCGTGTTGACACTTTATTGGAGTGCTACAGACTCACTCTTACTCTTTCTTTCTACCTCTCTTTCTCTCTCTTTCTATCAATCAATATAATAAAGTTTAATAAAATATCAAAATATTTCACTATATCGCACATGATTTACGCTAGTGCATGCGCCCAGTTATAACTTTATTAGACTGGGTATCATGGTGAGTACATCGAGTTTCGTATATTTGTACCTTGGTTGGGGTGCTGCTCTCCCAATAATAATAATAATAATAATAATAATAATAATAATAATAATAATAATACTGACAATTATCCTTAGTGATGATGGGAATTGAAGAGTTAATTTGTAAAAAGACCTGTGATTTGTTGAATATAGAGAAAATATCAAAATTAATTCCAAAGATGCAAAATAAGAATTTAGAGCAAAGAAGAAACAAACTGAATTCGTTCTTGTGTCTCAAACTTTATAAGGTCATAGATCTACATATATCATCTGACAGATTTATAATGAACAAAAATGAAAAAAATAACTAAACCTACTTACTACCTTGTTCGCGACGTATTGAAGAGTCTGAAAAAAATAGTGTCTCTCAATATTCGAAGCGTACTGGAGTTGGTCATAGTACTGGTACCGAAGGATATTTGTTATTACTTGTTTTCCATTACTACTGGTGTGAAAAGTTAATAAGTAGAACTGTTTAAATTTACGAAGTGTTACTGCAATGTTTAGTCCATCTGCAACAATTTCTTGACCTTTTCTATTTTGGCCACAACGCTTCAGCTTCCCCTAGAGTCTGTTGCACTCGAAAATGTCAAAATAATAAGTTTTTAATGGTATTTACAATAAACTATTGGTCAGGATTTATTTTCTGAATTACTCGTATAAGGATGGCTTTCTTCACAGTCCTATCCTCTTTCTGCTTTATATAAAAGATCTACCTAACAACATACTCAGATGTCCAGGAAATATCTAAGCAAATGATACCGCAGTGTATGTGTGCATCTCTAAAAATCTACATAACAAGAGCCTGGCAATAGCGGTTCAATAGGAGAAGGACTGGTTTGTAACATTGAAAACATCTAAAACAAATCTAGTAACGTTCAGCCATCAGTCGTTGAACTTTCACTTATCATGTTCAATGGTTGTTCTCTCAAAGATGCTCCTTCCCTTGAACGTCTATTGAGACACAAACTCACCCCAGACAATATGGAACAACAGCAAAACATGCCGGAAAGTTTGGTGAATACTTGTACCACCCTAGGAAATACCTGACTCCTCCTGTTAAGCTCTATAGTAACAAGAGATCCGACCAGAAATTAAGTACTTCTCCCATATATGTGCTGGAGTTTCACAGTCTTCACTTTCCAATGTTGATAGAGTTCAAAAGCGTCTACGCGTCCTTGTGGGTGATTAATTATTTTTTTCGCCTTGCAACTCCATTCACACCTCTTGCTGCTCTGTCGCTATTTCCATGGGAAATGTTCCGGTAATGTATATTCGTCAGTTCCACCAGTTGTGACCTTCACAGCTAAGACTCGCCAATTTTATTTACTTTGGACGAATCATCCCTATGGAGTTTGTAATCCATCAGTAAGAAGAAACAGATTCTTCCAAAGCATCACTACTTTCTCGGGCTGAGTTTATTTATTTATTTTTTTTAAATTTTTTTGCGGCATATCAAATCCTTAATTTAATGCCGAACTTTAAGTCTCTTCGGAGCAATAGTAAGTGTTTTTACAAAAATATATTACTGGTAATTTTTTTAATTATATAGCAGGTAATTTCTTTTGTGTATTGCTTTTATGTATTGCTGGCCCCAGTTCTCTGTCTTTTTTCTCCCCCTTACAAATAGTTTCATGGTAGCTGCTCCGATGAGCTGCTTTCAATGGTTCCCAGACTTCATGAATTTAAACGTTCAACTAGACTGGCATTTCGCTCTCACCCTTTCACTGCCGAAACTATTAAATGTAGCCGTCTCTTCTATTCCAATATCTTCATGTTTCGCACTTCTCGCCTGTGGAATTCCCACCCTTTTCCTGTTTCCCTGATAGCTATAACCTCCAGCTATTGTAATGTAATGTCAATCGACGTCTCCAAAACGATCTATCCCCTATCCTCCTCTTCGTCCTTTCCTCTATCACTACTCTTTGCTCTCGCTCCAACTCTCTGTAACCCCTTGCGTGCTAGTGGCTTTCCGCTTTGCTTTTGAAGAAACGCTTAAAAAACAAAACAAACTGTTTGCCCGTAACAGGTGCTACCACATTTGATCAGGGTTTACCTGGGAACGGCAGCAACTAAAAGGTGGTTCCACACTCCTCAAAGCCTCCCGATCAGAGGCATTGTTACCTGATGTACTTTATCGTCATACTCTGGACGGACCCATGAGAGGATCTTTATCCGAACACTATAATCTTAATCTCTTCACATCTAAGCTTAACTGTTATCTTACATAAAGGTGATAAAGAGCACTACTTAACTCTTCCTCTTACGCTCATACAACAACCTCAGTCTGTAAATCTCTACATTCAGTGCCTCTTGCGCCTTGTATTGGGTGACCATTAGTAAATAAATTATAATAGGATTATTGTGATCATCCTTGTTGTTATTATCACGGCGTTTTGTCCGTTGTTCCCTAACACGTGAAGAAGGCCGGAGAGTACAATGGTCGAAATGTTGTGATAACAACAACGGACATGAGGACATGTATATAAGGTAAATAAATATTAGTCAGTAAATAAAAAAGAATTAACCAAATTAATAAAATAATGCAGTACAAGGTAGCTTTTCCATTTGATTATTTTAATGATTGAGTCTTATCTGTAACCATGTGGGCAACGTTTGCAGAAATAAGGGTGAATGTTTCTCCAACCAATGGTTTCAAAGAAGTCGTAAGTAGCTTGAAAAATGTTTCCTTCTAGTTTGTGTTTACTGTGACATCAGACAGGATTCAAATATGGCTTATAACCATTCTAAATGTAAGCTTCAAATATGGCTTATGACCAGTCTAAATGTAAGCTTCAAATATGGCTTATGACCATTCTAAATGTAAGCTTCACATATGGCTTATGAACAGTCTAAATGTAAGCTTCAAATATGGCTTGTAAGCTTCAAATATGGCTTATGACCAGTCTAAATGTAAGCTTCAAATATGGCTTATGACCAGTCTAAATTTAAGCTTCAAATATGGCTTGTAAGCTTCAAATATGGCTTATGATTATTCTAAATGTAAGCTTCAAATATGGCTTATGACCAGTCTAAATGTAAGCTTCAAATATGGCTTATGACCAGTCTAAATTTAAGCTTCAAATATGGCTTGTAAGCTTCAAATATGGCTTATGATTATTCTAAATGTAAGCTTCAAATATGGCTTATGACCAGTCTAAATGTAAGATTCAAATATGGCTTATGACCAGTCTAAATTTAAGCTTCAAATATGGCTTATGGCCAGTCTAAATGTAAGCTTCAAATATGGCTTAAATTTGAGCTTCAAGGACTTGTTCCTATGTCAAATTTTGATGGTCTTTTTAGTGTGGCCCAGACAATCATCTTGTTGAGAAATAAGATTTGAAAACAGCTTTTCACAGATTAGAAGACTTTCTGCAATACTCTACTTTCTTTTAAAGAACTAGCTGACATATTTGCAGTTTGGCTTAATAATGAGTCTATAATTGTATGCTGTTCTCATTCTTAAATCGGTTACACACATTATTCTCAAAGAATTTTCAGAATTCTTTAATTCCATTTGAGGTTGATAAGCTTTTCCGTTGAGCTGGTGTATATTTTTGCATTGCCCGTTTACAAAAATATAATCGATATATGCGTGGCATTGCGGGTAGGACACTAGCATACGACGTAATGATGTCAAAGGTAAGTGCTTCTATGTAGGTAAAGGCAATAATTTTAAAAATGATATTTAAGTCTCCCAGAAGTAACTCTGGATATAGAAAGGCTGGTGAAACAGACTGTTACTATTTACTGTTTCCAATTTGGATTTCATTTTTGGCTATTCCTTGATGAGGCAAACAAATATAAAATTACAAACATTATTTCCTATCATTCTTTCCCGTAAACAAACGCTATGCATCAAATAATAGTAACACCGGTTTCCGTACGATCACCGAAGTTAAGCAACGTCTAGTCTGGTCAGTACCTAGATCGGTAACCGGTAACTGAATTCCAGTCTACCCTGCCATTTAATCATCTTTTGTGAAGTTATCCCCCAAAAAACTCGAGAAGTAGAACTCGACTACTTGATTTCACTTTCAACACGTATAATCACTACATCTCAGTCAGTTTTGTGCCGTGTGTGATACATGCTTAAGCTATAATGTATCTTTCGATACATGACTGACGAGGCAGATTTCTTTCCCGCGGAAGGTTGCCATTTCTTTCTGCAGTAGACAAGTTGCCATGCAAGGCTATAGAACCCGGCCTGTCCTGCTATTTACCCATAGCTGGAGGGGAGAAGAATAGGATTCATACCTTTCCCTAGGGCTTAGCACGTAAGTGAATGTAATGAATTCGACTGGAATTCGAACTCGGATCTCCGATTCCTCAGTCCCTTATTACTCCACTGTGCCTCCTTACGACAGCTATAAATCCTTTTGTAATGTTATTTTGTCGGTATGTTGTGTAGATATTTAAACTTAGCGACTGATATATATATATATATATATATATAGAGAGAGAGAGAGAGATTAAAACTAGATAAATATATCCCTTTTCTTTTGTCGTTGTACATTTTAGAAGACGTTGTGTTGTTAATTCAACTGGTAGATA
Organism: Acanthosepion lycidas; assembly: GCA_963932145.1. Lineage (NCBI taxonomy): Eukaryota > Metazoa > Mollusca > Cephalopoda > Sepiida > Sepiidae > Acanthosepion > Acanthosepion lycidas. The sequence continues at coordinate 50,085,661 of OZ010594.1, forward strand.
CCAACAGATCAAGTTGTTCATGTCGCTGCTCCTGAAGAAAAATATATTTAGACATATTACGGACAAGTTGGAAGTTAATTTCTTTCACCTTCATTTAAATAATATCAGTTTCCTTTACGTTTGTCTTTCTTTTCTAAAATAACTGTAATGTTAGTTGTCGTAAAATTCTTGTTAATTAGCTTTCGTACGAAAAGAAAGTCACTAAGTCACCATAAATCTAGAGAAATTTATAAGCATGTCGATTTCAAAGAATCGTCAGAGCTTTACATACTGCACAGTTAAAAGACAATAAAAATATGTAGAATAATAAAAGTGTTTCATCTCTAACCCATTCGTAACTATCAAACGAAAAGGGGATATATGAATAAATCAATGCTTATATTATGCATTCGGATATCGATAACGCCTTATCTTTTACTTTTGTTGTCTTTATATCGTATCTAAGAATTTAATTTCTTCTTTGCTGATCACCTCCTTTATGATGATGGCATTGATGATTAAATTCGCCGCCAACGTGCATCTTTGCGACTAGAAGATTGAAATTTCACAAAAAATATGCGCTCGCCATCCATTCCCTGTTGCCGTTTGGCTTTGCTAGAGTTGGTTAGAGGTGAAAGAAAATTAGAGTAGAAGACAGTGTCGTTGGTGTGAATTTGTTTTTAGTAACCCATATAATTGTTTTCATGAGCTTCCTCTGCGGCGCATATGAAATGAGACATAATTTCGTGTGGCGCCTTCTGTAGCATGTCCCTCATGCGTAGCCCTCTTCATCCTCTGGTTTAACCGTTGAGATATTTTGTCCGTTGGGATTTGTTGTAATCATTGTACTAACGATGGGGTCTTTGGGGTTGGTGGCGCTTAGTCAAGGTCTCCGTCTTCGACCTTGTCGCTGAAGGTGACCCTAGTAAGAGTTTAAAACTCCCGACGGTTTCACAAGACCCTCCACTGCAACAAGAAACGACCATCAGAGGTAGGCACATGGAAACATACATGCATAAACACACATACATATTTTACACTGGATGTCGGAGTAATCATTCGTCATCAAATGTACCAATTATTATTGTTATTACTTTAGAAGCCAAACAATACATACGAATTATCAAACATCAGAAAGTTAATATTTTTGTTAAAAATATTGGAAAGATAAATAATACACATTACCAGAAAGGATATAAAAGCAAATGTATGTATAAATTATTTTATTATAAGTCACTTTGATATTCAATGATTACAGCCTAAAGAGACGGCTAGTTTCCGATTTCACGTTTTAAAGAAACCCAGTTTTAAAGAAACCCAGTTTTAAAGAAACCCAGTTTTAAAGAAACCTGGCATTTCCCTGGAAAAATTTGTAAGTCTGTTTTCGAAGTTTTTGGTTCTAAATGTTCTGCAATTTATGAAATGTTCTAGTGGTTGAAACAAATGAAAATTCTTTGGTGCGTATGGATGATGTGGAAGAACCTTTCATCCTAATTATTTTATTTTTCTTGGGATTGTTTGCCATGATATTCTTATGCAAGAGAATAATAACTTTTCTTTTTACCAAAGCAGGAGACATTTGACTTATTGCTTTATTTAACCTATAAAGCTGCTGGCAATAAACATTTTTAGCTGTGTCCCTTCCATGTTCAAGTGGCTCGTAATGGGTGATATCTTTCATATCCCACCTGGCACAAAGCAAGGACTTCAGTGCAAGAAATAAAATGATTACTGTTTGCACTGATTTATAATTTATTTGACTGCTGACGTGCAAAACACATTTTTCATCGCTTGTAATAATACGATGCAAAACTGAATGGTTGGTAATCTAGGTTGAAAAAGTGCTGCAAATAGTGAAACGTTTTGTTTGGTTTTCAAGTTAATGAGGAATTCAAATAGCCTCATTTAAACTTATTCCCTTTAACTGTTATAATTAAATTAATAATTTATTTTTCATTAACACATTCGTTTATCTGCTAAAAAGCATGTCTTACTTTGTTTCCTTTCATAACAGGACAATTTCCGATATATATTAGAACCTTTAATGGAATAAAAAGAAAACTAATTTTTTTTCCTAAAACGAAACTATATATAGCGATCCATATATATATATATATATATATATATATATATATATATATACAGGGTGTTTCAAAAAGAATACGCCAAAATCATCACGTGATGTGTCAATAACGAAAAAAAATACGAACCTCTAGCATGAACACATGTGTTGTATATACATTCAAGTTTCATTTCATGTTTTATAAGTGGCCACCACCGGCAGCGCAGACAACATCAAGCCGATATGAGAATTCCTCTCAAACAGCATGTCACGGTCCACCGTGTTGATTGCAGCTGTTATTTGATCTTTCAAGTCATCGATACTTGCTGGAAGTGCTGGAACATAAACTTCACAGTGAGGTCCGGGGATCTTGCAGGCCAACTACAAAGAGCAAGGTCTTTAGCACCTCTCTTCCCAATCCATCACTGAGGCACGTTTTCATTCAGATGAGCTCTAACCCCGAGATGCCAATGGGGTGGTGCTCCATATTGCTGAAAAAAAGGTCATTCGAATCTGCCTGCACTGTGACAATGGCATTTGTTTTCACGAACTCAAGCACTGTTTTTGCGTGCTTAAGGTCGCGAGAACAAATGCCATTGTCACAAAAACAAATGCCTTCTGCTGAGGAGTCGCCATTTTGATTGATCTTCCCACAATTCAGCTCTACCGGAAGTTATACTAAACTGACACCCAATCAAACTTTGATAACTACTCTATCAAATAACCACTGATTGAGTCCACTACAATGCTATAGACCTGAAAAAACAGAGTAATTATTTTGGCGTATTCTTTTTGAAACACCCTATATATATATATATATATATATATATATATATATAATTAAACCTAAAGAGCCAGATAAACCTACCAAGATTTCACCTACGCGGATCCGCGTAGGTGAAATCTTGGTAGGTTTATCTGGCTCTTTAGGTTTAAATTAGGTTTGTTCTACTTAGCGTATTGAGCACTTCACTTAGTTATTTTACTTACTCGTATCGGTTTTTTTCTTCTTTGGACTCTGAACTTGGATGCGAGACAATTGTCTTCGGGTGATGTACATGTTCTCTGTTCTTTCTTTCTTTTGTACCTTTCCCTCTTGGATATTGGTCTGTTTATTTACATATCAAAGTACCCAAGGTTTTCCGGACGAGTATAATTTCTTATATTTATCAGATTATTGCTATTATATATATATATATATATATATATATATATATATATATAATGCGTCTGACATTAGACAGGGATGCAGGAAATTTCTACACATTTGGTTTGATTTTAGTAAGCCTGCCCCTCCAACCAATCTGAATAACCCTTGTAGGTATATATACAGTGCCGTGCAAAAACAATTTTAAACTATTGTAAATTTCTAATAATTGCCATCTCATAACTGGATGTTTTTTTATTTTACTGTCTGCAGATTAAACTATGACTATACTGGAGCCGTTTTCACACACAATTGTCATATTTTCTGCAAGGGGTGAAGATAAAAATATAATGTTAATATTTATAATATCAACGAGTGGAATATGATATAAAACACATGCAATTAATAGTTTCAGATCTGCTTGGGGAGGCCACATAAAATACCTTAATAACTAATCACCTAGCTTTTAATCGAGGTCACGTATGATTATATTGCATAACTTTTTAGCTAAAGTACTGTTATAATTTAATAGAATATAGTAGATATTCATCAAGTAAGTTTTAAAGAAGAAAATAATAAGTTAACAAGTAATCGTTCAGAGTTAACCTGATCATCGTCTCGGATGGTGAGTGTCACGAGAACTGAACAGAATTAGTGTGACAAGCAAACTGATAAGAATTCGAAGCGGAAATGATTAAAATGGAGAAGGCAGCCATACCTGACCGCTTCCCATAAAGTGATAAATGTATAGCACGGTGTGCATTTCATCAAATTGTCAAGCATTTATCACCAAAGTCATCTTTACCCGCCTTTTCATTAGAAATCTCGGCTTTGGCGGTCATTCTATTTTTATCTCTCTTTGACGTAGTGGTTCTAACATGTAACATTCACTTGGTAAATGCAATTCCAATAAATCCATTTGACGTTATATTCATTACCCAACTAAGTCTTTGACACAGAAGCGCTGCGCATTTTGTGAACACCTGCTCTAGATGTAATCGCACTTTTAACATTTAAAAGCAATTATTAACAATGTTGGTACAGCTGTCAAACATGTTCTTTGGAGAGACGTTGCTTCCCTTGAACATTTTTTTTCCCGAGAGAAAGGGGATTCGAGTCAGACTGAGAGATTCCTCTCTCCTTCTGATCAGCGCTGTTTGATGATCGCCATATGACGGTCGGAGATGCGATGGAAATAAAAGGATGAAAGGAATCAGATTCCAAAAATTAATAATAGTCAATGGAGCTTTATGTAAATATAATAACAATAGAAAAAAAATCAAGATAATATGAAGTTGTTTTGAATTTGATGTCTACTGCATAAACCTTAGAATTAAATAACATCCAAATAGGTTTTAAAATACTGATTTAAATAATAAATTTTGCAAATAAAAATCTTGATGTACAAGTTGATATGATTGACTTGAAGGATCAAAACGAAAACTCTTAATCTGCATATATTCTTTTGAAGAATGTCAATTCAATAGTATAAAATTGCTGTTTTAAATAATTGATTTGTAGTGTCAACAGGGGACCACGAGTTCAATTTTCTTTATGATCTTCCTTTAAGAATATAACGTTACTAATTTACATAATTGTTTTTCAACATTAGTAATTTTTGTAGGGGGCGAGATATTCATTTAAACGTATAACATGACTAGTTTACAAAATTATTTAGCAGGTTCACACTAGTCGGAAATTTCATCTGAGGATATTCATTTAAAAGTATAACATTACTAGTTTACATAAACGTTTTGCAAGTTCAACAGGGAAACACTAATCCAAATTTCGTTCTTAGGATATTCATTTAAAAGTATAACATTACCAATTTACATAATTGTTTTTCAGGTTCTACACGGAAACAATAGTCCAATTTTTTTTCTTAGAATATTCATTTAAAAGTATAATAGTACTAATGCACATAATCTTTTTGCGGGCTCAACACTGAAACAACCATAATATTTCGTTGACTCTCCATATATAGTAATAGTATTTGAAATTTTATATAATAATAGTATTTGACTTTTACGTTCCTTCTGCTCTTTTTAGTAGATTCTCTATTAAACAAAATAATTTCTGTCTGAATTTCTGGGATGAGGATTTATCATTGTTTACATTATTTATATTCGGACTATTGTCCTTATACTTGTTGTTGTTATCTCACCGTTTGGTCCGTTGTGCCTCCAGTCTTAAACGGGTGCATATCATTCTACAGGGAATTTGGCACTGAACACTTTATTTGATCTACTGTAGACTGTTCTCGTTCCAATGTCCATGTCTCGCAATATCGTCGTGTTTATTTTTAGTACTGTTAAGTTATTGCCTGTCGGACCCAGGGATTGAAACAGTATGTCAACAAATTCACTTTAATACTCTAGGCAATTGTTCCAATTTGTTATAGAGAACTTGGAACACTAATCCTAACATGCTTGCTGATTGCTATAACTGCTGCTTCCTTGACATGTTTTGACTACTGCTTTCCCTGATGTTTTCATTGCTGCTGCTGCAATTGAAGACTTGTTTTCATTTGTCTTTCTTTATTAGCGGCTACCATAATGTATTTATTTCTATACTAGGCGTTACTAAGGAGGTCATCATAGCCTGGCATATCCGATGAATCTTTCAGAGGTCTAACTCTAATAATAGTATTCTTCCTTGTCCAGTATTTACATTTCATTCTACGCCTTTTCCTCCATATTTGATCTGCCATGCCTGATTTCACTGTGTCGCCCCTCACTATAGCTTTTCTATATTCCTACTTCTTTACTTTTAGAGGACATCTTGTTTCACCTTTATGTTCCCTGCCAGAAATGCAAGGAAGAGAGTACACGGAATTTTCGGTCATGTTCTTCCCTTGGTTACGTTTTACTCGGCAGAGATTCTTCTTCAGAGTGGAACTGCTTTTGAATATAGTCTTGATGTTCTATGAACCGCAGATATTTACCGGTAAGCCTTTGACAGTTCATGACAATTTTTTAATAAGAATTTTTTTTAATAACAACTACCCGGCAAAAATTAAAATCAGTATATACACGAAGGAACAAGATGGAAGACAATAACATAAGCGCCTAGAGAAGGGGGACAAGGAGGAAGACCAAAATATTGTTCCGGTCTTCCTAACTTACGATCCAGTTCACAATGAAAGAAGAAAAAATGATAATCAGCTACCCATCCTGGGTCTATATCTATAATTCTTAAAATGTGTCTGTGTATTTACGTGTGTGTGTGTGTGTTTATGTATATGCGTGTGTGCGTGATCGTATGTTGTTTATGCATTTCCACAGTTTCCATCCGATTTTGATGAATTTTTTTTTCTTTGATAGATAATTCTTCAGTGCAGGTTTTCAGTCCGAATTGTTGGCGACAATGGCTCTCCACTACTTCCTGTCGATTATGACTCTCGGCAACGTTTTACTATTTACTATCTGTTCCTGGATATATATATATATATATATATATATATATATATATATATATATATATATATATATCATAAAAACTTTAATAAAGATAGATATTTTAAATTATTATAATAATATTTTTTATTATTATGCAGTTCCCTTTTCAGAGCCACCCGCTCCCATTCAAATTGTTAAGCCCCCATTTGGGGATGTACCTCGGTTGCACCCAAATGTTGTTACTAATATTGATTTTCGGTTGGGCTGACTTTTAACTTAAACTGCTCAAAATGAACGGCAAAAATTCCCATTAATGAAAACCCCGTCGAAATCAGGTTATACTACTAGTGTACTAATAATTCGCACAGAGTATGGATTAAAAACATCCGAATGTCGCAAGCCAACCTTCACTGGCCAATACTTCAACTTCATTTCCCACCGAACATAGGGTTTTAAAATAGTTATTCGATGTCTACAACACTGGACAAAAATCATAAGTCGCGAACCAGACATATACCAAAAGAAATGATCGGCATCAAACATACCAATCAGAATAACAACTGTCCGACAAGCATAAGATCAGCGTCTACACGTGGAAGTGACAAGGGAGAAGACCCAATATGGCCACGTTCTCACTATCGTATGTCAAAGGCTTTACCGGAAACGATTCGGAAAATCTGCAGTCGATACAACGTCAGTATTATATTAATCAAAATAGGACGGACAACAGCAGCTGCATTCAAAACATGATAGTTAGTAGCAGCAGCAGTTACAGCACCATATTAGGTTTAAGGGTCGAAGATCACTATTGTTATGGCCTAGTAGATTCAAGCATTGGTTTGTGGATTTGGTGACATAGTGATTGTGAGTTCAATCCTGGGTCAGGTAGTGTGTGGTTGGACTCAGTGGAAATGGGCGAGCAACACAACAACTAAAAACAGTGGAACGAGAACTGTCTACCCATAGATTATTTAAAAGGTTCAGTTCAGAATTCCCTTTAGATCGATATACAGCTGAGGAAGACGGAACGACCGAAACGTTGTGAAAACAACAATAAAACGAGAACAACCGGCCGAATATAAATAATATATCTTATTATTTGAAATAATTGACTTATAGCGTCAACATTGAAACCTTAACCCTAACGGTAACACTTCATAAACGTCTATTCAATAGTATATTATTATCAGGGCCGGCACGTCTTACCCCTGAAGCCCTCGACCGGGGTGGGCGTTTTTTCCCCACGTTGTAGCACTGTTTTTGGCCATCCTCTTAAAAAAAAAAAAAAAAAAAAAAAAAATTGACGTTACATTGTCAGTCATCAACTAATAATATATATCGTGTATCCGCATGTCTGATGCAGTTTGTATTACGCAGGAACCCCCGACGAGGTTGGAAACCCAAAAGGGCTAGTTTCAACAGAGATTATTTTTTTGTTTTTTGTACTTATACGGTTTTTTTTTTTTTACCTAAATTATATTGTCAATCATGAACTATAATAATAGACAGAGCCGCTGCTTAATACCCGAAACTCTCAACCACGTGGTGGCCCCGTGCCTATTGGGGAGGACGGCAGAAGTGCTAATTACACTAGTGTTTATTAAAAAAAAATCTTTCTGAACAGTTCTTTTAAATCAATTCAGAGGATATGTCTCGGTAAAATCATTTCTTATTCCGAGATCATCCTCTAAGGAGGATCTCTATTTTTTTTTTTTTTTACTAATAGTAATACGAATCAGATGTCCAGAGCCAGTCATTAAAATAAAATTTCTAGTTTCTATTTTTTACATTGCTAGAAAGCTAAAACTGAGAAAAGGATCGATTTAAAAAAATAAAAATGTTTAAAGATTTCAACACATTAAAAAAATTTCCGAAAACTGAAATACAGTTTTGAAAACAAATTTTAAGACAATTCCGTGTGTGTTGTGTTGGAATGTTTCCAAAAAAAAAAAAAATTCAGCGGAGATGCATCGGTAATTAGTCTTTTTGGATATGTAAAATTTTGCGACTTAAACATTTTTTCGAGTAAAATTTAGTCATGAAAATATTGGATGCTATTACAAAAACATTGACATTTTCTCAGCTATTTTTAAATCATAAAAAAAAAGCGTTTGTTCATTAGAAAAGTAAATAATTTTCATTTAAATTGGATAATTCCCTGATTCTGGTAATTTAAAAAAAAAAAAAAAGCCCTCTCCATCCCTACCAATTCTCCTTAGAGGGTTTGTGACCCCCAGGTTGTGAAACTTGAAATCAACATGTAGTAGTGAGTTGCCCCCGTATCAAATCGACATGTAGTAGAGAGTTCCCACCACCCGTATCAAAGTTTCGGGTGGTTGGGGGTGATGGGCGAACAGAAATTAAGACATGATTTCTTGCTGTCGGACGTAGTTTATCATCATAACTAAGACTGCAGACAAAATTACTATTTGAAACAATTTGTAGATTCACTATGGAAACACTAATCCTAAGACGATTTTTCGTAGACTCTCTATTAAATATTATAACACGGAAATGCATATTCAGCCCATATTCAGTATGTACCAAAGGAGCCATAAGACTATTTTCGTTACGCCTTGAAGTTCTGCTATTTGCAACTGTTTAGTTTATCTCTGATATATATATATATATATATATATATATATATATATATATATATATATGTATGTATAGTCTTTGCTATCCAACATCAACTCAAGCAATAAATCAGCAAAAGAATCTGAAGCGGATTTCTGTAATATATAAAAAAAATATATAGGCTATATATCGTTTCAATATATGAAAAAATATACAGGCTATACATGGGTATATATATATATATATATATATATATATATATATATATATGTTCAATATATAAAAGTATATAGGTTAAAATTTATTATAAAAACCAATGCAAATACTAGTTTTAAAAATATGTGAAATTTGATTTGATAGATTTTTTTGCAACATGCATATATATATATATATATATATATATATATATATATGTATGTATGCATATAGAAATCTCCTATTATTTAATATTGTTGAAGTTAACACAGACTTTTCTGTCGAGATTTCCAAACTCTGCGTTTCGTTCAATTTCTCTATGCAACCTTGTAAAACCAACTGCACTTTGTAAAACCTTACCTGTTTCCACTTCTCCCAAAAATTTTGGTCTAGATCGGTCAATTTATGTCTAATTGAGGGAGGGTGCCGAACGGCCTAACAGAGGTCACAGAATTTTATATATAGATATCATGACAATACGTTAACTTGGACCCCTTTAAAATATTGAGAACTCTTCTCTGGCACGTTCAAAGTGTTATTATAGGTCTAGAAATGTGGAAATTAAATTATGAAGTGGAATTCGACATAAAACAGACGTCATAATTTTTTCTTCATTGATCGATTCGTTTTCTGAGATTTTCAACCCTTTCCAGTTTATTTAAAACCAGATAATATTTTTAGATTGTAAGCTTTTTTTTTTGGTGGGAGGAGATAATAATGATTTAGTGATCGAAGTTTTACTAATTAACCCATACGTGACGGGGAGAATAGTTAGATTCATCGCTTTCCCAACGATATCTGTTTGCAAATGAACACAAAAAACCCCAAATTGAATTGGAACTCCACTCTCCGATTAACAAACCCAAGGCATTATCCATTACACCACCGGCACATCCAGTTGTACAGAACCTGGTACTCTAAAGTAGTAACCCATAGAGTTATCGTCCAGTCTCGACGTTGCTTAACTTCGGTGATCGTAAGGGGACAGATGTTTCAATTTGATGTCGCCGTAAGCTGTCGTAATTTGTCTCTCCCATGTTTTTACTTAATATATTTATCGAATCGGTAGGTATTTCCGTAACTCTAGCTTTGCATATCTTTCTTTACGATAAAATTATAAATGAAATTTCTTCAAACGTTGTTATGAATATAAAGAATCTTTATTTTTGCAATATCCAAGAATCGTCAAAAATAATCAAATTAACAGAGTTTTACTGTAGACTAATTACTAAGCTACGCTGCAAAGTTACTAATTAATAGTGAATTGACTGCTGTTTTCCTTTCGCTACGTGAAGTTGTTTTCGGAGCTTACGTTGTCGTTACGCGTTTGATAATGAAATTATTCATTCTAAACGTGGAAATGGCTTCTGACAAGACAATACGCCTGCTGTAATACCAATGCCTCTACAAATATGGTTGCAAATTTGGTAATTATTCTGAGGATTTTTTATGATACTTAGACTTTATGAATTTAAGTGCAGAACTAGATTAGCAGCAAGGTCTCACCGTTTTACATTTGGAATGGCTGCAAGTAGCTGTAAGTTCTATATTGAAGTTTCTTCTAGCGCACTTCTCGCTTGTGGAACTCTATTCCGGCTTTTCACTTCCAAGTCAATTTTGATCTTCAAACAATTAAATGCAACGTCAATCGTTATCTTCTGGCTTCTTCAATCTTGTTATTTTATTGTTTCTCTCCCTCTCTCCCCCCTCTCTCCTGTTAATAACGTTTTTTGTTTTGTTTTTCTCATAGTCTTATAATACACCTTGTATTTTTATAGTCTATACGCCTTGTATTTTAATGACTTTATTGCCTTGCTTGGGGTGAAATGATAAAAAGAACTAGTTAAAATGCCACCCAAACAAAATATCTGCCAAATACACCAAAACTTTTTCAATAGACTGTATGAGCTTTTCTTACTGAAAGCGTTCCTCAGCTTTTCTTACTGAAAGCGTTCCTCGTGTATACTAGACAAATAACATATTTTCATTATTTCGCACGTACATAATATCTGATATGACAATAGTCAAATGATAAAAACTCGATATTCTATAATAACAAGTTATAAATATAATATACACATTTCGTCAGTAATATTGAAAATTATTTATTCATCATTTTCAATATATTATCCGCACTTTCGCTATAATATATATTTAGGTTTGTTACACTGCATTTTGCTCATGCTTGCTTATAGTTGCTACTATTGTAGTCATGTGATCAAAGTTCGAGCATTATTGCGTCAGTTTTCTTACTGTTACAGTGTAAACATGACCACTCCGCTAGCAGTGTGCATCAAGTAGGAACACAGAGCAGTGACACTTCACTCTACTTCCAATAAATGGCTAGGAAAGAAACCCCCACCTCACTCCTATCGATACAAAAAAAAAAGAGCGATAAGAGCTACTGGGCTTGAGAAATTAATTTTCCTGAAAAATTATTTCAGGAGAAAGATTTTATAAAGGGAAACAAAATGAAACTCGGGGGTGGGGGTTCTCCTAGAAGAGGCATTAAATGAAATCGGGAAGAAAAGATTATCCCGTAATTGTAAGAAGGGTGAATGTATGGTGTTTATTAAGAGGAGCAAACAAAGAAGCGAGTTAACATTCGGATATGTCAGAATAAAGCAAATATAGAAATTCAACTGGGAAGTATTATAAAGTATGACGGAAAACGAAGAAACATGAAAAATTTCGTTAGGAAAAAAGTTATGAAATGCAACGTAGTATCATTCCTCTAATATTGCAGTGAAATCTAGAAAATAACCTCACGGAAAGGAAAAGTAGAGATCTGATATATAATAGAGCTGTGCTCAGATAGGTGTAACGTATGACGTAATGATAGGCATGTAGTTGTGTGACCGATGCAATTATTTATGAATTCGGTTTGATCAGGAATGTAGTTCCTTAAGGGGCATTTGAACTCATAAGTAATGTTCGTTCTTTGTAATTTTGACTTGGTGTGTTGTTATTTTTTTAGGGTAAGGTTAGCTGTTTTAAATTTTTTGCAGTTGATAATTAATTTGATTTTTTTTTATTTGTCTGTCTTTTTTAATGAAACATGCAACATATATATATATGTGTGTGTGTGTGTGTGTGTGTGTGTGTGTGTGTGAAATCAATATATACCAACAACAATATTAGAGGGAAAGCACAATAAAGTGGAAAAATTTATCGTGTAGCGCGTTTCGTCTTTTCGTCTTTGAGAGTCCGATGAAGACATAAATGCCGAAATATTCGCACAACTTTTCCCACTTTGTCATACTTTTACCCACCTCTCTCTCTCTCTCTCTCTGTGTGTGTGTGTGTGTGTGTGTCTGTGTGTGTAATAAAAGTGGAAATTGAGATCAACACCGAGCAGCAACTATCTGTTTCCTACATAAAGGCAAGCCTCAGATTACTGCCCCGAAGATTGAGCTTAAGAAAGCAATAGATCACTATTCGCTTTTATATTTACATATTACCAGATATTTAGCACTTTTACATATGAAAGCATTTATATTAAATATAATGTAACCTAAAATTACATTTTACACACACACACACACACACACACACACACACACACACACATATATATATATATATATATATATATATAGGGTGTTTCATTAAGACGGATTTTATATAAGGGTGTTTCATTAAAACGGATCAAAGCATTAAATAAATCAGTGTTATTGGTAAAATTTATTTATTTCGCTATTGGATCATGTTATTTAAGTCATGGCAATTATGTGTGAAAAATAATATCGCCCAAATGCCCGCCAAATCTGAAAGGAAAATAAAAATATCATTAGTCGCTTAACTTAATTCACATTATTGGAACATCCTTTACATATATTCTCGTTTCGGAGAATAAACATAAAATGTTCAATATCTTCTGATCACTTTCAAGTTCCATAAGCCATTATCAAAGACGTTTTGTGTTTTAATAAGGTAGTATCTACAATTATGCAGATACTATTCTTTGCATACCACGTCTTCGCGTGACCCATTGTTCTTAAACTTAATGAACTTTTTATTGATTCTATGTTGTCTGTTTTTATGGCTTCCAATATTTGCAATCAGTTTTTAGAATTTATATAGTTTAGTATTTTTCTAATATCGATACGTCATTGTCAGATGTCTTGTGTTTTCTTGTTGTGTTGGTTGGTAATATGCGATTTAATTATGTTATTATCGAAAAAAGAAAATAGAGAGATACTTGATAAGATAATGCAGTGATTTTCGAATATTTTTGCTTCAAGATTTGACTGGAAATCAGCAAAATGAATCAAAGTAAAACATGATTAAAAATCTTAAACAAAAAACTTTCTTCAGAAAGACCTCCATAGATCTTCTCCAGTACATTAATACATACATACATACATACACACACACACACACACACACACACACACACACATATATATATATATATACATACACTGCGTGCCAAATTATTATCGAGATAACTTTTTTATATTTCAAAAACCGTACAATCAATTCACACAAAGTTTTCACACAATGTTTGCAACACTGACCTGCTCAATCACTGAAATTATTGTACTGATCTGCTCAATGTAAACAAACTAGCGCCATATTTATTATCAGCACGGTGATTTGGGCCCTTCCAAATTATTAGAAAGGTTTAGTAAAATTCCCAGAATTTAGCAAACAAAACGTTTATTAATGTTGTACGTGAATGTTTATGACCAAAATAAACTAATAAGATAATCAAACAAATAATAACAGATACAAACAAAGGCACAGTTTTAAACAAATTAATAGGGAATGTGCTTTCCCTGTTTTGAAATTACTTGAAGAAGTCGACGATCCATAGAATTATTTAATAGTAGGATGTCATCAGCTGTAATACCGCCAGATATGTCAAGAATTGCTTCCCACAACTCAGTGTTGCTCCTGAATTGTCGTCCGTTGGCGTACAATCTTCGCTTCATGATGCTACAAAGGTTTTCGATTGGATTCAAATCCGGAGAATTTGCTGGCCACTTCATTTTTCGAGGTCCATCGAAGCTTAACTGTTTCAAATATTCGGTAGTCTTGTGAGCAGCATGTGAGGGAGCATTATCTTGCATAAAAAATGGCCCTACTGAAGGCAACTCTTTGCCTTTTCATCCACGGTTCAAGATGCTCCTTCATAAACGCTATGTATGCATCAGCAGTCATTTCGACGCTATCTGGTAATCTCCATGGGCCCACTAATGTTTTTCCAATAATACCACCCAGATCATTATGCCTCCACCCCCTTGTTGGTGTCTCAAACGCTGATGGCAATTCTGTCCGTTCATTACCCAGCCTTTGCACCATCTATCTGGCCCATCAAGTGTTGCTCGAGTTTCGTCCGTGAACAAAACTTTAAAGAAGTCAATCTTCATATTGTCCTCGGCCCATTTCAATCGATTTTGAATGTGATTTCTCGTCAACGGAGGCTTCGATACAGGTTTGACTGTTGTTGCTATTTCCCTCAGATACCGACACCGAGTGCTTTTAGACACAGTAGGATCCCCAATGCGACTGAAAAGCTCTTGGCTGGTAAGTCCAGGGTTCTTTGTGGCCTCTTGTTTAAGTTGTGACATGAGACGACGTGAAATAACCCTCGGCTTGCCTTTATCTGCCCTTTTGCGTACTTGTGTGGTGTCGGCAGTGAACTTTTTCACTGTTTGATGACACCTCCCTATCATTTTAGAAATTTCTAGGGTAGATTTACCTTTTGAGAGTTCTGAGGTGATAGTTTTCTTTTCAGCATTACTTAAACTGCTTTTACGGCCCATCTTTTCACTAAGTGCTTACACTTTTATAATAATTTTGCACGCTTAAATCACCGTGCTGATAACAAATATCGCGCCAGTTTGTTTACATTGGGCAGATCAGTACGATAATTTCAGTGATTGCGAAGGTCAGTGTTGCTAACATTGTGTGAAAATTTTGTGTGAATTGATTGGATGGATTTTGAAATATTATAAAGAAAGTTATCTCGATAATAATTTAGCACGCAGTGTATATATAAAGAAAGAACAGTAAGATATATAATCCGGTGTTCTTATAGATATTTTTTATTTTTACAAAATAGTGATCAATGTAAATTTACAGAGCATTAGTATTATAAATTAACTGATTTAAAATATGTTTTTTTCGCTACACAGTTCTAACCATGTTTCAAAAATGTGAGCTAAAAGCTTCGAATTTAATTTTGTAATTAAATTAAAGCATTATTATATGAAATGGAACTAATGTCATTAATTTAATTACAAAATTAAATTCGAAGCTTTTAGCTTCCATTTTTGAAACATGGTTAGAACTGTGTAGCGAAAAAACATATTTTAAATCACTTAATTTATAATATATATATACGCAGGTATATATATATATATATATATATATATATATATATATATATATATATATATATACCTGCGTGTTTAGATAGTTATACCTATCGCCCGACCTTTCCCTTCTTGTGAGTATGAGAAGAGGTTTGTCCCTTGTTTATTGTTTAGAATGGGGTTTTCATTTCCTTATTTATTTTTTTATATTTTTTCTCTCAATAGGAGCAGATAGTTTTGCCTATTGTCCGTTTTAGACTCCTCTCTGTTGTTTTGAACAGGAGTAAAATTTTAATCCCTTGTTCCGGGTTTAGGACTGGGTGTCCAGTTCCTTGTAAAGTCTACTTCAGCTCTATATTTCTAACGTCTCCGCCTAAAACTCTGAAATTTTATTTACTATTGAATTATTTTTATTTTCTCAATAGGAGTAGATAGGTGTGCTTATCGTCAGGTTAACACCCATCCCGGTCTTTTGAACCAGGTTAGAGGTTTTTCACTTGTTACATCTTTACGACTTTCTAAACCTTTTTTCTTAATTAACTCTCTACCTCGAGTGACTCTTGGATCTTGTAACGGGGGAATGTAATTATATATATATATATATATATATATATATATATATATATATATATATATATATATATATATTGATAGAAGGCACGGTGGAGAAGTGGATAGCGGCTCGGATTGAGGAATCGAAGAGCCATTACATTCACTTACTTGCTATACCATTGGGAAAGGTATTAATCCTTTCCCTCTCCCTCCATCTAAGGGTAAATAGCAGGACAGACTGGATGACAACTGGTCTAAGAGAAGGACATTTTTACATTCGGAGGGACTTTTGGGGACCACTGTATTCAGCCCTTCAAAAGTGTGATTTGTTCTGCATATCAGATCATATGTGCTGGTATCTGGCTGTCGGTTCCTAAGAACTGAGCTGAATACGACGGGAGAGTTCTCCACCACCATATATATATATTTATTAATATATATATATATATATATATATATATATATATATATATATATATATATATATATATATTAATAAATATACATATTCCTCACCGGTAGGCGACTCGGCGTTTCAAGCTTAACGCTTTTTATTTCTTGCTGAATAGCGACTGACCGTTAAATAAAAATATTTGGTTAATGCAATGCTGGCGCGGGTCATATATTATACTGAAATTACTGGATTGTAAAAAAACTCTAATTAAAATAGACGGGATTTATATTATTATATAATATATATATTATATTAAATGAGGATTAAAGATTTTATTTTACATTTAAATTAAATGGGGACTAATGCTAATTTTAAAAAAAAAACTGTATTAAAATAAACTTACCTAATACTATAAAGGAATGAACATCGAACACTATTTTTAACACCAACATTCAATGTCCGACATCTTACGCACACACACACAGACACACACACACACACACACACACACACACACACACACATATATATATATATATATATATATATATATATATATATATTGTCATCCACAGACAGACTGTTTCGCTGTATCACAGCTCATCAGTCTTTTTAGATATCTGATTGCCTCAAGCCATAATCGAAACCCAACAGTCGGAGATTTTTCCCTTAACCTATCAGCTCCCGGCAGAAAGGAAGCTGAATTTTTTACATATTTATTTTGGAATAAACACGCCAGTGACTCAGAGTGCTCGATTCACAGAAGAGCTTTGCATTATCAGCAATACATATATATATATATATATATATATATATATATATATATATATATATAATCACTTGTATGTTAAAAATACAATTTCTTCTTTATCACAGTTCGAACGTAAACGGACAGATTTGCTACCTACGTCTGTACCAGACCAAGCACAAGAAAGTCCCATTACGTAAAAAGATCACTGCGTGCAACTTATGCGCATATTCCTGTTCCACAAAAAGCATCTCGTCATTTTTCTATCCGATGCATTTAAGTACGCATAATTACAGAGACGAGAAGATAGCAGTGAAGAACGCGAGTGATTTTTAACATAAAAGATTCCACGAGTGAAGAGAGTATATGCGGCGACATTAGACAAAAATGGCAGGTCGATAAAAGGAAAGAAAAAAAAATGATGTCGGACTCTTCAGGAATCTGTATTCTCATGAATCTTGGATACAAAGCGGATATATTCACAACTTTGATCGCATACTAAGCTTTAAATATGTTGCGCATTGATTTTTAAAACAATGCAATTTTTGGTTTTATTTCTCTTGGTTCTTTCAATTGCTTCTCGTTTGAAATGAGATTTTTTTTTCACGAATATTTTTCATTGTCATTAGTCACTGTATCCATCTGCGCCAGATTTTGAACTAACATGACTTATTTTTCGCCATTTGTTACGTTCTTATTACGTTCTTGAGCAAGCATATTTAATGTCTGTCCTTATTAGTTGCTGACCTTACTATGTTAGAATTATATCATCCCTACCATGTCTCTGCTTTGGTTTTCTCCTACTTCTTTTTCCAGGCACAATTTCATCATACGTTCAAATTCAAAAAGCTTTTTGAATTTGTAGGTCTGATGAATTGGAACGTGCTTATATAATAAATTATAACCACGGAATATTAGTGTTTGAGCCTTTTATAATATATATATATATATATATATATATATATATATATATATATATATATATATATATATAAGTATGTTATAATTGAAAGTGAAACCCTAAGATAATATTAAAAGAAAATTTTTTCCAGATAATTAACAAATCTTAATTAAGCTATATATTCATTAAATGATTTGCAACCACTTTCAAAGATTTTTAACAAGCGGGAATAAAAATATGAATTAAATATTAGATGTGCAATGGTCAGTGAACCATTAAAATTACCCTCTGGATTTTTTGTTTTATATGGCTGGCAGTATAAATAAATTTCTGAGCACACATAAAAATCAAAATGAATTTTTTTTTTTTGATAAGCTGTGTATACTTCAATCAAACAATATAATTCATTGTGCATGCAAATGTGTGCAGGTAGAGGCTAAATATATATATATATATATATATATATATATATATATATATATATATATATATATATATATATATATATATATGCAAAGATCAAAAGAACTTCCTGAAGTTTTAAAAAATGGTATAGTTGAAACCTATAATGATAGAGAAGTCTACAAAAATTTATGAAAACGATTGGGGTGCATATCCCCACCATGCAACAAATTACTTATAAATCGAAGGCACTTATTACGACGGCATCACAATTAAGAAGTGAGCGTCTGTGAAAAAAAAAATGAAAAAAAACACAGCAAGAGCAAGTAGACATCAAGTTCAACAAGCCCAGGCATATCCTGCTATGACCTTTGCGGTTCTCCAGTACTCACCGGTTAATGTCGGAATCAATGTGCATACATCTACAGAACGACGAAATCTGGACAATGTCGATATTCATGGCAGAATTCCTAGGGAAATCCATTGTTTTAGAAATAGCACAAGCATGCTCGCTCAACTATGCTAAAGCTCATATTAATAAGCTAGAAACATTCTGGCAAAAGATTTTATTGTCAGATGAAACCAAACTAGATCTTTTGAAGAGGAACAATAGGTTGTATGTCTGTTGAGATCCGAATATGGCTTTTGAAGCGAAAATTTGATCCCAATAATTAAACAAGGCGGTGATAGCATTATGACTTGGAAATGCTTTGTTTTAGCTGGAACAGAAAAAATAGTAGGCATTGACGGCACAATGGACACTGCAAGATACCAAGCAATTTTGAAGGAAATTGTCTTGCCTTCAGTTCAAAATATTGCGTTTAGGTCAGGCTGTAACTTCCAACAGGACAATGATCAAAGCAAATCTGCAAAAGAATGTGTTCATAAAAAGATATTTCCATTCCTGGAACGGCCTGGTCAAAGTCCTTAACTAAACAGAAAGTAATGCATGGTAATATGTAACAGTGTCAGTTTTGCTAAGAAAAATGGTTAAAAATCGGTACTCGCTACTGCTAGAAACTTTGTAAAAGTTATAGAAAAAACTGGTTGACATTGTAACCGCCCTCTACTAATAATTAGCTGATGTTCTTTCACACTGACTCCAGTTATTAAATTCTTTGTACTCTATCCTCCCATAAGGCTTCTGCTTTTTCCAGATTTAAAGTCTACTTTTTATTAACCTTAATCTTCAATTCAAACTACAGATGTCCAACAGATTTATGACAGACGATTGAAAGGCCATTACGTTACACTAATCGTATTCTTCTAAAAATATTCTGATGTGATTTTCCAAGTCCGTTTCTAGGTTTTGTCTTGTTGGAAGATCAGTTGCTTAAACAGTCTTAATTGGATAGCATAAGGCAAAAGATTTCCCGAGAGAAGAGTGTGACAGTTCAGTAAATCCCTTTCACTTTCAGTCCTGGAGAGTTTCCTGCTACTTGTTGCACTATAGCTATCTCATAAAATGACACTTCCAACATTATCCATCAATGTTTGGTTGACACTTTTCACATTAAGCATTGAGTTCAATTTTCCTCAAAATCTAACGGTGAAGGTTACAGTTAAAAAATTGTTTCGTTTTATCAAATAACTTGTGGCCGATGTGTGTTGGAAAGGAATAGAAGTTTTGAATTATCAGAAGGTTTGAATTATCAGAAGGATTAAAATCGTTTGTTTTCAATAATCTTACATCCACAACAATTAATACAAGATAGAGAATAATGATTCATAGACATCTTGTTTCAAAACGTAACAATTGAATTTATTAATATTTGGTATACAGGCATGTGAACTGAAAAGTTAGACAGAGTTGTGTCTCTTAGACTAGGTAATATTTGTACCTAAGCTCATAAAGTGAAAGTAATTATTAAACTGTAGTTTAGAAGAATAAAGTTTCTTTAGAATGTTTGGAATTGTGTATTGTACAAGTTGGTAAAAGTTCAGAAGAGATTTCAGTGTTCGTACTTGCGTGAATGTTGGTAATGGTCTTTAACGTCTGACCGCAAAGGCTAAGACGGGAGTTCTTGAAGATTACATCTTGGGCAAATGAGACGCGAGAGAGATGAAAAGAAACACAGGGAGCTTACACGTGTTCTGTATTTATAAGGTCGTGTATCACGTGGGAGGCTCAGAGGGAAAACGCGGTAAAACAGATTTGTCGCGTGCAGGCGGTTTGATTGGTCGGAACTGACCAATCATCGAGCTAGATTTAATGTGATTAACCAATGAATGCTTGTTATATATTTTGTAAGATTGTGATAGTGAAAATTAGAACAGGAATAGTGCATTTCCTAGCAGGGGTTAACTGGCTTGTTGTGGAAGAGTCCACAAACCGTATGACAGTATTCATTCGACTGATATAAAAACCACTTTAGCAAATGTTAAACGGGTCTTTTTATGTACTTTCTTCAATACTGTATGGTCGCCTGTGTATATATGTGTATACAACGCGTCCGTTCTATATTCAATGTTTCTACTAACTGACGAAACGTCTGCATCTGTTTCAGAGCTCTTCGGATCTGTCCACTCTTTACGCTCGATTTCTGACTGAACGGAATTTTCCTTATGATTTTACTCGCGCTCTCGAGTGAATTGTTCCTTCATAATACGATCCAATATTGCAGTTGTTGTTATAGATAAAAAGTTATCTCCCCTTGACTAAAATGAAAAAGCCAAATATAGATAAACAGGAGAATAAAAAAAAATGACGTCATTTCTACACCCACCATATATATATATTTACATAAAATAAATAGACAACACTTGTCTATATTATTTAATGAATCGTGTATATATATATATATATATATATATATATATATATATAGTAGGGACTGGTTGTCATAAACTATAAATAATTATATTTTTCTATACTAATTTTCACCAAATCCAAGGCGCAAGAGTCGCTCAACGATGTCTCGTGCAGTTCGCGTCAGGTCACGTGACTGTTTTTTTTTATTCTCGTGATTATCTACATTTAGCTTTTTATTTTAGTCAAGGGGAGATAAGTTATTGTCTCTGACAGCAAAGTCTTTGATTGGTTGAATGTCCATTTATGAGCGATGCATACGACAGTGAATTAGGACCGATCAAACCGCTTGGAAACCAACTCGATACCGAACCGAATTGATTAGCTTCAATTAATTTTGCCTTACGTTTTCTTCATGATTTCAATATCTATATGAATTTATGAAAGTTTAATTTGCAAAATAAATTTATATACACCTTCAATATTAGTGAGAGGGAATAGAATATGCTGGGTGTTTAAGAACTACTCAGTTTTAGCAGTTGTTAAGACCATTTTATCTTTTTAATCACTTCACTCCCAAGAAAGACGATAAAGAGACTAAGTTGCAAGAATGAAAGAAAATCAGTAAACGCCAGTGAGGAGAGATGACAGTAAAAGAACAGATTACAAAATGACGGAATGCGGTGATTGATAATGCATTTAAATTTTTGAAGATCGGAATCTAGGGAAAAGCAGGACGCGGGAAGTGAGTTCCACGGGCGAGAGAAGACATGATTGTAATAGGACTTACGGTTAAATCTATCTATTCCAACAGTAAAATAATTAAATCTAGTTGTCAATCTAGTACTACATGTAAATTCGTGAAGTCGAGATATCAAATTAGAAAGCACATGAGAAAAATTACCACAAGATATTTATAGAAACGGCACAGAAACAGCAGTTTACGGCGGTGGGAAAGTAACTGGAGCCGAAATGCCAGATTAAGACCGATAATATTGCAGATTTTTCTATGGACTTTTCAAGAATAACGAGATATATAGCCGGATCACAAAAACTAGATCTGGCAGCAATATTCAATGCAGGCTCTGCCGATTTTATTAACAACTGGGAATCAAATATTTATTAGGAATTTATTACGGCTGTTTAGAAAAGTAAAATAATTATATCCATTCTCCCTTATTAATTATCAATTCATGTACTGAACTCTCTAATTGAGTGAATAAGTATTATAAAATTAAATCTGGAATAATTACAGAAGATATTCTAGAAGTCGAATTCTTTCACGTTCAATTGTATATAGTAAACTATAATAGAGAAGAAATTTAACAATGAAAAAGTTATTTAACATGTATACAGCTATCTCACACCGCGTGAGACCCACAAAGCTTAGCGGCAACATTTTCTTCTACATCCGCATATATATATATATATATATTGTGTGTGTGTATAAAACATATAAAAACGCAACAAGTATTTGCGTGACTAAAGGTTTCGCAGTTAAATGGAACACGCGATGCAATCCAATTGTTTTTATAGGACTCAGCGTCAGACACTTAAAACGACATAATCTTTACACAACCCATCATATATATATATATATATATATATATATATATATATATATATATATAAAACGTCATTCACAGACAGACTGTTTTGCTGTTTCACAGCTCATCAGTGTGGCTAGACATCCGGTCTATATATATATGGTAGGGACTGGTTGTCATAAGCTATAAATAATTATATTTTTCTATACTAATTTTCCCCAAATCCAAGGAGCAAGAGTCACTCAAGTTTGGTCTGATCTGGTTCTTGTGATGATCGAGTATAGCAGCAGGAGTCTGATACTTACTGGAGCGATGCAATAAACAACTAATTTTTTCCAACATTTTTACCAGTAGATCGTATATATGAATTCCAATTTATGTGTGAATTGTGTTTGAATCCCCATGGAAGTTCAAGACAAAGGGATCCCTTGAGAGAACCCCCAACCATCATGATAGGGGAAAGTTGGGGATCATCTTCGTGATTGCACAAAGTTATTAGTTTAGTTCTGGGCGAATTGTACAAGTCAGTTCTTCGACCACCGGATTTAGGTCAGATGACAGGTCGATTACTAGGTTCTGGCCATCCAAATCTTTGGAGATGCAACTATAAACTGTTGTATGAAGCACTGGTTATATATTTGTCGGCAAAACAAATCATATAGAATAGGGCATGGAATCTGGATCTGTAAAAACTTCGGTAACATATAATTCCGGAATGTTAACAGCATTTTCTTTAACTGTTGCAAGTTATGGCGTACAGATTCCGCAGATGGAATTTTCACCACAGTGAATTCTTTGTTTCCGAAAACATTCGCATGCAACAGATACAGCATGTTTTATGCCTCTGCCATTTTACAATTTTATTTCCATTATAAGGGCTTTAATTAAGTCGAGTTGGTACACGATTAATAGCCTTCAGCATGAATGTTGATTCGGCGTTTAGTTGTATAACATTGCTCAAAACTTTACGCAGCCCTCCAGACTTGTTTTCTCACTATTTCTGATCATTGTTTCATCGGATTCAGAGGATAATGTCTCACGCTTTACCTGTCGTCCACCCTATTCAACAGAAATCGTTATTCGGCGGACCAGCCAACCTCCTTCTGCGGATCCAAAGTCCGTTTCCGAAGTATGCGAACCCATTGAAAGCACTAGCAGCGATGGACGTTGGTTAGCATGGGTACTTCTGTCTGCGGCTATGCATGCCCATACATGAAAAAGTTCATTGAAACCATGTGTGTTATGATGCATTTCTTTAACTTTGATTAAACCAATCAGCGATTTGTGCAACAATGGCCTTTTTCCTTCCTTAAGAGGAAAGATTCAATTCACTTCTCGCATTAATAATTCTTTACCGATAGTTACTTACCACAATTAAATGTGAGCACCCCTCATCCCAAAAGAGCTGTGCCGTTTTGGAAATACATTTACGTGTTCTGATCGCAGCATAACATAACTTCCCAGTATTAACTCAAAGACAATCAGGGTTTGGCGATACAAAATCCTTCATATTCTAACGCAGCCAGTCCCTAAGAACATTTCTTATATCAATAATATCTACACAATATAAATATCAGTCAAAATATTGATTTTAAGATCAGCCAAATCCCCCCCTAGAAATGTGTCGTAAATAATTTATAGGAGTGTGTAGCTTGGCATTCTTGTTAACTTTACAATATCTAGATGATATAAATATGTATTTATCTATCGTTTTTTTTTCTAATCATTTCACCCCAAGCAAGGTAGAAATGCTACTAGTACGAAGGGAGCTACAGGGAGTGAAAGCGAGAGAAAAGACTGAGTATAGTGAGAACTGAAGAAAGGAAAAATGATGAACGGGAATCAAGAAGATAGTAGATGGCAATTAATATTACATTTAAACTTTTGAAGATTATACTTATCAAGGAAGCAAGAAAATGGGAGGGAGTTCGATAGATGAAGAATCAATTTCAAATACGTATCAAGACCCACAACAGGATCTTTTCATAATTTTACTATAGATAACACAGTATTCTTAAAAACCCTCAAAACACACTTTGCATTAATTATTTTTTTTATGTTTCAAAACCATCATGTTCAAATACGGAATTTTAAGGGTGTCAGTAAATTGAAAGATTTCTGAACAGAATCAGGGTAACTCAAGTCATTCTTATTGTCATAAAATCAACATTCAATACGTCAAAAGGAAAAGCCTAATTCCGGTTGGGAGGTCAGGGTTTCTTTGATATGTTTTAATTTTTTACGACTTAACTATACTTTGTGGGTTAAAAACATATTTTTTGATTGTGAGAATGTTATTGGTTTTTAAAATTATTTATATATAGAAGCGCTCATATATATAATTACTTGTCAGTCAATTTGTTATGTAACATC
Organism: Acanthosepion lycidas; assembly: GCA_963932145.1. Taxonomy (NCBI): domain Eukaryota; kingdom Metazoa; phylum Mollusca; class Cephalopoda; order Sepiida; family Sepiidae; genus Acanthosepion; species Acanthosepion lycidas. The sequence goes on from OZ010594.1 coordinate 50,111,008, forward strand.
ATATTTATTTGTTTTTTGTGAAATATATTTCGTACAATTGTTCCTAAATTGAACGGTAATTCATTGATGGGAATAATATAATTTACAATTAGACATGCCACCGAATATAATACACACACAGACACAGACACAGACACAGACATACACGCATATATGTATGTATATCTATGTATGTATTCGGTAATAACATGTATATATATACTAGCAGCATGGCCCGGCGTTGCCCGTGCTTCATTCAAAAATCGTACGACTCATACAGCAATCGCTATCACTTCAGTTAAAATATTTTTGCCCTTCCTTGCCTTTAAAGGAGTGCCCTTTGCCATGCTGATGTTGCTACATGCCTTACTTCTTGCCTATCTCACACTGCGAATTTCTTCTAAGCTCTATACTAATCATTAAATCTGTTACGAAAAAAGAACTAAACAAAATGAACACAAAACGATCAGCTTTAAAAAAAAAAGGAACTGGAAAAACCGAATGAAAAAGAATGTTAACAACAAATACTTTTTTACAACCAACCCAGTTCTGCGGAATCAGAATCAACGTTGAGTTTAAGCAAGCGAATGATCCAATTGGAGTAAAGTGCCATGCAGATTTAAATTTTTCCCACTTGTGACGAATGCAGCTATCGATATTTTTTGCATGCTAGCATGCTAGTTAACATTCGTGTCAGTCAGCTGTTGGCTCTCACGCTGTCCAATAGAATCTTCCTGCCTATTCGTGGCAGCCAGTTATTGGCTCTCACTCTGGCCAGTAGAAGATGGCCGCAAACTACATGAAAACTGCCCTAGAAGCATGAAAAAATCGATTATTTCCTCTATCTGGTAAATGCAAAGTTGGTCTTGGCCTTCCCACTAACTTGTGCATGTAAATTTTGGTGCAAATCCGTTGAAAATTGCGGCCGTGCATTCGTTACACACACACACACACACACACATATCATACTTATATATATATATATATATATATATATATATATATATATATATATATATATATATATATATATATAGATAGATAGATTTGAAGAGGCATAGATAGATAGATAGATAGGATTTATCCATGTCTGCTCTACGGTTGTATTGAGCTCTTTTGTTAGTTGTTTACACGTGTCGGGGTTTTTCTTTGGGCTTTGAACCTGTATCTGTGCGATTTTTTTCGACAGACTTTCATGTTTCTAGCTCTTTCTTTTTTTAAAACCTTTTTTCTTTCGTGATTGATTTGATTATTGGCAAATAAAAAATTCGAAGGTTTTTCGAAACGAGTATAGTTACCTATATATAAATATATATATATATATATATATATATATATATATATATATGTTATATTCGGTGATGTAAATTAGATTGCATATATATATATATATTTAATATTATTTTTTTTTTAAATTCTTAAGAATTAAAAAAATGCAACATCTTAAAGAACAAAAATAATTTTTCAATCTGCAGTGACAATTTATAAAAGGAATATAAACAAACTAATTACTGCTAATAATGCCGAAAGTGAATGTTTGTAAAATTGCTTTCGCTCCTTTAAGTGGGTATGTAAAAAATAAAAATGTCTTTAATAGATTGAGGAACTGATGTGAGGTTTTCCACAAAAAGGTTTTAGTTTTCCCCCTCAATTTTCTCATGTGTGACTTTAGCGGAAATATCCATGACATAGCAGCAATTATTCTTCTGTTTAAATAAAGATTTTAGGGATTTTAAATGTTCTGTTGCTTAACACAGAAAAATTCCGTATAATGTATATTATTAAAAAATAAATTTTGCACGTTATACTAAATTTTGTTATTTGATACCCACAATTATAAGGAATCTTAATTAGAAATATGGATGGTGCGTGGTTAAATTTTATATTTTTAGTTTTGCGCATGCGCATTATTTGTTTTTAAATTTGTAGACTGCACAGTATAGTAGGGTCAGTTGACACCATCTGGAAGAAAAAAGCACCATGACGCAATTCACTCCAATAGAACTTTGTAAACGGCATGCTGTACTACTTTGAATTTGCACCGGAAGCTGCAATACGAACATTTCAGAGTGTATGGGTGCCAATCTGAGGACACTGAAAGGGATTTGAAAATAATTTAGATGAGTCTAATGGTGATTACGAAGGTAAAGCAGCTTGGAAAACTCACTCTGATTATTCTGATAAGAAAAGAACGCCCGAATTTGTTGCTGAGAGCCACAGAATCAACACCCAGGTCTACATCAAGTGTCTTGAGGAGGTAGTACTTCTCTAGGTCAATAGGGTAGCTATTAAAAGACCCTATGTCTGGCAACAAGACTCAGCACTATACCACACAAGCAGGAAAACCTAGTCATGGCTGTCAGACAATTTCTGCGACAACATCACCCCTTACATCTGGCACACCTAACTCCCTAGATTGCAACATCTTAGATTATTATGTGTAAAGCGCCGTTGAGCGAGAAACCCGCAAAACTCCTTGTAACACCAAAGATTAACTGAAGGCAAAGCTTCACCAGCTTAAACAAAGAGACCGTCCAGAAGAGACGCAGGAGGTTCCGAAGTCGTATGGTGGCCCTGGCTAAAGCCAATGATCAATTTATTGAATACATTTACTATTTAATATTTCAATATATTTTTGGGCAAATATTGGTAAAAATACCTGTCAGTGTCATTTTCTGTTTTGCGTAATTTAGACGGCAATTTATCCATCGCATCCTGTACATTGTGTTATCCTTAATGTTGTCAGTTAACACTGCTATGATAAATAATGATTGGTGTGAACCAAGTCATAATTCTAAAAAAAATAAATAAAATTTGTTTAGTTTACTTGTGCATGTTGCTCAGATGAAGTTCTGCAAATTGTTGTGTACTCGTCTCTTGTGTTTTAATGTGAAAGCAAGAAATAAATGTAGTTTATATTACATTTATAACTGTCGCACAGCATTATAATGTGAATTGTTTCAACTTGAAATAATAACATCCGTAGTTACCATACTGAGGTAGTTGTTAGTCAACCGCGATCCATGGCAAAAGCCTACAAGCCTACATGCTAATGCACTTACTAATACACTACATGATTTAAGATTAACTTTTGTAAATACTGCATTAGATGAGCCTCTGCTTTGGAGGTAATCTCAAGATTCAAAATATACGCGGATATATATATATATATATATATATATATATATATATATATATATATTCGTTTCATCTCTTGGAAGTGCTATCTGATGATCCGGCGTCCTTTAAAAGGGGCTCTGGTGAAATAAATTATTATAATGGAACCTTAAAGTGGCCTGTTTGTCTTTAATATATATATATATATATATATATATATATATATATATATATATATATATATATATATATATATATATATATATATATATAAACCGTATGATTATCTCATAAAAATAATATATATGTGTGCGTGTGTGAGAGAAAGAAAGGTGGGAAGAAACTTCCCAATTTCAAATAGAGCGAAGCTGTAATGACGTGAATTGTGATACTGTATCCCCAAGGTAGATTGACTTCCCATTAGTAATACCTAAGATGGGCGCCAGTAGTTCCCGTCGAGGGTGAACATGAACTCTTAATAATTTATGAATATATTAAATCATAATTTTAAAATAATTAAATGTGAAAAGCATTTAATTACAATAAAAGGAATTAGTACCAGGAATTGTCTGTATTTAAACTTTTGACTTAATAGGTTTTAATTAGTCGGGTCGAATTCAAATAAGAATAACACATTGCTCACACGCACTTGCTCATGAGGAAATGAAAGTTGAGATAAATCACCTGACTCACATTAGGTCAGATTGTGAACAAAATTCAGAATTGAAATTTGTTAATTTTTATACTATTTAACTTTTTTCTCTTTATTCTTTATTGAGGTTAAGAATTCGGCTGATGGTAATCTAGAGGCTAAAATCATCTAATCCATTCTTTTACCTCCGTTGCTGAGCTCATATCGAAATGATCGTGTAAGCTAACAATTAAAAGAAACTTATTCTTTATAAAAGCACTTAAAATAGAGAAAAAGAAAAATAGATAGAAAATAGGAGAAAGAGAGAGAGCGAGAGAGAGAGAGACAATTGCTTGAGTTAGTCCATCTTCGACAATCGAAACAGAAGTGTCGATCTCTCGAAAATCCATTACCGTCTGACGAGCCATTTACTCAGCTAGAACGTGTTGTTCTGCAAACCTTGACGAATCTCGTTGTTAACTCTGGCTAATTTGTACCCTATGATATTATAGTAATAGACGTATGAAAGTGAGCCCACCTTGTATAAATCAATTATTTGCGTAGAAAACGAAGACAGAGATAAATCAACTGTCAAGACGGAGGCCATTAATAAATACTAAACACTTTAAAAACCTTGGTGCATAGATCAGTTATAACAAAGTTAGTATAAAAAATAAAGAAATCGAATACAGAATATTCAACGCTAGGACTAGTTTTGAACATCACATATCGTTGCAAAACCAAAACATTAACATAAAACCTCGAGTCGTGTACTTTAATGGTCTAATCTGATCTAGACATTCATATAGATGTCATGGATGGCGTCCAACTGGTTCAGAAATTTCAAGACACTCAACTGCATACAATAGCTTTCTCAGATCGTTGATAAAAATGGTTTGCAGCAAATGAACCCCGTACGCCTTAAAGTGGACTATCTTTCTTCGAAGCTCAAACACTAGCACAACAGAATCACGAAGAACTGTCACAAAATAATAGACACAACATTATTTAGACTTTCAACAGTAAAAAACGACTAAAATGGCTATCATATAACTAGAAGATAAATAACATCGGTAGATATACACTCTCCTATGAACGCCATATATGGCGTTCAACTTGTTCAAAAATGCCTAAATTCTTACCTAGATACAAGTTCTCTTATCAAAAATTGATACTTTGAGCCTGAAGAAAACAAAACAAAAATGAATACTCTCAGTCTAAAGAAGACAAAATTTAATCAAATGTTATGGACTGGCACTACAGAATAAAAAAAATAATTCTGTCATTAATAAAAACTATATCAACTGAGGGTTTCCAATATCAGCAACAGCTAAAACTGATAATACATGTAACTAGGGAAATAATGATATAATCAAGATATTAACGTTCCACACTATCTCGAACAAAATGTTAGGAATTAAAGAAACTCCCATTAATACTGGAAAGAGCGATAACAGTAGACCTGAGAAACATAAACTTCAGAAACATTTTATAAATTTCAACCGAAAGTAATACAATGAATACCGAACATTTCCATATATACGTCTAACATTGCCATTAACATTAGCAATATGTTGTACGGAAGCCTTTCATTAGTTGGGACGCGAAAAAGAAAAGTAAACTAAGTTCAATAATAAAGATAGAAAAAACAGGCTTTCGTGTCTTGGTTATTATTTTAAAAGCAATCTATTCAACTACTCGTTGCTTTGACTCGACTTCAAATCTCGGCGACACAGTGAAAGAAGAAATCGCTAAGATAACCTGTACAGATAAAACGGGAAAACGATTTGACTTGGATCAAGGTTCAGTACAGATCAAAATCAAATCGTCTGTGAGTAGATCCCTGGTAGGATCAAACACTCAGCCCGTAGCAGCCCGACAGAAAGTGATATATGAGTCTTATAAATTTCTTCATATGTAGTAAGTTCGCTCAAGTCTGTGTCTGAAATCTGTAGTCTTCTGACCAAATAAGCGATAGTTTGTAACTATGTTTGTGAGAATAACTGTTCGATTTGTATGGACTTCGATTTTATTCTTTTTTGCAGGTATATGAAAACACTGTTCTTTGTTAACCTTTTATAATACTACAAAAAAAAAAGTATTTTATTCTCACTGCCCGGTAAAAATTTGATGGAGTAAAAACAAAAAATAAATTATTCATTTCAGTCGTGTGCACCGTGAACAAAAGGAAGTCGTTCTTTTCGTCAAACGCTATGATGGTTAATTAAAACCAAGGGAATCGGAAATTCTCATATAATCAAGGGTCAAGTTTTCATGGTGTCTGCCCAAAGCTTCTGCCCAAAATAAAAACTGCTAAATAATGCCGACAGATGCAATTAAAGAAGCGCGGGAAACATTTCTCGTGACTTGATCCTATTAATTTGACACCGCTTTACAAATATTGCTTCTGATTTCGCCTTCGCTGATCGATCTCGCTTATCATGCAAGTACTGCCCCAAAATTTTTAATTAAAGAACAGGGCTGCAGTATTTTTTTTCTCTCTCTCTCTCTCACGATAACAGGATTTTATTTCTGTCCTTTTCCTCGGTTATTAAAAAGTTGAAATGTTGAAAGATTTTAATAATTTTCAAAAATTATTTTCTTTTATTCCCAAGAATTTGTTCACGCTGCATTTTTAATTGAGTTTTATTGTTTAATAAAATTTTACTTTTTTTTTTTGTTATTCATTCTCTTGCCTCAGCGAAATTTGATGTTTCGCTTTTGATAATTGTTAGCTACCGGAATGCTGTTTTTAATTTTATACATTCTCAATCTACAAAATCGAAAGATTCTATGAGATGAAGATCCGTTTTTATATTCAAAATTTAATGGTAGATTTCAACCTATAGAAACAAATACTATTATGTCCTTATTTAAACACTGAATCATACACGAATTCCTGAACACCGATAATCCATTTGTGACTTCCGTCCTGGGTATTACGATAAACTACATCCGCATCCTGGATAGGACGATAAACTACGTCCAGCAGCAAGGCCTCTGATCAGGAGGTTTTGAGGAGCGTGGAAGCACCTCTTAATTGCTGTGTTCCCAGGACCATCCTGATTCAGGGTGGTAGTACCTTTTAGGGTCCCACCTATGGGCAAATAGTTATCCCTGAAACTCGGATCAAAACACTATGAAAGTGCAAAAATAGGTTTTAATGCTGTTAGGTTGGTGCAAAAAATAATGACGTAATAATGTCGTTTTTTGACGTAACGTCAAAAAACGATATTATTACGTCATTATTTTTTGCACCAACCTAATAGAAATACTTTGTATAAAAAATTATTACCAGCAATACATTTTTGAAAAACAAATATTACCAGCAATAAATTTTTTGAAAATAAAAATATTACCAGAAATAGATTTTTGGAAAAAAAATATATAACCAACAATGAAAATTTTGTCGGCATTAAATAACCCATTGAGGTTGATATGCCGTAAAACAAAACAAACCAAACCAAACCATTTGTGATTTATTCTCAACGCCTTTTATTACAGTAACAACAACATTGCTTCTTTTAACATTTACTTATTATGTATTTCTATAGGAAATACTTTTGCCGTTTCTATAGTGAATCCATAGCCAATATATTTAAATTATACATATAATTTCTGTCATTAAGGCTTGCATGAATTTGAACACCGACAATCCATTTGTTCCTGATATTAATCTAATTTTATTGTAAAATAATGTACAGTGTAATTCTATAATAAAAATACTTACAAGACTTTTAGTAGAACGATCAACGCTATTTGACATTATCTGAATTCTAGCTAGCCTCTTATTCTAACAGTCAAGTTTACAGGAAGACTTTATTTAAACTTTCGCCCTGATTTTAAAGTAACTTAGCTGCCAGATTATTTATAAAGTTTATTTCATTAAATTATGTACTGTACACATTTTACTGGTAGGACATATACTAATATATATATATATATATATATATATATATATATATATATATATATATATATATATATATATATATATGTATATTAGTATATGTTCTACCAGTAAAATGGACATAAAATACGTAGAAATTGTCCAAATGGTCTGTATGTCCTAGCGCTTTCCGGTATTCTTTTAGCTATTATAAAGTACACCTGTTATGTTTTTTATTTACCTTTCCTTTTGTTTATATATATATATATATATATATATATATATATATATATATATATTGTCAGTAAGAATTGAATTAATTTCTGATCTTTGACAATACTTTCTTCCTGATTTTGAGTGTATTTCTACAGTAAAATAATTTATATTGCATTACTATACATACATACGTATATTCTTGAGTGTGGATAGTCTAGGGTTTAGAATCTGGGACACCAAATCGGTCGGGTTTCGGTTCCGGCTTGAAGCGATCAGGTGTCTAGCCACACTGAGAAGCAGTGAAACTATATATATATATATATATATATATATATATATATATATATATGCGTGTGCTTGTATATATTAATAAATTTAAGTTTTTTCCTCACCGGCAACACGGCCCTGTGTTTCATACAGAAAGCAATCTTCATGTGCTGAATTGAGATATACTTTTGATTTCGTTAAAAATATTGGGTTATCGCAATGGTCGGTCAGTCCATATTTTATACGGGGATTGTTGTTTTTTTTAAATTCTGTATTTAAAATCACATTAATTTGCGATATTATCTATCTATCTATCTATCTATCTATATATATATATATATATATATATATATATATATATATAAATGCACTCTCCGTCGTTTTCGACCTATGTGTGTCTTTCAGTTCAGCGTTGATGTTTATGCCTCATAATGAGACAACAATCCTGCGCACGGGATTTACAAACAATCCACACGAGGGAAATGTTGAAGAGTTGACAGCCAAATGGGCTGATGTATTGGCCGGAGATTTAGTGTTGGTTCTTAATTCTCCCAGATGGTTGAAACGATTAAGTTAGTTATACCTTAGTGACAGGTATTTCTCCAGTTTGCTCAGTTTTCAACAGTAAGTTCGAGCTCCTCTATAGGGATGTTTGCAGCATTTAAATTGTACTTGAGTTTGTCTCTGAAGTGTAAGCAAGGACGGCCTACATTACGCTTACCATGAAAAAGTTGGCTATACATGAGGGTCTTCGGCATCCGATCATTACTCATTCTGATGACATGACTAGCCCATCTGAAATGTTATTGCATCAGAAAGGATTCGAAACCACCGATGCTACATTTGATGAAACGATCAGGGTTTGAGATTTTGTCCTGTCATGTATAACCGCATATTGAACGAAGACAGCATTTATGATAAGCAACAAATTGATTGATGTGTGTCCAGTATAGCGTCCTCGATTCTGATCCATAAAGAAGTATGAGGACAGTGTCAATTCTGATTTTCTTTTTCAGTGAGATCCCACGACCATCTCACAGGCGTTGCTTAAGCTTCCCAAACGCATTAGTTTGCCTTTGATATTCAGTTAACTATCTCGTCATCCAAAAGAGACATTTGAATTGACCTTGCTTCCTAAGTACATGAACGATTTCAAATAATTCAGGCTGTTGTTGCCAACAGTAATGGGAACGATTTGAAATGTATGGGCAGGTGGTTTTTGTTTTACACCCTTGACCTGCTTAGATGTAGGCCTTGGTTGATGAACAACTTCAATTTTCTTTAAGTTTATATTTAGTCCGAATGCGTTGCAAGCGATGGAAAAATTATTGACAAGTGATTGAGCTTCTTCGATTGTGGCGGCCACGATCACAGCGCCATCAACTAACAAATGATCACGAATAATACCTACTCGTCAGTGATTTTGCTTTAAAACGTTGATGATTAAAGAAGCCGCCACTTGTGTGGAATTCAGATTTCACACCCCTGTCAGGATCACTAAACGCATGGTGTAGCAGGACCGAAAAAAAAAAGAGCTAAACGTACAGGAGCCATGACATAACCTTGTTTTGTGCCATTTGTTACATTAAAGGCTTCTGAAAACTCTCCATTAGATAGAACAGATGTTTTTATTCCTTCGTGAAACGAGATGATGACATTTAGCATACTGTTAGGTAAGCCAAGTTTTTTTTAGTACTTTCCAAGGGCGGGCCCTGTTTACAGTGTCAAACGCTTTGGTCAGATGGATAATGACGGTATAGAGTCCATGGTTCTTCTGGCGAACTTTCTCGGCAACCTGACGAAGTGAAAAAATCAGATCGATGCTTCCCCGGCCTGACCGAAAGCTAGATTGAGATTCAGGATAGATGCGATATTTGATTATTCTGCTGAGAATAAACAGAGCAAGAATTTTCCTTGTTTGAGAAAAATTATTTTCCACCCTTCAACCTCTCTCTTACAGGTAGGATGTGGCGAGCCTCTCATTGCTCTATCGCTACTTCCATAGAAAGTGCTCGGACGAACTACATTCCTTGGTCCCGTCAGATCTAACTTTCACGGCTAGAACCGCCATACTACTTACATTATAGCAAAGCAACTACATTCCTTCCGTATTCCATTCGGCGAGAAGTAAGTTCCACACGCACAGCTTCTTCCCGCGAATCACTTCTCTGTGGAACAAACTACCAAAAGGATGTTTCAACGATCACTACAATTTTAATCTGTTCAAGTCTAGGGTTAACCGTTATCTCCCCACCCCATTATCGATATAAACTACTACTTAGCGTAACTATCTACCTCGATTTCCCACCTCCACCGGGCCTTGTACAGAGTGAACCTTAATGTAAGAAAAAAAAAAAAGAAAAAGAAAAAAAAAGAAAAAGAAAAAAAAAGAAAAAGAAAAAAGAGTATGACAAGTATTGTTGGACTTCACTGTTTTAACTGAATACAAAATAAATCTAAAAATTAACAAAAAGCTAGATCAAGAGTAAAACCTCGCAAGAGAACTAAAACTATCGTGAAACATGAAGATTAGAACGTGCTGTCGTCGTTGGAACGCTATGAATGATCCGGAAAAGCCCATCCGATATTTTAGTAGAACTCGAAATTCTAAGTAGAATCATAGGCATCAAAACACCTACAGAAGTAAATAGAGGGTTAGATACTGTGTATAATGTAAGCTAAATAGGAGATTGCTGTCACTTGACTCTTTGGTTTAAAACCAAATTTACGACTGGTGTTAAACGACACACAGAAAAAGAACGCGGGAAAGAACACCAAATATCAGATTTGAGAAAAATTAAAATCTGATAATAATCAGTATGATGCTAATTTATTGACTTGATTTTAAGGATTCTCAACTGGATTATTTATGCCAAAACACATTTCACATTTTAAGAATAATCAGTTTTTCGGGGTGAGGGAGTGAATATTGCATTAACAATTTTATGAAAATAATATTCATTCTTTACAGATACAAGTCATAGATGTCTGGGGATAGAGATTCATATTTTCCCTCTGGCTATCTTCCCATAAGCGGTCATAACAAACACGACAGGAATACGAACTCTGCTCTCCAGTTTCTTATCTATTACACCACCCGCACAGTCCTAGTATGAGGACAAGGTTTACAATAATAATAAAAACATCGACAAATACAAAATTAATACACGACTATAGATGAACTTACTTGATTCCAAATTCGAGATTCTACCCCAAAAGCCTCAAGTTTTTGACAGTCTTGTTCAAATTTAATCAATAATCATAGATCCACTTCCAATGAAATTTACATAAAAAGGGAAATATCATTTCGAATAGAATTTTTAAAAAGCAGATAGTGCTTGAATTTAGTATGAATACGGAGATACTAACATGGAGAGGATGAAAGAGTTATTAAGTTAGAGAACAATTAAGAACATTAATATCTAATGCATTAATTCATGATGAAATAACAAATAAAATATCTAATTACGTAGGGATGGGACAGCAAATAGAATATTTGTATACTTAGGGAAGTATAGCTAGCCACGCGTATTCGAGGATACCCGTCTACTAGTGCGGCTATCCAATCCCTATTGCAGACTCGTGCTCAAGCAAATTTGTGTTTATTCAACACCTACAGATGTGGCTTATACTGCAACTATGCTGAGCAGACTTTAGTTACAGTTTCTGGGAAATAGCGTGTTATCTAGCGTGCTCAACAATTTGAACAAGGCCAGCACGCTCAGTCACGATGACTTGTGTCTTCGTGCTAGCACAACTATCGACGGCCCTCCGAGGATTCTGTCTACCCAATTTCACTCGCAAGGCTTGGGTCAACCCGTGGTATGGTTTTCAGGTACTTTCCAAAGGTGCCGCACGCTGGGATCGACCTCGATCCAGGCTGATAACATCAAGAAGTCTCCTTCTTGATAAATCGACCATGGCGAGATTCGAACCCGGGTCTCATTATCAGAATGCGAATGTCCTAACCACTCGGCCCACTTATGTAAGTAACGGGAAGCAAAATATCGAAGTATGTACGGAAGGAACAGAAAGTAAAATATCTAAATCCGTACGGACGTAACAATAGAATCAGTAGTGATCGGGGAAGCAACCTCTTGGGAGTCGTTTCCACAAGGGAGTGGTTTAATGGGAAGAAGCTTTTTGAGTGGAACTTAGATCTCTCCAGTGGAATACGAAGGGAATTAAGGGTGGTTAGCTAATATGTGCCTGATCAATGTAAAACTACAGATAAAATAATCTTTTTAAAGAAAATCTTCTTTTTGACTAATTTGATATTGAGTTTATTTTTTTTTATCTTGCTTCTTGATTCCTACTACGAGATTCCACACCTTAATCATGATTTACCAAAAGGATTCCTCTCATCAAATCACAATAAGAAAACAGCTTAATTGAGTTGAACAACGCTCATGATTGATTATGCACTAAAAGGGATCTAATTACTGCATCATTAAAAACGGACCTTCAGCTTGCAAAGCCGACTGGTGATTTTGATTGCTCGATCGTTCACAAGTTCAATATTCAGATTCATTGAATCGATTCTAGATTCCACAGTGAACTGTATTCACCTATAGGTACGAACTGTGAAACGTTATACAATGAATACTCATTAACTGGAAAACAAATGGAATATAACAAAGTGTTACAATTAAATGGTTGTTGTATTGAAGCGAAGCAGCCTATAAGTATATATATATATATGTGTGTGTGTGTGTGTGTGTGTGTGTGTGTTAAATATAGGCAATTTCAGCCAAAATATATACTAGCAGTAATTGTATACATTTAAATTATATAGAGATATATATGTTCATTTATCCAAATGATAGAAAGAACAGATGTAGAAAAGTTCCACTGTCCGTAGCATTTACTTTTTAAAAAAGTGATCAATGCAAAGTAGAGCAATATATTTTATTTTTATTATAATAAATTATAATAAAAATATGTTGAAATCGCTACACAAGAACTTTCATGTTTCCTTAAATATCATTTAATCACCAGTTACTTGCAATTGTCTGAAGAAGTACAATTTTAACGTTTTTATTATAATCTCTTATAATAAAATAAAAATAATAATAATAATAATATATATATATATATATATATATATATATATATATATATATATATATATATATATATATTAGGTTGGTGCAAAAATAATGACGTAATAATGTCGTTTTTGACGTATTTTTAATGTCAAAAAACGACATTATTACGTCATTATTTTTGCACCAACCTAACATATATATATATATATATATATATATATATATATATATATATATATTTAAAAATATTTTACATCTGAACATAAAAATGGCTATGTTTCGGAACACACACACAAAGATGAGTCTAATGATGATTACGAAGATACTTCGTATGCTCACTAGTGATGGAAACGTTATACCTTCATTCATCTTCCCACAGGTCCTCAATCAACGCAGTGGCCTACATCAAGTGCCTTAACGAGGTAGTGCTGCCCTGGGTCAAGAGTGTGGCTGCTGGAAGATCCTTGGCCTGAGCTCTCAAACTAAGGCTCTTGACTTCGGTATTTATTGTAAAAATATGTTTGTCAAACCGTGAATTGAAGGTCGTTCTCAACGGATTCTCCTCCAGTTCCTATCCCACGAACGCAGGTGTTCCCCAAAGCTCCATCCTTGGCCCCACTCTATTCCTTATTTTCACCAACGACCTTCCTGACGCCATAGATTCCCAAGTTGGCATCTACGCGGATGGCACTACAATTTACTCCTGCCTCAAAAACAAATCTAGTGTCGGTGACAAAACTAACCTGGCCGTGGGTCTTGAAATGGACCTCCAATCGGCTGTTAATTGGGGCAAGAATTGGCTGGTCAACTTTAACGCCTCAAAAACTAAACTACTCTCTATTAATAACCATAGAGATCCTTCCCTGCCCCCCATTAGAATGTCTGATGGTCAACTTCTTGAGAGCAACTCTCTGCGTCTGCTCGGTCTCACGTTGACTGCTGACCTGAGATGGAACAAGTACATTGAGTCAACTGCTTCTTCCACCGCGAGGAAAGTTGGTTCTCTGTGCCGCGCCAGGAAAATTTTCTCCCCGGAATCGATACTTCAAATATACAAATCAACCTTTCGCCCTTGCATGGAGTATTGCTGCCATATATGGTCTGGTGCACCTACTGCTTACCTCGGAGTTCTTGACAAGATCCAGAGATGGATATGTAATTATTGGCCCTGATCTGGCGTCTCGTCTACAGTCACTCTCTCACAGACGTGCCGTCGCCTCTCTCTGTCTTTTCTACAAATATTTTCATGGTAATTGCTCCGATGAGCTGCTTTCACTGGTTCCCAGACTCCATGAATTCAAGCGCCCTACGAGACTGGCATCCCGCTCCCACACTTACACTGTAGAAACTTTTAAATGTAGCCGTCTCTTCTACTCCAATAGCTTCAAACCTCGCACCTCTCGCCTGTGGAACACCCTTCCCAATTACTGTTATTACTGAGCTATAATCTCCACTATTCAAATGTAATGTCAATCGACACCGCCAGTTACCTTGATCTACCCACTATCCCTCTCCTCATCATTTCTTCTCTCACTCCTATCTGCTCTTGCTCCAAATTTTCTGCAATCCCCTGCATCCTAGTGGCTTCACAGGAAAAAAAACAAGGCCGAAAATGGGGAGGGGTTGAGCCTGGTCTTAACTAACTATCCTATACCTAGCTAATCCGATTCACGACCCATTCATACATTACAATTTCCACATTCACCACAAGAACTCGCCCGTCACAAATCAATCCTCCGTACACCATAATACCACATTCTCTCTAGAGAGACCTATAAAACGCGCCCCGTGTCATAAAAATGTAATGATACTTAAAAATATATATAAAATCTATGATGAAAAAATAAGAGGGTATGAACCCAATAACAAACTAAAATATTAACACATATCAAATTAAACATAACTGATGTTAGTAGGCCCTGTCCAACCCTCAAAACAGAGAGGTCACTGCCCATGTGACAAAATCAAGCAGCTCTCTCGCTAAGGGAGTGGGAAAAGTATAAAAATTCATACGAGCAGGGGAAAACATAAAGCTGATCCAGTCAAGATAAAAGGGGGCCAAAAACAAACTGGGGAGGTTGGGAATCTCAGACTGGATCATAACTAAAGATGTGGCTGGGGAGAGGCTGGGAACAACACTTACTCACATTAACTAGGTAACACAAACGCTTGTCTAACCTAACCAAGTGGAGGGCTCTACAGGAAACCACCCTGATGTGAAGTAGGCTTGACCTAAAAGAGAAAATCAAGGCTAGCCCCGTTCAAACGAACCAAGCTGGCCTCAGTCACCCACCTTTCGCTGAAGACTGTCGAATGCATGCGCTTTCTATCAGTTCTAATCTTCATCTTGAGCTAATGCTCAAAGAATTGGATCAGATCCTGATGAGGAAGACGAGTGCCCTGCAAGACTTCCTCCTGTCGCCTCGTCCATATCACCATTCGGGCCGTGGCTAGTATCGTCAGAAACACCATTCGTTTCACCCCGGAATACAAGGGCGACACATTGTCACACGCGTATGCGCGATCAATGGGCACAAGCTTTTCGGGAGCGAGACGAGCCGTCAGCTCGCCGACATGGTCCCATAAGGGGCGGACCCGGGGGCAATGGTAGAAGGCGTGCGAAACCTTTTCTTCTAAACCAAGGCCACACCGTTCACAGTCTGGCAAATCCGCCAAGCCCCATATGAAGGCCTTGTCATTGAGAGGCAGCCGATTCCGAGCCAATCGCCAGGTAACCGAAAACTCAGGGTTACTGAGGTAATCTGCCGCTGGCGCCTAAGACCAGTAAGAGCGAAACTCTTCCTCAGACAAGCCAAGATCCTCACGTAGGGAATCCTTCGCGACCCCCTCCACGAACAAACGATAAAAGAACTTCCTAGGCCGAGAAAGGTCACTGAACCGAGGAATGGCCAACGGCCGACCGACACTCACGAAGGAAATCCGATTGATCCCGGGGTTTACGATGGCGCTCAACCCACGAGATGGGGGGACTGATAGTAAGGGAAGGGAACGCGTCCCTAACAATCCCTGCCATAACCGAATCTCTTGTCAATGCGCGGCGTAGGAAAGCCAACCTCGAGGCACGTTTGTGGCTCTCCAAGTGTGGCATTCCCAGCCCCCCATGACACGGACGTTGTGCACAGACTCGTCTGTCGACCCGATTCCTGTGTCCCCTCCATAAAATGGAGGATAGCGAGTGCTCGAGCGGCTTCCTATGGTCGTCACAGAGAGGAAGTACGGACAATCGATAGAGGACAAGAGGGAAAATGTATGTAGCACACACCTCCGCCCTGCCCTTCACGGACAACCTAAGGCTCTTGACTTCTCTCTCCTACACGTCCGTCGACATTTATGACGGACACCAGCCAATCACACTCCAGTGAGGGAGAACACAGGTGTATGCATATTCCATTATATCAGTATGTAATTTTGGTAAAGATATCTGTTAAAATGAAATGTCAACGTTATTTTCATGTTTGCGCAATTTAGACGACAATCGAACTATTAGGTTGGTCAAAAATAATGTCGTTTTTTGACGTATTTTAACGTATTTTTAACGTCAAAAAACGACATTATTTTTGCACAAACCTAATATATATGTGGATTACTGCTGGTGTGTTATTGCTCAGAGGCTCGGACTGGGAAATCGGCAAAGAGGCTGGAAAATACTTTGATTTTACACTTCCGCACTTTAAAAAGTCTCCTTTATATTACATTAAATTGTTTAAGGTATCGTTGCCCTTTATCCTAATTTAACCGAATTTGTTAAGTTGCGCTGCCCGTATAACGAGCTCTCTAGGTAGGAGGTCCGAGTTGTTCCCTTGCAGGAAGTTACTTTTTAATACTGACTTCTCGTTATGTGTTAAAACGGTCAAGTGCTTCTCGGCCAATAAAAATGCGCTACATTTTTACAGATTTACCCGTAAAAAGTAATTAAAAATTTTAATGGGCATAAATTATCTTACTCTTGTTTTTCTGATTCTTTCAGTTAACTACAGAAAAACAATTCATAAGTTATTCTTTTTCTTCTCCTTTTTGACACGTTCTTTACGAACGTGGACAATCATGGCTCTCCACAACTTTTTCAGTAACTTTTCTCTTTTGTTATCTTTGCTAATCCCTGTTCTGGCAAGAATTTAATCTATCCCTTTTGCCATTAATGTGTCCGGCATTATCAATTTATCCAATAATACATAACAGTTCAATACTCTTTTTTTTTCCTTTTTGGTTTCTAATGAAAATCTTCCGTTTCTTAATACTTTGCTTTGCTTTTGGGGTCATCTTCCGGTATTCCAATGCAACTTTGATTATTGTTATCGCTTTATCTGTCCACTCTTAAAATAGTTTCTTGAAAATTTCCTGTGGATTGCCAAGCGCAGGAAGCTCAGAATTGTACCGAACGGGTGGGGTGGGGGAACAAACGCATATATATATATATATATATATATATATATATATATATATATATATATATATATATATATATATTATAATAATATATATATATATAAATATATATATATTAATATATATATATTAATATATTAATATATATATATATATATATTAATACATATATATTAATATATATATATATATATATATATATATATATATATATATATTGTTGTACAGAAGCGTAATTTCTTATTTAAATTTTAATTACAATTGGTGTAAATTTAATGACTAAAATGAAAACAACCGGTTTGGTCCCAGCTTATCAAATTTTATTCTGGGAATTAAAAAGATAAACGTGAAAATTAATTTAGGGGATATATATATATATATATATATATATATATATATATATATATATATATATATATATATATATATATGTATGTATGTATATGATGGGCTCTCCCGTCAATATCGGCGTATGATTCCCCGACAACTCAACATATAATGCAACAATGAGGACCTCGGGACATAACGAGGGGAATATTTGCTGACGCTTTTCGAGGTTTTCTTTTGTCTCTTAACTGATCAATACGACTGATTTCATGTTTCTGATACAACTCTGGTACAAATATCTCAAATTATTTCTGTCCAAGACAACTTGCTCGAAGTTAGTATGAGGCACATTGACAGCTGAGAGATTACTCGTCATTTTGTCTTTATACCTGGACTAAACACGTCTAACATTCTTTTGTTCTCTGTCAAGTTAACTATTCTTGAGGACCTCGGGTATTCTGTCGTCATTCATTCTTACAACAGGACCAGCCCAGTGAAATTGTGAATGCACCAGGAAAGTCTCAATTCCACCAATGTTGCATTTTGTGAGAAGATCAGCATTGGATGCCCTATCTTCGAAACTATAGCCAGAGATTGCGCGGGAAAAGACTTTTGTGGAAGACATCTAGCTGATTGATACGAGAGTGGAGTCCACGATTCTGAGCCGTATAACAGTGTGGTAAAAACGGCTACTCTATAAATTTGATACCGCCCTCATTCCATAGACGGTGGCGAGGCACCCAAATGCTCTTCTAGCTCTCGAGATTTGTTATTTCTTCATCATATATATATATATATATATATATATATATATATATATATATATATATATATATATCTTCCTAGTAAATATATATATGTATGTATGTATGTATCTATTTATATATATATATATATATATATATATATATATATATATATATATATATATATATATATATGTACGTATGTATGTATATATTTATATATATATATGTGTGTGCCTATCGTCATATATATATATATATATATTAATGTTTTTATATCATCATCATTATATATATATATATATATATATATATATATATATATATATATCCTTCATCATATATATATATATATCTTCCTAGTAAATATATATATGCATGTATGTATGTATTTATATATATATATATATATATAACCTTTCAAAAACTTTCTGGTGTCCCACAATAAGGAGGACATAAAGTCATTTATGTCAGAATTCAAACAAGTTAAAATATCAAATGTCCTAAATCGTACAACATTCTAAAAAATATTTTTATATAGTACATATAAATTTTATATTTGTGTTTCATTCTTTTTTTGTAAAGCAATTTGTTAATCAATATATACAGTTTTAGAAGTTTTACTTGCTTTCTCTTTTTCTTTTCATTTTTATTAATCGGATCTTTTTATTTGGTAATTTTAATAATTAATGCGTTACTGGAAGTGAAATATCAAACGATTTGGTCCCTTGTTGAAAGATGCTCGCCAAATATATAAATGAATTCAAACATCTAATATTTGTTTTCTATCGGAAATGGGAAATCTATTGTGCTTAAATCTTTAGCCCTACACTGAGATGACAAAGTAGATTACAAATTGCATTCGATCAGGGAAATATACAAAGCGAACAGAATTCGATCACAATGAAACAAATATCGATATGATCTCTTTACATCAGCTTTTATTTTATATATTGAATTCTCTCATTTCTTTTTTTTTAATTTTATTTTTATTTTCAAAAGAGAATTTATGGCGTAATCCAAGAACAGAGAAGTCAAAAATAGCGAATAATTTTATTTCATGAGGTGTTCAGACTAGTATTCCGATCATTATTTCTATGACTAAGTTTATCTAATACGTTCTTTGGTTTTATATTCAATGGGAGATGCTTCCTATCCTCAGTCGTTGTAATACTTGGCACCAAAAGTACATATCAATTCGCTTTGGATTTTACAGAACAAGAATATTTTTTAAGAAAAAAAAGAAATGTTTGCTGAACTGATATGCAACATCAATCTTCCTATATACAAGTGACTACTGCACAGTTTTCTCAAAAAAGAAGGGACACGAGGTAACAGGATGCGGAGACTACCATAAACGCGACACCAGTTCAGACCTTCGCAGCAAGAGACTGCTAGGCACGTACACTGAGCCGACTCACCCTCTTTCCTTTAATATTCCATCGGGGAGGAGGAATAACCACTCAGACAACTTCTTCCTCAGAACTGTGGCATTATGGAACGGACTCCCGAGAGGATGCTTCCCCGATCATTATAACCTTAACCTCTTCAAGTCGAAAGTCATCAGTTATCTATTCGACATATCCTCGTGACATACATCTATTGCTCTCTTCTGGTAGGCTCTTATATTTAGTAACCCTTTAGTCTACTGGCTACAAGTCTTATCTCGACGAATAGTACTGTACTAAGTTCGGATTTTAGTGAGCGCTTCATAATTGTGTCCTTGTGCCAGACTAAACTAAATTTTTAGAATAATAATTATTTTTTAATAATAGCAAATTAGGTTCCCAGATCCTTACAACTGAGAGATTAGAAATAAATTTACTTAGTTTATGTCTCTGTATATCTAGAAATAGAAAGAGGTATCTCGTAATATATATATATATATATATATATATATATATATATATATATATATATATACTAGCAGTATGTCATCTTTGACCGGGTCTTTTATTATTTGAAATGTTTGCCGTTCAATTCGAGCAGATTAAGTTTAAATTCAGCCCATCGAAAACCAATATTAGTAAAAACATTTGGCTGCAAATGAGGCACAACCAAATGGAGGCTTAACAATTTGAATGGTGGGGTTTCGACCTGAAAATGGAATTGTATAATAATAAACAATATTATTGTAATAATTTAAACTATTTAATTTTATTAATTTTTTTATAAAAGATATATCCAAGAACATATAGTAAATAGTAAAACGTTGCTGAGTGTTATAATGGATAGGAAGTAGTGGAGAGGCATTGTCGGGAACAATTTGGACTCAAAAGCGGCACTGAAGAATTGTCTACCAAACAAAAAAAAATTCATCGAAATTAGATAAAACCATGTAAGAATACTGCCCATATATATATATATATATATATATATATATATATATATATAAAGAAAAACAGACCACTTTAAGGTTTCATTATAATAATTTATTTCACCAGAGCCCTTTTAAAGATAGCACTTCCAACCGAAGAAACGAAAAATGAAATGAAAATTGATGGGTGGTGTAAGTTTCTATAATTTAACAGAGAGTGTAATAAGGAGTGGTTAGACACGGTATAGCTTAGAGAGGGTTTAAATTTAATATTTCTCTCAATCATACTTAGTATTGGGAGAGGGGGAGTGACCAGACCTTGGCCTATTTAAACGGTTAACTTAACGGAAGTGATATAATGAAATGGGAGGGGAGAAGAGAGAAAAGAAAAAGGAAAAAGAAAGAAGGGGAAAGTAAAGAGAAAGAGGCTGTAAATGGGTTTTACATATGAAGGAGAGGGGTGGTAAGTCTTAGCAATTTATGTAAAAAAATAGATTTTAATGTTTGATAGTAATATAGTAAATATTTTAATGTTTGACTGTAATATATATATATATATATATATATATATATATATATATATATATATATATATATATATATGTTATAATTTTATCATAGAGAGAAATACAGTTTACACACTACAAAGATGCATGGTAACCATTTTCGGTTCTCACCCGCCTAGGTGCAGTTGAAATGCACCGAAACGAAGTTACATCATTGTAGTGAGTAAACTGCTTTTCTCTATATGATAAAATTATAATAAATAATTATCGCTCTTATATCGGTATGGATCCCTCTTTTAGATTAATGCTGTGAACGTTAGATTTTATATATTACTTTCGTTATCATTGCATCGGATATATATATATATATATATATATATATATATATATATATATATATATATATATATATATATATATATATATATATATCTGAGACTCTCCCATCGCTGTCGACGTGTGAGTATCAAGCAGCTCATTTTTAGAACCAACAGCCAGACTATGCGTACATATAATTTGATTATAGTGGAGAAGTCTTGTGCAGAATTACCCAACTTTTTGTGAAGGGCCGAATACAGAGAACCGATGGACAGTAAGCCACAATCTCCCCAGACGACGCTCCGAAGGTTTTAAATTCAGAGTTGTCCTACAACTAGACCAGTCGGCACCCAAGTCTATAGGACCCATTTGGGCGAATTGTATATATATATATATATATATATATATATATATATATATATATATATATATATATATATGTTTGTGTGTGTGTGTGTGTGTTTTGCGTGTGTGTATGTGTTGGCACCATGTTTTCATTAAAACATGTCTCATTGAAGAATTTAGATAAGTTTAGTCTATTTTCAATAGGATCCTCTCATATTCACGGACGAGGTTCTTAGTATCCTTATTAAAAGAGGGGAGAAAATTGTTGATACATATTTATTTATTCCGAGTACTATGGACATATAGACATTTCAAAACTTAGTTACCTCCCCTGACGTTTACATCGTTAAATTTAAATCGTACAGTGCATAACCTTAGCGTTTCTCACTTCACAGCTAAAAAAATTAAGTTTCAGGTGAACACAACAATATTGCCTTAGGAAAAAAAAAACAGAAAAAACAACGGCCTGATATTAACATTGTGATAATGCCGAAAGTACTTCGAATAAATGAATATGAAGATGATAATTTTCTCTCTTCCTTTAATAAGGATACTAAAAAGATAATCTGAAAATATGAGAGGAACCTAGAGGAAATAAGTAAACAAAACTTGTCCCAAAATATATTTGCTTATTATATATATATATATATATATATATATATATTAGGTTGGTGCAAAAATAATGACGTAATAATGTCGTTTTGTTGACGTATTTTTTAACGTCAAAAACGACATTATTACGTCATTATTTTTGCACCAACCTAATATATATATATATATATATATATATATATATATATATAAATTTTAAGGGTGCTTCAATTCACTTTTTTCTCGTTTCTTTTAGTATTGACTCATACCTACACCAAGTTTCCTGAACTTAATCCCCAGTATTGCTTTAGTACTATTTTTGTACTATTTTAATTTTGAACTATGAATCAGCGTCCACCTCATGAGTATCTCTATACTTTTTAAATAGACAATAAGCTATATCTTGTGCCTGACGAGTTGGGTAACCAACGAAACTTTAGTCGGACACCAAACGTAGGTATGTGTGTATTTATTAATATATGTTTCTTTGCTCTGTCTAATCACATCGAGTACTATTATGTCTCCACCTACTGGGTAAATTTGTTAATTATTTATTTGCTTACCGCGTATACTGTCGCTAATATTTAGTTATCTCATTTATCTAACCTCTACCTACAGACACACACACACGCACACACACACACATATATATATATATCTGTGTGTGTGTGTGTTGTTGCTGTTGTTGTTGTTGTTATCCATAAACACACTGTTTACTAATTGATATTATATATATATATATATATATATATATATATATATATATATATATATATATATATATATATATTCCCAGACCAAAACTATTAAATAAGTGACCTGAGCAAACCCCCTAATTTTTTTTTAATATCTTAGTAAAACATCAAAAACCGGAAAGTATAAGTAATACAAAATGAAAAGGAAAAACAATTAAAATAAATTAACCCAAACAAATAAATAGACAAATAAACAAACAAGCCACTCCTGCAAAAATACCCGCCAGAATAGATTGCCCACAATGCACCACTGACCCATATATATAAATAGTTTAGGAAAAATCCAACATTCGCGGCCTGACGATTGCGTCTAGCATGAAACAAGCCTGTTGCCTCTGAGTGTTGACTTCAATTTTCACTTTCATATATATATATTACATTGTTCAGCACTATCAGATTGATAAGTCTGCATATCGCTTAAGCAAAAATCCAGCCAGTATTATCCAAATTTCGATCTTTTTCTTTTGTCCCGACCAAAGGCTAACGTCCATGATTTTAAAGTACAGAATCCAAAAAACAAAGAACCTAAGCTTAATTTCCTTTTTGTTTCTTACAAAAACCGAAGATGTTGCACCATTTTCATTTGATCCAACCACACAAACTAAAGTCCTTCCATTTATCCCTAGCCCTTGCTCTAAACACTAGGGCTGTGATTAATGAAATAAATATGACAATTAACATTAATTATGAGCAGTTGTTTTATTGGAGATTAAAAACTACATTGCTCTATATTGAAAATATTACTTTCAAACTTCTCGCATTGTCTTTCCTTCAGGGTAAAATATGGAAATGTGGCCAATTTG
>OZ010594.1:50140269-50307769 GCA_963932145.1 Acanthosepion lycidas
TATAAATATAGCACACCTTAAGACTATATTTCTTCATATATATATATATATATATATATATATATATATATATATATGTGTGTGTGTGTGTGTGTGTGTGTGTGTGTGTGTTTGTACGTCTGTGGATTAGTTTTACAAGCTAGTCTCGTCTGCCATGACAGTTGAAATGAGTTAGCCACACTTGCTGCCTTGTATTATAGTAAGCTATAGTTAATTATTTCTGTATCTCTGTTCTGAAAGTCCGAGGTAGGTTATCTTATCGACAAAGAAAATGGAATCTAAACTCCTGTTCGAACTTTAACTGAGACTCCACTGACAATCTCGCAAAAGGAAAGCATCTTCAACTTTACATTATCCCATCGTCAAATATCATTACAAATCATATTTCTGGTATGCCATGCTTGATGGAGAAGAGAATGTTTATGTAAGCAATGGTTAAGCCACTCTTCCATAATTTTCACTCATCTATTAATAACTGGAACAGTTCTGAGACCGACTGTCAACCACGGCAGGGCGAGGGCACACAATAAATATTTTTATATATATTTTCTTCAATCTGGGTGTACATGCCTTTGCATGTATCTACCCCAACACATATGAAGATATATAAGAGCTTTTTTAATTCCATATGCCTTCAAGAAATGGTGGATCTCCGTAGCGTCTTTTTTTTATTATCTGAGAATTCCCATGATTTATTTGGAAAGATAGTGAAGTTGTTTCCCGTTGCCATCTCCACAGTTTGGAATTCAGATATTTTATTTCTCGAGGATTGTTTTCAGCCCAGACTTGGCGTCAGCTTAGAGAGTCCAGTTTATCCTACTGTTTAACCCCTGGGAACTCACTTTTTTCTAAGGGCATTAGTACGAAAGTGAACGCAACTGGCAAGGTTGGAATTTGAACTCAACACGCCGATTTTATTTCAGCTCCAACGAATGTCATGCTAAGCGCGCATCTGCACATACAAGTATACGTATGGATAGCATTAAAATGGAAATGATATTGACGCAATTTCAGATCACAGGATGTCCATAAATTACAGTGAATGTTGTATGCCTAACAAGACACCAGGCTGATATCATTAAATGAATCCAGCACAAACACGTAACGATACAACGTTCGAAAATAGAAATATGAAAATAAAAAAATAAAGAAGCTTTAATTAGAAATGAATACGCTTTCATTCATTTATCGGGGCTAGAATTCTCTAGGCATTAGTTATTTGTTCTGTGCGACTCTTTATACGTAAGTCATGGAAGTGTTCATTTCAATTTTGAAAACGCGACAGTTATCCAACCCTCCTCATCTTGCGTTGCCCAAGAAACAAAACGCGGAAGCAGGTGTCAGACATGCAATCATTGGCAAGTTTAATAATCGCCCTATGCTTGCTCAGGATTTATTTAATATTGGATTGTCTCGATCTTCGCGTAGGCTCCATTTTATTTTATTTTTTTCTCATTTCGTTTTGGTTCCATCTTATTCTTCATTACTGCAACTGTTTCATGATTTATCTACGAGTGAATTCTCGGCGATTTTCACTTTTGACACATCTGCAATCAGGACACGCTTATCTATAATCACCATAACCATTTACAAAAGCATAAAATCTCTAAGAAACAAAAGGAATGTTTTATTAGGTGTAGAAACATATCTTGAATGCCAACAGGAAGGTGAACGAACAAAATGAAATGAACGAATAATAAACAATAAACATTGAGCGTCAGTGAAGCATAGTTTTTACAGGGGACAGTTTTGGAAGTATATGCCACAATGTGAAGATGCTTTCTTGACACGTGGGTAAAACACAGCTTTTGCAGCAGGACGTGCTGGACATTTGAATAAAGACAACATTTTGAAACATTCGTTAGCTTTCTTTTTCGGGGTGGAAGAGAAGGTATGTAACACATTTATACACTTTACATGCATATTTTGCGAAAAAATAAAAATTAATTTACATTTTTAAATTTCTCTATAGTCGTCTTTCTGTATCTACGCCGGGTACTAATAAGAACAACTTTATATAATTGGTAATGTTATAGTAATGGGTTTACGTCTTTCAGTATATATCCATGAATATCTTAGCTCTGAAAATGAAATATATTGACCTGTCCAATCAGAAATAAAACATAAGACTACGTGTCTATGACATAAATCGAATTCCCTTTTTAATGTGGAAAAACGGTTCAAGACAGATGGACTTAAACATAAAGTCAGGAGAATCCCACAAAACGAAAAATTTTTTAATCATTCTGTTTAAGAAAAGCTTATCTCTCGTTGGCACCAATTTTAAGAAAAATCTATAATTTGAATGTATTAGACAAAAACTTCTATTAAGTTCACAAATTATTCAAAACTAAATAAGGAATCAACTATTTATGGTTAGTTCAGTACTTGAAAATATTAGCATTTTCTTATAAATTATGCAAATACTCAGTTGAGGTGAATAATTTTGTCAACAATATATATATATATATATATATTTGAATATATTTGAAACGGTACAGAAGCGTATTAAGGCATTAAAAACAAGAAATTTTATATTATGGACCATGATAGATTTAAAATAAAACAAACACCAGTCGACCGGTTTCGTCCCCTCTCATCAGAACTGTTAACGGGGAAATTATGAGGAAAAGAAAAAGAAGTCTGTTATGCATGACATGAATGATTGGACAGGAAGAAATAAATTATTATAAAAGTTATACCAACCAAGATGCTAGAAACGCAGCACAGCAAGTCCAAGCAAACAATCTCTTTGTTTACAAAGAGTAGGTTGCCTGAACCTGATGTAAAGCGTCTCTAACACCTTAAGATGGAATAGCGAGTGCGAACTGGCCAAAACAGAAAACCAGTTCACACTGAAATTCAACGCACAAGTAGGATTCTTTATAAAGTGATCCGCAATCGAAGACCCATACGTGTTACGAATGGTATCACCCAAAGAAATTTTTTTATTCAGTATTATAGCAGGTACGTGTTGTTTAATTCAACGTCCAACCGCTGTGTCGTTCTACCTATGTAGTCGCATCCACAACTACATTTGAAATGATAAATAACAGAGTTAATATGGTGGGGGGGGTAGAACATCTTTACACATAGATGAAAGTACGGACTTAGTTTGAAAAACAACACGAACATTGGCTGCAAAATAACACTGATGTGAACTCCATGAAATACGCTTGGCGAAGGATTCACTAATGCTACCCAACCACGGCAAACGAAAATAGACCGAACATTTACCCACTGAAGCAGGTTTAATTTTGTTAAACCTGGCAGTTTCATCTCGAATAACTGAGTGAACAATGTTCAACGGATAACCATTGTTCACAAAAATCTCAGCTAAGGAACTGATTTCATGTTTCAAAGTGTCATCCGAACAAATCATTAGGGCCCTATGTGTCAGGGTCCTAATCAAATTAATCTTTTGTCGTTTAGGACAAAAGGAGTCCCATCGAGTATATAATCCAGTAAATGTAGACTTCCTGTAAACTGATGTGATAAACGAGGAAGGAGTTCTTTGAACAAGAACATCTAAGAAGGGCAATGAACCATTGAACTCCTTATCTACTGTGAATTTAAGGGCAGGATGAACACTGTTGAGTAGGGAAAAAAATTGATCCACTTCCGATTCGTGGCTGAACACACAAAAAGTGTCATCCACATACCGAAAGTAAACCTTGGGTCGGGCAGAACTTAACATAAGGCTTTCTTCATAAAAACCCACAAAGATATTAGCCAACACGGGACCCAAGGGGGAACCCATCGCTACACCATCTATCTGACGATACATGATATTGTCGAAACTAAAATCGACGAACATGGTGGCAAATTTCATGAGTTCAACGAACACTTCTTCAGGTATATTAGGAGGAGTCAAATTACTACGATATAACATATCGCTGCAAATATCAATAGTCTCCGATAAAGGCACACACGTGAAGAGGCTGCAGATGTCAAATGAACACATAAATCCATCTGTGGCATCACAATTCCGAATGAATTTGGAAAAAGAAAACGAATCTTTAATACAAAAGGAACTGTAATGCTGCAACACTGGTTGCAACAATATAGCAAGCCACTTTGCAACTTTATGCTGTGAAGACCCAATCATCGATAAAATGGGTCCCAACGGGACACCCATCTTATGAATCTTGGGTAATCCATAAAGACGGGGACGAATAGAGCCAAGCGGTCTCAATTGCTCCGCCATTTCAGATGAAAGAACACCACTTTTTACCCACTTGACAAGACGTTTCTGAAATCGAATTTCAGAAGTCAACGTAGAATCGTGAGTATCACTGGAACCAAGGCGTTGAAACTTGGAAGGATCATTCAATATACTTAACATTTTGTTAATGTAATCATGGCGGTCCATAAGGACAACACCAGATCCTTTATCCGGTTTTGTAATAACCAAAGAATGGTTATTCTTAAGGGATTTAATAACCTTATGGTGTTCACTTCTCCATTTCGATTCAGAGAAAGAAATAGAACATATATATATATATATATATATATATATATATATATATATATATATATATATATATATATTAGAAGTCTGTTTTTGAAGCCAAAATTGCTGGTTTTTTCTGTGGTTTGTTGATAAAGGCATTTAAGGCTAGCAGGCTTTGTAGTAAAGTGTTCTGTAACGAAGATAAGAATAAAACATTAATAGTATTAATGAAAAAAGTTTTTCACTTAACTCATGTTTACTTCAAAGTTTCGTGGCTACATAGATGCAACTACACTAATGTTATAGGTACCCAGAAAAGAATAACAACGATATCATCAAATAATAACCAATAAAATTTAACGCAATTACACTCTTTACAAAACGCAAAAACACACACACATTAAAAAGAAAAAAAAAAGGTGAACGCATATAGGAGCACGAACGTGCACCCATATAAACACACATAAACAAAACCACAAAGTTATACGCGCATACATGAACACACAAATACCTAGAGCGTAGATGTTTTTATGTATGTATACAAGCATGCGTGCACACGCACACACACACATATTAACACACACCAGCAAAAATCCAAACATAAAAAAGGAAGAAAGAAATACAACACAAAAGTAATCCCATCACATGTACAAATGTACCGAACATCTAATACATACCAAAATCAAACACAACCCAGTAATAAATAAAAACCAACAAAATTTGCCACAACTACACTCTTAACAAAACACACACACACACTAAATGCAAAAAAAGCAAAAGTAAAAAAAAAAAGAAGAAGAAAAATTGAGAAAGCATATAGGCGCGTGAACATAAGTCCACATAAACATACACATAAACACAAACACGCAATGAGAGGCGTACACAGGGCACACAAACATGCACGGGCGAGTGCGTACATGTTTGTATGTGTTTTGTGATGTCAACGAACGCCCGTTGCCACTTGTTTAATGTCGACGAATACTCGTTGTCATGTTCGTAATGCTCGCTGTAGTAGAGACTTTGTAATCGCAGATACAACTATAGTAACGCCGTTGAACAATACATTGAATAGCATTCCACTAATAGTACTTGCTCGATAATACTAGCTCGAATAGTAATCAGTATAGTGATCCGAAAAGAGGAATAGTATAGTGAATAAAGTAGAGAATAGCGGTCCGTATAGTAATAGACGTAAGAATAGAAATAGAGATCATTTAGAAGCCAAGCTAATTCCTAATTATGTTTTTCCTCTTCGGTCACGTGGCCTAATTAATTCAATAACGGGATCGCCTTTTTGATCACTTGCAATCTATGATCAAACTCAAGTGTCAGCAGCGACACTTTGT
The DNA here is from genome assembly GCA_963932145.1 of Acanthosepion lycidas. NCBI lineage: Eukaryota > Metazoa > Mollusca > Cephalopoda > Sepiida > Sepiidae > Acanthosepion > Acanthosepion lycidas. Next base: position 50,146,069 of record OZ010594.1, read on the forward strand.
TCCTATATAACAATGTGTGCATAACTGCATGTGTGCACACGCATAAATACACCAGCACAAAAAAGCATAAACATATAAACACACACCCGCACAAAAATACACACACACATAAAAATCTAATCATAACTTAAAATTAATGGTCAAAATGATAGTAACAAACTAGGATACAATGAAAGCATTTACAGTTAGCAGAAATACAAACACAAACACGCAATTAGAAGCGCATACACAAGTACAAAAACATACACGTGCGGCTGAGTGTGTACGTGCATGTTTTTATGTATGTATATACATACATGCGTGCACACGCATAGGCACACACGCATAAACATGCTTCTGCATAAACACACATATATGCACACACAAAAAATCAACCATAATAAAATCAGAGTGAATCAGATGACACCGGAGTAGGTGAGGAAAGAATGAAAAATAAAAATAAAGGAAAATGAAAGGGAGAGGAGGTGAGGTCGACAATTAGTCCGCTGTCACTGAATGAAAAACGCTCCTACCCCACACCACAATAAAAGTACAAAGAAAATCGAGAAATATTAACAGTTTGACTCTGTTCTGAAGAGTAGTTGCATCTATGTAACTACGAAACTTTGAAGTAAATATGAGTTAAGTAAAAGAAATGTTATTATTTACACACACACACACACACACACATATATATATATATATGAAGAAATATAGTCTGAAGGTGTGCTATATTTATGGGATAAAGTGCTCAATATCAGAGATAGAGCGTGTGTAAATATACACCTCTAAGTGTTGACTTCTATGTTCACTTTATATATATATATATATATATATATATATATATATATATATATATATATAAGTGATACAAGATGGTAATCCGTATGGAATTTCCAGGAGAATATAGACCCAGGGAAATCTCTATGTCAAAAGACAGAGCAAAATTATTATTAATTAAAGAATATCAAACACTTAAAATCCCATAGGTTTTATTAAAATTTTTATGATCCTAATGTCTTTAAAATAATTCAACTGGAAATGGTTTGGTTATTTCTTCAACTTGATTTTTCTAATTAGGTTCATATAAATCATTTTCGAAGGGTTGCAAGCCTTTGTTTCTTAGTGGAGAATTTTGAGATTTCAGATTATAAGTTTCTTCCTGATTTTGTTGATCTTCACGAGGATTCAATGGGAAGTAGGTCTTCCATCGCATTCTCTTTAGTCAGTCAATGATTTTCTCTGTCAGGGAAATAGTGAAGGATTGTAAGGAAGATATGGTATGTTTTTAAGTGAGTAGTCCGGTGTAAATTTTTCCATTCTCACATGGGATAGGTTGGTTAAGTGATTTGGTAGGAAGTATTCCAAGGAGAGCTCAACTTATTCTCATAAGGAACAATACAGTAATGATACGATATGGTAATCCGTATGGAATTTCCAAGAGGGTATAGATCTAGAGAGAAGTCTATGTTAAAAGACAGAGCAAAATTATCTTTAATTAAAGAATATCAGCCACTTAAAATATCATAGATTTATGGGATTTTAAGTGTTTGATATTATTTAAATATATATATATATATATATATATATATATATATATATATATATATATATATATATATATATATATATATATATATATTAAATAATATAGACATTTGTGTCTATTTTATATTGATTCCTTGCAGTTGTCTATTCAGTTTCCTGATGTTGAGATGAAATTCGTCAAGGCTGGTTCCGTAGTTTTTCTTTTATTTTCACCCAAGAACTTTCCACCTTTTCTAAGATCGTTTTCAGGGATACATTACTTACTGACAACGTCAGTATACTACACGACGGAAATAATAAAAAAAAACAACTCCAAATTCTCTAGGCCCTTTATATAAAAATCAACCAACCAGCATTCAACAAAATTTATTACGAATATAGCAACAACACATTAATTTGCATATAACATTTATATACTAATGCCATTTTACATTTCTACCAATTCCCCGTTAGTTCTATGGTAACAGTTTCTTCTATCGCATTTCTCGCTTATGGAAGTCTCTTCCAGTTTCTTTCTTTCCAGTCAACTTTGATCTTCGATAATTTAAATGCAATGTCAATCGTTATCTTCTGTTTTTCTTAATTCCTGTTCTTTTATTTTTCTCCCTCCTTAATAATGTTTTCTTTTTACTCATATTCTCTAACACACTGTAAGCTGTAGTGGTTCTGTTACCTTGCTTTGGGAGACATGTTTGGCGTTTAATCATTCAGAAAATACCTTACCGACTCTAAGGCAGTACTTGGTGACATGTTCTTACTTCGTAACTTTCTTCTTTGACCTGTGTCCTTTAATCAAATCAATCATCATCTTTTTAGTTACGCCATATTTCTGAATAAGTAAGCATAACTCGCGAATTACTATTTTATAATATTATTTAAAGTTTCATGAGTTGTTATGATTTTGAGCCTAAAATAATTACATGCTTAAATAAATGAACAGTATTTCTAATAAACGTTTTAAGTAGTAATATTTGTATATATCTTTCTGGCCGTTATCCAGCAACTGAACACAACAAAGGTAAAATCACAATCTGCATGTGGACACATGCGAAAAGTTAGAAAATGTAAAATAAGATATATGAAAAACTGAATAGTAGCATTCCTAGGTTATGTAAAATAAAAATAGAAAATACAATCACAATTTCATAAGTGATGGTCATAGAATCCTACACGAAGCAGAGGGGAATGAAAGGAGAGCCGGACTTATATTAGATAAATACAAGAAGAAACGTGCCTTAGGGAACTGCCGCCAACTTTCAGAGTCCTTCTCGTGAACTGAAAGAGAAACCATTCAGCATGGATATCGTATTTCTAAATGCGTCAGAAAGCAGCGAAAAAAATAGATGAGCTCAGAAAATGCCAAATCTCAGTGCACAAGCCATGTCAAAATAGGAATGCAAGAAGATAAAGAAGTGTTTGGTAAGTATGAACTTGGGTCACGCAAGGAGCGCGGAGAAAAATGGGTCGATTGGTGCACAATAATAACAAGTGATTGTTTTGATAAACACCCAAGAGCTTGTGGACTTGGAAAAGGCCAAGAGGATGCATTAAACCAGATTGAATACTAGACCCACAATAACAAAGTTAACATGTTTTTGACACCCAAGCTACATGAACTTGCTGACCACTGTACAATATCAAGCTTCCCCGGTTATATACATTATGTCACAAGCCAGCAGATGAGGGTCTAATACATAATAATACCAATAATCTGCGAGATATGTTTGTTAACCCTTTTCCTTGCCAACATTTTGAAAGATGTGTGAAGTACAACAGTGAATGATTTTTGATTAATATATGTTAAATTAAAGTATGTTCCTGGAGCTTCAAAAGATTGTTAATTTTCTTGAATTGAAAATTCATTATTAATTACCCGAATGGAAGGTGTCAATGACTTACGCATTAATTTTAATTAATAGCCTCCAAGGAATATGTACACATACAGTATTTTCCGACTACTCTAATGACATGGGATGAACAAATTAGAAAACAAACTCTGAATTGTTGTAATTGTCATGAACGGAAGATGTCTTTGGGAAAGTAAAGCTCTCAAGATTGTACACAGATAGTACCTTTTTTAATTAAACATCATATTCCTATCCGTGCGAATTATTGCACAACTATTAACTGGTAGCCATCATAAAAACAATCCATGTGCTACTGATAAAATCTAAACCAGTAATAATTGCCGAATGGTCGGGTTATCGACGACTAAACCTATACCTAAATAAAGCTTTTGCTGGTGAAAAGAGTGGCTTGACGCATAAATTAAAATGAGTAGAATAAAAACGACAGATGGATATTACTGTAGGGCCAAGGGCCATCTAGCACAACAGGATAAACTGGTCTACATTGACATATATGCAGTCATTCGTACGACATCGCTGGCCGGAAGGCTTTCTCGGCTGAAAACGGTTAGGATGAAGACTTCCCCCGATGGAATCAACGAACACGTATCCGAAACTAACTTCGAGGACATTGCTTGTGGTTTGACATATGGGGAATGAATTCTTTCTCCGGCATTCAACCCAGACATGTAGCTGTAACTGCTCAAGGGCACAGCGACCTTATGACCACCCCGGTTATGGGACTGATGGCCTTGATGACAATCCTTTGAAAAGGGTAAGATAATAGGTATTCATGAGGCTGGGTGTATATTTCAAAGAGTTGCTAAGTATGTTGGACTCGATGTGTTGGGGTGCGTCGAAGTTGAAAATAGCAAAACCAATTTAACATTCCTAGACTTATTGACCAACTTTGGGCGAACAAGTAGTGTTAAGACATTGTAGATTGGCGCATTGTAAGTTAAACAGTGACAAAACACATAATATCCGCTGTACAGAAAAGGTCAAATTTTGTGACAGGAGTGTTAATAATAAACCGATGGTTATCGCTTATGTCAGGATTATATGAATAATCTTGCCTCTAACCAGACCTTCACTTGCCCCATAACATTATCAGGTACGTCGCCGGTGAGGACGTGAGAGTCAGTTGGGGGACTCAGGAGTGTTTCGTGTGAATTTATTGATTGATTTGATTTTTTACGGTTTACCAATCTTTTGCTCTTTATTTAAAGCCAGAAAATATTTCTGGAGATAATATTAGGTTGGTGCAAAAATAATGTCGTTTTCTCACATAGTAACATATGTGAGGAAACGACATTATTTTTGCACCAACCTAATAATTATTTACTGAGACAAGTCCTCCTATTTAAACTATAGCTGGGAGAGAAAAGGTGGATCCATCCTTTTCTCAAGTGTATTGGCGCGTAAGTGAATATAACGCACTGTGCTGGAATTGGATCTAGCATCCAATTCCGAGCCGTTATGCATTTGCATCACTTGCACATCCAAGCTACAGCACCTGGTATTCCCAAGCAGTCACCCATCTAGGTACTGACCAGACTCGACGTTGCTTAGCTTAGGTGATCAGACGAGAGACGATGTTTCAAAGTGATATATTGATTTTCTAAGCGAGGCTTAGATGTGGCACATGGCCGAAAGTATGGGGCACCCAGTGAGGATCGAACTCACTATTCAGTTGTAACAGTTTTAGCAAGACCAGCTTGCTAACCATTACGCCACGCCGAGGAGCCCCCAAAGATATAGCCGTAAGCTGTTCGATATTGAGAGCCGGTTGTACATTGTTGTAAATGATCGTGTTTCAGCGACCCCTGGCGAAGGAAATTTCCTAGCGCCCTGGAGAGTGACATTTCCCAGCGTGTAATCGTTTGCCACGCAAAAGATTGGTCTTTCGTGTTTCACAAAGGTAAGTTGTTCAGTGTCTGGTATGTGCACAACAATATCCAATTAGTTCTGCTAGCATTCCTGGAACAGGACGACTATGTACATTACTAAAAGGATAACACCTGTTCACATGATGTTGACTTTAGGTTGAACTTATTTTAATCTTCCTATTAAAGTACTTTTTCATGAAAATAGATTACTCAAGTGCACTAACAGTGTTCTTTCTTGTACTGATGAGGTTTCCTTCCTGATTTTTCGTAGTAGTGTGGAATGTCAGCGTTTTTATTAAGCATTTATTTTCTCTTCGATTTGGTGTAATTCCTATTGTTTGGTACAGCTCTTTGTTTGGGTTTCTGTAGCACTAGATTCGAAGACGCGTATCCATCACTAAGCTACAGGATTCACTCGCATGAAGTCATTTTTAAGCATCGACCTGAGAAAGTAATTGAATGAAGCTGACAATTTAGATATTTCTGAACGGGTTCGGTGCCAAGCATGGTATTCTATGTATTGTGGATTCCGCGTGAAAAATCGGTCTCCAATAATTGACAAACGCAAGTATTTAAGCTAAGAAATTAAATGTATTTACACAAAATACAAAAGGTAATGCTGTTAGTAAAATCCAGGAACTCCGGTTAGTATTAATCAAAGATCGCTATATACAGTCTCGAAGTAAACTTCCTTAGAGTCGGGCGTCCTTGTAACTGACTTCTAACTTCAACTCAATCACAGTGTCTATGTACTTTCCACTCTGTTTCTCCACCCTGTTCCTCTACCCGTTCCTCTACCTTCAGACTTCATGACTGACTGACTGTGGCTATTTTATGGCAGCAGGACGAGTCCATTTATATCAGAAAAGGGTGGACCCCATAACACTATGAAAGCCTAGATCTGACGAGGCTGTTTAAGAAGAACTCTAGAAACTCTTGCGCAGATATTACTTAATCCACCTTCATAGAATCTCTCAGCTTTCTGGGAATTGATTTTGTATAAACATTTGAGTAGACAAAAATACTACACTAGGCGACAGAAACTGCTATAGAACGAGAAAATGTATGGCTCCATAGAAAACCAGGTAATTCTTATACTGATAAAAAAAATTGGAACATTTATTAATTTTGACTGACATTCCTATAAATGTCTCTGGAATGATGTATATTCATAGGGTTTACTTTCGAAAGTATTATATAAAACAGGCGAAGAACATTAAATTTTAATTCTGTTTGTAATGTACTTTTAAAAGATGCGTAAGCAGCTGCTATGTCAGCTAGTAATTGTTTAATTTAATTTATTTATTTGTTAATGTATATTTTAAATTTATATTTTTTTTACATTTCTTTTTTCAATATTATTCACTTTATCGCTTCTTTGAAAGAAATTCTCTGAGTAATCAATCAATGATACAAAAACTCAATAATCTCCTCTTCATTGATCTTGAATCGATTTTATACACATTTTGTATGTTGTCAAATATGGGCCTGCTGACAAAAGGAAAGTTTTTTACTCTCTACTATCTGAAACCTTAACGAATTTCAACAACTACCATTATTCATTATCTTGTTCATCTGGTCTTCTCCTGCCCTTTAAATGTATTTTCTAATTCTCTCCCTAACCTTGTCCAACCTTCATTGCCCGATCATGTTTCTTTTTATGAATTTTATATAGTCAAAAATTAGTTTCATATGCAAAAATAAATTAAAGAATATATATATATATATTAGGTTGGTGCAAAAATATTGACGTAATAATGTCGTTTTTTGACGTTAAAAATACGTCAAAAAACGACATTATTACGTCATTATTTTTGCACCAACCTAATATATATATATATATATATTCTCTATTGCGCCATAAAATAATTTCCACATATCGTAAATGTTTTACGTTTCTATCTCTGCCTGCTTTTAATTGTTTTATATATAGTCCTTTGAAATACAGCCAGCAGGCTTGTCCCTCAATGACAACTTTTGTCGCCATCGGCTCTCCATTCGCTCTTTCTCTCTTTCACTATTTACGGGCACACACACACACACACACACATATATATATATATATATATATATATATATATATATATATATATATATATGTATATATATATATATATATATATTAAGATAAGTGAGTTGCTGGTGGCAATGAAACAGTATGTTGTATAATACAACAGAGCCACAATTTATACTACTAATAAATATAAATTTGTTCCTAAGCATTTGGTACAACTTTGAGTTTCATGCACGTGGTAATCGACAGGTACAGACTGAAAATTAAAAATCTGTGCTTGTAATTTAGAGTTGTAGCAAACACTGAGAAAAAAATGTACATTTATTATGATTCCTTGTTTCGAACGTTTTCATCACAATAGATTCTGTCATAAAATGATTGTGCTGATTTCTCAGCAGGAAAGCATATTGGATTTTTGCCCAGAAGGTCCAGGGATTCAGGCAAATACTTCTTTCTGATCTTTATTTGAAAAAAAAACAAAACTTTATTGTCGGAGATAAAATCCGTCACTTTAAGAAGATAGATTCTCTAAAAAATAGACTCTCATTCTATTTGAATCAATGGCTTATATCCTCGTTTATTTTTCTTAAGAGAGATTCGTACTGATTAGAGTTTTTCAGAATAAAATGCTAAACTACAGAATATTCTAATTCATTCCACACGAAAGTAGATGAAGCCAAAATTAAATGAGTTCGATTATTATTATTATTATTATTATTATTATTATTATTATTGTTTTCTTTGATTTCTGGTGTTTACACATTTCTTTCCGGGTTCCGCCCAGGGACCTAAGGTTAGAAATGGCATCACGACACTTTCCACTGAAAAAAAATTACATAGACAAAGCCCTTCGTAAAGTGTTGACTGTACTTGTAGGAACAATTTTTTGTATCTCTTTGAAGCATGGACTTCCATGAATCTCTTCGATTAGTCTACTGGAATCATTTCCAACCAATCCTAGGGCTCCAACTACAACAGGAATTGTTGATGTTCCCATATAACATACTTTTTAGATTTATTATTATTATTATTATTATTATTATTATTATTATTATTAACTCTTTTTAGGGAAAGGTTTTTGTTTTCAATCGATCTTTTACGGAACAACTGGTTGAATGGAAAGAGCTTTCCTCGAAGTTATAGAAGATAATTTTAAAAATAGAATATTATTTTTTCTCATACATCAGACCCTATTTTGCTTAAAGTTTTATCATGATGGGCACTAATTTATCTTCCAAAATTTCGACCCTGTATAATCAAATAAAAAAAACAAACTCATGCCTAAGGCAAAAAGAGAAGTTATGGGAAGGGAGGATATTATTCTTTCTCTGGTACAATCTACTGTCTACAAAAAAATGTTCAATATAATTACTCATTTTTAAGAAGAACTGCCATGTTCGATATAATTGCTAATTTTTAAGTGGAACAAAATATTTTCTTTGACGAGCTGAATGATGACGCTTCAAAATTCTAAGCCGTCAAAAGAAATCACAATTGTTTCAATTTCTCAAAATGAGTTTTGCTTCTCTTCGGGAAAAAATTAATATGGTTGTGAGATCTACTTGCAAGGAATGATGCATTTTTAAAAATCCTAATGTTGAGAGCATCTTTTCTTTTATATGGGTTGTCCCTTTGTGACGTATAGCCCTACACATCTTCCTGACATTTATAGCTCTTAATAACTTTTGTTTTTTGTTATTTATCCCAAACTGTCTCCTGCCATCCAAGTCTGTTACTCGTTGCTTTCCTCTTTCTCTCTTTTCATCAATCTGTCCTGTGAGTATTAGATTTTCCAACCCTTCCTTCCTCATTAAGTGCCCCAGAAATTCCAGCTACTCCCTCCTAATGTTAAGCATAAGTTTTATTTTTGTTTCCATTTTCTATTAAACCTCGTCGTTGCTCACATGTTCGGTCGATGGTATCCTCAGCATTCTTCTGTAGAACCCACATTTCTGTTGTTTGAAGCCTTTTCTTCATCTTTGCGGAGATTGACCAGCATTCGCTGTCATATAGAAGGAGAGCCTTTGGAATCATCTTTGCCCCCCCCCCCTCAATGTGTCTTCGGATCTCAGTGCCACATTTTCCGTTGAGAGCACCAAAAATACCTTAATCCGTCCATGGATCATTTTTTTCATCAGTATCTCCATTACTTATATTATCATCTTTCTCAACGTCATTCATTTCTGCATGTTGTAAAGATTCATTTAATATGTTTTCAGTCCTTAACTGTCGGGAATTTTTTGTTGCAATGGTTGTTTTGACTAATTTTAAAATAAGTTTATATTTGAGTCATGTGAAATAAATATTTTTTTCATTATTCTACATATTCGTTTATTATTCTTTCCTTCTGTTATTTTAACCACGTTTCTAACCTATCTATTCTCCTTCGCTTTATAAACTGATGGATGTGCACCTAGCCTAATGGTTATTGGCGCGGCAGATACAATCCTCATATCGAGTTCGAAATACAAATCTATTTCCACCTCTACTTTCTGCGTACTATGTTAAAACAGTAAGGCTATCTTTAACCTCGGCTACCAACCTGTCCAGGAGAAAGTATTAAGTATTGTTAGAGGTATATTTTTCTTCACATCAGTAAAGAAAAATAATTATCACGTACAGAAAATGTTTACGTGTAGAACAATCACGCAGTCAATATAAACACTCAGTTGTGGAGCAAGCTGAGTGAATAATAACTCCACCTTGAGAAAGAGAGCTATTTATGGTGCCATGGAGCATCTCATTGTGCTAAAGTGGGATAGGCCATTGCTTGGGCTGTGATTGACTTCTGGTACATAAGTGGAGGTATTTCTGTATAAATAGCAGTTGATTCATCAGTTAGTTTGCAGGGTTTGTATTGAGTTACAACCTGCTTTATTTTTGTCTACCAGCTGGACGCTAGCTGGGACCCTTACGCCGGTAAGTGCTGTTAAATTGTATTGTTATTCTACATACGTATCATTTACTATCACTGCACCTAGTGAGATTTGAACTGACGAATGTTCACATTCCGCCTATATTTTTTAATAATCAGGGTTCTGATTTTTTTTTTTTACTGAATGACGCTTATTAATTTATTCACTGTAAGGCAAAAAAAACAAAACAACAACAACAGATGTGTGAGTAGCATAGCGGCTATCGTTGCGAAAATTGGCATTTGCATGTCGAGTTCAAATCGAAGCCATTACGTTCGGATTCATACAAACCTCTTTGGTCATGATATGAATCGATATCTTCTCCCTCCATCTATAGGTTAAATAACAGAATATACTGTGCTTTCTAGGTTGGTTTGTCAATCTGTCCCGCAAACAGACTATTTTAAATTAAAAAAAAACGGACAGGCGTGGAAATACCGACTTATAAAATCCTGCTTTCGACAGAGATCATAGCAGTGAGTCTGAGACTGTAAAGTCCAAGTTGGAGAGATTGTTAAATTTTCATAACCTTAAGTTGCTTAAGGTCATCACATGCTGAAGTGTTCATTACTCTTTGTCAGCAAATACCCCTATACATTCCCTATAAAATAACCTTATTCTGGCTGATTATTTTTCAATTATTTTTATTGCTACACTTAGTTTCCTTATCCTAAGATGGCATATATTTGTAACAAAAGAAGCAATTTGGGTGAGAATTGAACTCGGGTTAAGAAACAGCGAATTTTTGTGTCTTGTATCACGATATTTACATAAGCTATATTCTTATTTACAACTAGAATACACCATGCTACTACCACAGAATCAGCCGCATTACCCCTTATTCCAAATCTAAGGCGAAAGTTCCACTCAGCTTTTTCCAAACAACCGCTACTTTGTGGAACAGATTCTTGCGTGGATACTTCCCTGAAAAGTACAATATTGAGCTCCTTAAGTCAAGGGCCATAACATTATAAATAAAATTTTCCCTTACTTGCACCTCCACTTTCATTCATAAACACATGCCATCATAACTCAGTAACTTGAGTAGTTCTCAAGAGTTGTATTGTTTGAAATTTAGTATAACAATTAACAAAGCTTTTACGGTCAACGACTATTTAGTGGTGTTTTATTTCTCTGACTCCATATTTGCATCGATTTTTATTTGATGACCAACGAAATATCCGACTAAAAGTTTTGTTATACAATAACAAAGGGCAAAAATATACAGAAAAAACGTATATGAAAACGAAATCGTTAAAAAATTATGAAAAATATGAATATTAAATTTTCGCCGGAAACTGAAAAATAAACAAAAATTAGATTAGTGTCTATTGTGTGCTTACAATTATATGGAATGGGGGCGTTTAATTTTAACTAAATTCATAACGGTCATTTCTTGTCTATATTGTTTCAGTTATCATATCATCAAACCTTTTTTAATATAAAATTGTGTTTTCAGATAGATAACATTAAGTTATTTTTTTTAGTTTTAATTAACTTTTTCCTAATGGTCTCTTTTGTTTGCTTTGTAATCACATCAACGATAAATTTTATAAACATCTACAAAAATTGTGTTTACAGTTAGCTGACATTAGGGGATTTTTGTTTTAGTTTACTTCATTCATAAAGTACGCTTTTGCATGCATTGTGACAATTGCCATATCAGAGTCTCTATTTTTTTTAATATATGGAAACTGTATGTTTTGATTGTTCGTATTTAGCTTTTACTTAGAAAAATAACGAAATGTTTTGTCAACCCAATCGTTAATTCTAAATTAATTTAAAAAATAGAGAGAAATGTTATAAGAACCAAAAGCAAAGTTTTCGTCCTGTTTTTACTGAAAGTAGATTCACGCATCCATGTCTCACCTGTTCGCAATGAGTCCCAATTCTAACGACCTCTTTGCACATGATTAACAGTGTCCATCGTTGCCTAAAGCAATTCTGAGACAAGTATGTAGATATCAAAGAAACATACATAATTCAGTCAAGGTAGTAACCATTTTCTTTAGAATCTGTGAAGTTTCTGTGGCTTTTTCATATTCTTCCAGACAGCAAAGAATAACCAGACGTATATATTCACAGTTTCTAATCAATGTTACTTTGTATTTGTGTACTTAGAAGACTTTCCTTCGAAAGAAGTTATGTGAGGAGTAAAAGAAGAAAGAGACAAGAAACATAAAAAGAAGAAGCGTTACAAGTAAGAATGAGAATAAGAAAAAATAAATGTGGACCTTAAAGGATAGTGAGCAGAAGGAAAATAATAAAAGGTATAAGAAGACGCAGTAAAGAGCATTTATTAAATAAGGAAGAAATAAAAAGAAGAGCAAAGGGGGGGAAAAAGGAAGAACGAATGAAGAAAATACTGATGTAAGAGAAAACCGTTGAAAAGTAAATAAATAATAGGAGAGAATTCAAAAACTGCAACTTCAATAAGGCGAAACGAAATCATAAAAGAGATTAACCACAGCAAAAAGTTAAACATGAAACGAAAAACGAAAGGCAAGAACGATAAGCGAAAAGCAACATCTATAGCAAAAACTTTTGTCCGCTTCATTTGCAACATTTCTGAGTGGTTCTCAACGCGAGAACTGGCCGCCATTTTCTGAATAGAATGTAATATAATTTAACACTTCTAGTAGAAACTTGCTTATCTACTTTTTTCAAAGAGAACTACTTGCAAATAATTCATACACTCAGAAAAGCCTATGAATTATGTATTTATATGAACGCTTTTTACCACTTATACCGACACTAAATTGTTCGCTTCTGATTGTGCAAATAGTTTTCATTTTGAAACGGCTTGTTATATTTTAATCAACTTCAGTTTCCTTTTTATTTTTAACGAGTTCTGTTGATTTATTTATTTTTCTTTTTATAATCTTGTATTGTCTGTCTTAGTTCTTCGGCAAATACGTTTGTCATAAAAAATATATACATATCACTTCAACGAAAGAAAACACAGTTTTAATTTTAACTTCGCTCATGCAGAAATTTATTTGTGTAAGTCACATAGATATTCACAGAAAAATATCCTGAAGTCATTTTTGGTAAACATTAATACATACATACGTAAAATACGTACATAAACACACACAGAGACCCTCACACACACACACACACACACACACACACACACACACACATATATATATATATATATATATATATATATATATATATATATATATATATATATATAATTCTGTATTTAGACAGCAATCCTTCATTTATGCACATTTCATTAAAAACAAAAAGTATTACGATTAATCTTTTTATTTATTTTTTCTTGTGTTAGGACAAGTCCTCTCTTTTTTGGACAGAGAGAGTGTAGAAACTGTCCAAATGTTCTATAATTCCGAGCGCTTTCGGCTATACTTTTAGCCATTATCAAGAATGACTTTATTTTTTCAATTTAATTGGGTTTATGGGTTGTGTGTGTGTTTTTTAGTGTTACAGAGATGTTTTATTTTCCGAACACAGCACATTGTGGCCGTGTTCGTAGTTAATATTGTTAAGTGTTGGCTTTTTCTTTTTTATTATTAGGGCTTCCGTTATTTTGAATTATTTTTTACATGTGGATGAGGCCATTATGTTTCTATTTTCTACTGGTATGTTTCCGATGGAGTCTGGTAAGTTTGTGTATGTGTTTAAATGGGTACTAATAGAGCTATGGTGAAAGGTGTAACGTAAGGCCTCTGGATAGGCATGTAGTCGTGTGACCGAAGTAATTATTTATGAATTCGGTTTGTTTTGCAGTCATTCCCTCACATATTGGGAAATCAACAAGCATATTTATTAAACTTGATTGTAGGGATAGCATGCTTTGTGTTGATCTAGTTTCGAGATGATAGCAGAAACCACGGAAGGATTTAGATGTATAGCAAACAATAGAGATTCAGTTCTAAGTGGACCGTTAAGTAAAGATACTCAAGACGTGTCAAGTGTAGAATTGTAAGAGAATTTACTAGTAATCATGCTGCTTCATCAGGAGAAAATGCTAACACTTCAAATTTAGTGAAGAGAGGATGGATAGAAAACTTGCTCTTTTTTAAATCATTGTTGCCAGTAATGACGAGAACAAAATTTGTTAGAGCTATACGGTGCCTCATTGTGTCCAACAAACAAAGACTTAGCCACTTTGAGGACACGTTTATAATTATTACGAGCAGACACAAAGAGGCGTATGTCGTGATCGATACTATCACGCTGGTACAACCGATAAAAGTGATTACTGTGAGCATAGTGGTCGAACAGACAGGCGTGGGCCAAGGGGAAGATTACGGTTTCACTATTATTTCCGAGAAGGTAGAAAAGCATTAATGCCGGATTTAACCAAAGAAAACTTTTTGGCAATAGGAAGGTTAAGATTATCAATCTAATGGGCGTCTCGAAGAAAGTGAGAAAATAAATCCTAATCAGTGCACTGGTAAAAGAAAGAAGTATTGTGAATAGGAGGTTCTAATAGAAGACTAGAAAAATAAAATAACAACAGATACTACAGTGTGTTCCGAATTGCCAAGAGGGAGGACAACATTGCTCGACAAGAGGTAAGAGAGGAGGCAAGAAACAAACTAAGTAAAGAAGCTTGTTCATCAAAATTTAGGGAACTGAGTAGGGAAATCCACTATTTGACTGAAACTGAACGACGGAAAAATTGAAAGTCTGAATACCGGTAACATAAGTAACATTAGAATGTTTAAGGCACTTGTCATGATCAGCATTAAAATCACCAAACACAGAAATGTTCGTAGAGAAATGTAGAGGGGGAGCCATGTCTATATTGTTAGATACTTAGTCTAACGTGTTACAATCCTGACAAGAGTAGTTATAAAGGAGTAAGAAATGGCTAATAGGGTGCAATAAAGAGATTCGAAAGTACATGGAAGAATCACACAAGGACTCAAGAGAAAAATCCCTTTCTTTGGAAGATACTATCGGATGTAATCCCCAAAGCCATGCGTATGTATTCTAGAATCATTTAGACAAAGAGGCATATAACCTGGAAAAGTGCACTCATTGACAGTGATAGAAGAATTTAAATAAGTTTCGCAAAGTGCTAAGATATTTGAAGAAAGTTTACAACTAAAGAATTTAATAAACTAAAGAAATCGGTACGAATACAAAGAACATTGGAGAAAGAAAGACTGAGTAGAATAGGTGATATATTTTACCGATTTACTTATTGTTACGAATGGACTCTCCTTGTTTTGTGACTCTCCTCTTTGAGAGAGCTATTTCTGTTTATTGGGACTATAAAAGTGTTGTAGAGTAGTTTTCACAGTGGAGGCTTGTATTTCAATAAGTCGTCATAAATTAGGTTCGACGTACAAAACGTTAAGAACTTGGAAATAAGAGTTAATGAGGCAGCAAATCTAGTTTTGATGGTTGGTACTTCAATGTTCGATATCGACTGACTCGTTCAACACCACTGAGTCGAACTGGCCACTGCTACTCCTACTTATTATCTGTGGGAGAGTCTATTACAATAGAATAGGTACTATGGCAAAAAGGACACTGCGAACCTTGTATTCTCAGTTGAATAAAGCTTTCTTAAAGCCTACGCCTGCGTACTTTTGTCATTACTCTTATATTTCTTTTAATCTTAACTGCCATAAGATGATTGTGATTTACGGAGAAAAATGTCAAAATAACGATCAGTCTCATTCGGCTAAGTCAATATAAACTGGCCAGAAGTTAGCTAAGACAAAAGCATAATGGTAGTTGACCACTGGAAGTCCATGTAGAGACACCTATCCATGTGCGGCATGGCACTGCAAATGCCTCTCTAAGTGCCAACAAAGAGTTTGGTATCCTTGCTAGCAGCTGGAATGCAGCATCCAGAAAACTGCCAACTCGGTAGCCTCATAATGAAAAGTCGCAGCCAATGATTAGTTAGATTAAGACGTTAAGACAGTTAAATCTTTAAGATTATGCAAAATGTAAATGGTAAACCATAGCCTTAACAGGAAACAAGTGATAAACCCCTACCCTGTTCAATAAACATGGAGGGAGTACTGGCCTGGTGACAGGCCAACCTATGCAATATACATATTAATATACGGGTATGCAAAACTGTATGGAAACATTGTAATATTTTCATGGCAACTGCTCTGATGTGCTATTTTCACTGGTGCCCCGACTACAGAAATTTAAGCATGTTACTAAGTTGTCATCTCGGTCCAACCCTTTTACTGTCGAAATAGTTAAATCTAAACGTCTCTTCTACTCCAACAGCTTCTTCTCTCGCACATCCCGACAGTGGAACCCACTTCCTCTTACTTGATAATTATAATCTTCAAAAATTTATATGTAATATCAATCGACATCTTCTGATGCCTTGATCTTGATTCCAGTTCATCTGTTTATCCTTTCTTTCGAACCCCCCTCTTTTCGCTTACTTTCACTCCCCGTAACACGTAGTGCTAGTGGCGCTCCTGCCTTGCTTGGGGTGAAATGCTTAAAAAAAAAAAAGACAGCTTCTTCTAAAGGCCTTCCGAGGATGCTTCCTCGACCAAAATAATTTAACATCTTCAAGTCAACCGATATCTACTTTACATATACTCATGATATGATCCCCTCTCTCCTTAAAGTCTCACTCAATAATCCTCTACTTTGAGTGACCCTTTGGCCTGAACTAATGTTAAAATAAACTATCGCAATGCTTCAGATTATGGAAACAATATGTCCTTCCTCAGCTGTAAATTGCGTCAAGTAATCCATCAAAAAGAGAGTGGATGCAGTGTGTTAAAGAGTAAGATATATAGGGCCCCAGACGTTTTTAAGAAGGACAGACGTAAGTGACAGCAACAGATGCGAAGTATGTACCCCCATTCATAATCTTAGAAGAATTAAAGCGTTTCGTTGCAAATTACTTGAGAATAACCAGATGTGGCGTACAGCAGTTATAGGCCGAAGAGTACATCGAATTAAATGTAGATTCTAGTCATAATGAAACCTCGAAACGCAAGGTCATAGACTTAAAATTAGATTAAAGATCTACATCATTCTTTCAAAATGGCTCTAGGTTAACGTGCATTCACAAATCATGAATTATTCCAATTATCTTGGCTAAAATAAAAAGGATAAGGACACATCAATTTGACATTAACCACGTTTTAATATCTGTCTCACTCAATATATATATATATATATATATATATATATATATATATATAATTAAATTAAAGCATAGAATGTTATTTGTCCTCTTACTATAACAGTTGCGTCCTGCTGAGCCCTTAAGGTAATAAACAAAAATAAAACCAATTTCCTCTGATTTCGACATATATATTTTGATTGCTATCTATCTCTCTCTCTCTCTCTCTCTCTCTCTATCTATCTATATATATATATATATATATATATATATATATATATATATTATTGTAGCATGAACATAGATAGATAGATAGATTGATTTGCCTGCATGCAGGCATGCAAAAAGAAAACACATACAGGGAAAGAGGCTAAATTTCGTAATTAATGAATGAAAGCAAAACTTTTCAGAGCTCTGTAAATTTATTTATTTTATTTCGTTTTCATGTGACTCTTCAAACACAACAATTTGATTTAATTAATATAAAGCCAGAAAACAATTCCATGGATTCGGAGATATTGTTTTATTAGTAGATTAAAAAAAAAAGACAATTTATTTAAATAGAATGTTAACAAAAATCATCTGAACTATGAACGTGGAAATCATTTGATATATTCAAGAGATTGATCAAAATGTTCTGGAGTCGTAATCACGATTGATGACAATCCAAATAATGAAATTATGATTTTATTCTTAATGTGAAAAACTATTCTTAGCTTTGAGCAGATTATAAAGTTTTTCCCTTCTCAACCATTATTGTTAAAGTTATCCCAAATTAAAATTGTAGATGTTTTATTGTAGTGCTAACATTCTTCATCAATTTGTTTTAAAACACGAAAGGTCGATTTATTAGTGTTTATAAAAATTACATGCATTTGTAATTTACACCAAATCTTATTTCATGTGTACGGTTCATATGGAAAGATTATGATTCCCAGATATTTCTAACACAAATACACACACACACACGCACACACACACATACACATACACTACTGGGAGTGAAAAAGAATGAGAAGACATTACATGAAGGAAACCTAATCCTAAACGGGAAACAAGAGATAATACTCTACTGTTAAGAAGTGTGAACCGGACGACAGACGAACGTATTTAGTCCTGTTAAACACAGACACAAACTCACTCGCGCGCGCGCACACACACACACACACCACACACACACACACACACACATATATATATATATATATATATGTAAAAGAACGAAGAGTAAAATTTCAGCGTTCAAAACATAAATTTAAAACAGAGCTCAGTACAGAGCTATAAATATTTATTAATTATGCACTGTAGCATTAGGTGAACACGTACATGTTCTAATGTAACAATGCATAATACGCACACACACACACACACACACATATATATATATATATATATATATATATATATATATATATATATATATATATATATATATATGTATATGCTTGTGTGCGTGTAATTTAGTCTGGCGAGTGCGTTTAGCAAGAAAGAAACTGTCTCCTCTGGATGTCGATGTCCACACACACACACACATATATATATATATATATATATATATATATATATAAGTGTGTGCGTGAAAAAATATAGTTTTAAGTTATATTTAGGGGTTAAAGTGCTTAATATTAGGGAATGATCGTATGTAAATATAAAAGTGGACATTGAAGTCAACACCTATTAACGAAAGTCTGTTTCATGCTTAAACGCAATCTTCCGGCTTGGCAATTGCGTATAAGCCTATATATATATATATATAGAGAGAGAGACCCACACGTATCGCACACTTATTGCTGGTTTTAATAAAATAGTGCTAGGTGTAGTATAACAAAGGTAAAATGTATACTAATGATAAATACACATTTGGTTGCTTACAGTTAGGACAACAATGGAATTACGAAAAGTAGCCGCTGTAAAATTTAAACATTAATATTTATAAAGTACTGTTATGATTGTTGAGCACTTCTTAAATTTACTGATATAGATGGCAGTTCGACAGAATGACATAAAGAACTATAAATTTAACAGGCTTCGCTTTTATTTAAGATTTTTATATATCCTATTCTTTGATGAAGCTTAAATAAAAGTGAAACATTTTGGATTTATAAACGCTTCCTATTTGTTATTTATCCTATCAGACACATTACATATATATATATAAAAATTAAAGACATTTTTATGTTTAACATTCTTTTTATAGATACAAGTATTTAAGTAAATGCTCTGTTTATAATAAACAGTATTAAATAACATTTACTGGCCTGAATGTCCGAGAAATTTCCATAGAAAATATTCGTCCTTTGATTCGAACCTGCATCCTATACGGAACCGTCATTTAGCTTGACGTGCCTAACCTCTCGGCCACAAAGGATCGTTCGATTGGCAAGGTCGAATTTACTGCTTATAAACTTCAATCTTCGATGAATCTCGTACATTCATAACTGCTCATGGCGTATCAAATGTAAACAAATGACGTCTTTAATAAATTGTCGGAATTTGTCCATTTCTTAATGTGTATATATATATATATATATATATATATATATATATATATATATATATATATATATATGAAAGAACAAAAAAGATGAAACTAGAATTATGAATATTATTAAAAAATGCATAACACCAGTTGACAATAGCAAAAGGATTACATTATTTATATCAAAAAATTTAAAACCTCTAACCTTATAGTCAAAAACAAAATTAAATAGGACGAATATTATTTACGAATTTAGATGTCCATTAAGGAATTGTATTCCTGATCAATTAAAAGTTGTAAATAATAATAATAATTTGTAAATAATTATTGTCATGGATCCTTATCTATAACTACAGAATGAACTCTACTTAAAACAATGTATAATACGCCTCTCAAGAGAGAGGGGTGAATCAAGCGGAGCTTCTCAGCTTGACGGTCGAACTCTCTGCCTCTGAGCAAAGAAGAATCCGGACGAGGCTCCGCCGAAGGGCAGAGTCTCGTTCGAGGAGGTTGACCAACCCGATCCAGTTTATACGGGTTTTACGGGCATTTTTTGGCCGAGCCTACGGGCTCGGGAAACCCACGTTAAACTCGGCCTTGTGCCACATGCAACCCTCGTGGGGTGGTGGCTAGATACCGAATCGAGTCGAGCCGATAGTAGTTCACTCCAAAGCAGACTGACAGTCATACTAACACCTTCCACATCTTGTATTATTATTTCGTGTAATATACCTTCGTTATTTCTACACTTGTGTTCGTGTTGTTCTTCCTTCTTCCTAACCTGGACCATAACAATTATATAGACCATACTACATGTTTGACAGGAAGACTCTCACGACACTTTTCTGACCATAGCTCAATTAGATCTTATTTAAATACTCATGGAGACCTACTGGACCCTTTTCGTAACATACTTGTTGGCGACATAAATATAATAGCATCATGTACAGGCAAAAAAGGCTAAAAATAATCGAAGCCTTATTAACAAAAACAAAAAATTCAACACTGAATAACATCAACTATAAACATGGACACAATATCCTGACGGTGTTTTGAAAATGAAAACATTATATAAATATATACATCCAATAATCTATTTCTTGCTAACAGTTAATATATTTCAACCTTGAAAATGGCTAAATTTATAGCCAATAGCGCTCGATAAAAAGAACAATTGGATAATGTTTATATAATTTATCATCCGAAAAGAAAAAAAAATTAGGTCACATGAGAAATTGTATAAAAAAAAATTAAATCAAAGCACCTTGGTTGCCGTATTCAATGAAATGTGCATGAAAGAAGGATTGCTCCCTAAAAACACAAATGTGTATATATATATATATATATATATATATATATAGATAGATTTTTTCTGAACTGATAATCACAAAAATGGGCATTGAAAGTTTTCAAAATGGCGTCGAAAATACCATAGGTTTCGTATTCATGTCCATTCACGGCAATCATGGCTCTCCACAACTTCCATTTTACCCTTTACTGTTCTGCCATCTATTCACAGAAACTAATTAATTAAATTATGCACTGTTTCCGCCTGTTTCAATTACATTAAGTGTATACTGTCCTTATTGTTTGTCTCAGAAATTTCTTTTACTGACTGTAAGTTTCCTTTTAATTCCTATCTTGTTCAAGATATTCCGATTGCTTACGTGTCTGTCCATGCTATCCACTTTAGCTGTCAGTAGATTATCCAGTAACCACTGTCATACAGGCGTCCTGCGTATGAAAATAAACGACACCCGGCAGCAACGCCTCTGATCAAAATATTGGAGCATCTGAGGAGTATAGAACCACCTCTTACTTGCTGATGTTTCCACGTCCACCCTGACCAGGGGTGGTAGCATCTGTTAGGGTCCCAGCTATGAACAGATAGTTAAGCCCAAGAAAAAACCCAAGGATTCATTTGTTTATAATACAATGACCAACAATACATCTTTATAGCAAAATGACAATCAATGTAACACTAACAAAAATATAAAAATACATTTTATAATAAAATTACCAACAATACATTTTATGGCCCATAAACTGTATACCTAAAAACATACCTTTACCCTGAAAATATAAAATGATGTAGAAAATATATGTACCTGAAAGCATAAAATTACGTACAAAATATTTATATTTCAATAGTAAATGACCCAGAGATGTTGATGTGCCCTTAAGCATTATCAACCAGCCAATAATACATATTTGCAATAAAATTTCAAAAAATGACTATTTATAGTAGAATGACCAAAAATACATTTTATCTGTAGTTGAAGGGAGGCAAAATATATTTAATAGAAGCCATAAAATTACGTACAAATTATTTAGATTTCGGCATTAAATGACCCATGGAGATATTGATATGCCGATAAATAATATTAACCAGACAACAAAACCTATTTATAGTAAAATTAACATTAACTATTTACAGTAAAATGACCAAAAAATACATTTTATCTGTTGAAGGCAGACAACTGCATTTAAAAGTTATTTAATTGAAGCCATAAAATTGTACGAAATATTTAGATTTAGGCATTAAATAACCAATACTGTTTGATATGCCACTAATGAAAATCAACCAATCGTCATACAGTAAAGCAATTCAGCATTCTTTTGTCTTTTAATTAACTCTTTTCCTGTTTCTTAATACTTAGTTTACTTCGTGGAAGGCATATTTCAGTTTTCGTCTTTGAATTTCTGTAATGATTGATTTAGACGTCTCCGCTCCATAATTTACATCTTAGGTCTTCTCTTCCGTTGTGAATCATGCCTACTGTTTTTCAACAGTTAATAGTTTGGTTTTCTATATTCCTTTACAAATTCGTCTAAGAGCAGCGTATTAACAAGCCTAATATCATGCTGGAGTTTAGACAGGATTGTCCATGATTGAAGAAAAAAAGGAAACCTCCTTTGACACAATTCATAAATATAGCAATTTAAACTTTAAACGTTTCAAGATTCAATTGAAAATATATGATGAATATTTAAAGAGAAATATTTACAAGTCGAGTAACTTACTAACAGATGATAGTTAAGGTATTTGGCTTTGATTGGTTCGTTTTTTATGGTTTATCAATCAACATTTTTGGATTGTGAGATCTTTATGCGATAATAATTATTTTGTGATACGAGTTTTATTGTTAAAACCCATAGCTGGGGAGAGAAGAGGTGGATTCATATCTTTCCTAAGGGCATTTGCGCTTAAATGAATATACCGAACCCAACAGGAATAAGAACCGAGCTCTTTGATTAACAATTCCAAGGAATTATCCATTACAACACCCGCACAACTAAGCTTAAAGCTCTAGTATCCGTAAGCGGTCCACCATCTAGGTTCTGACCAGATTTGACGTTGCTTAACTTTGGTGATCATACGGGAATCGGTGTTCCAACAAGATGAATTTAGTCAATGCCGTAGCACAATTTTCTTTCGTGCATTTCGATTGGCGTAATAGTTGCTTCAAATAGAAATACAATGTCTACCAATTTCAACGAGGGAAATGACTTAAGGGCGGGAAGCAGCCGAGGTAGGTTTTTAAAAGAATGAAATCGACTGATTCCAATTTGGTTTGTAACTACACATGAAATATAAATTTTAAAGATAGTTGTTTGGTTAATATGATGAGTAGAGGTTTGTTCCTTTAATTTAGACATAGTCGGAATGTTTTATACTAAACTTAAATACAGCTGTTTAATACGTTTATAAGATATTCAAAGTATAGTTATATTTAAATGAACAATATGTCATGTTTGTTTCAGTTTATAATATTTTCACATTATTAAAGTATTAAATGATTTCCGACTTGTAAAATCCCTGCTAACCTTTGGCGATTGTATTCCACTCTGTATCTGTCTATATTTCTGAGATGAGATATTATGTACACTATTTACATTGCTCGGACTATCATCCTCTTCTTTGTTGCTATATTTATCACAAAGACACATGGCACAGTGGATAAAGGCGTTAGTTAGATTCAGTGACAGTAACCAAATAGTTAAGGCGGTGGAGAATCTTGGAGAGGGGAATCAACATGAGATAACTGATATCTGACATCCATTAGACATGGTACATGGAACTAGAACATTCTACCCCAGCGAGCGAAATAAAAGGTTCAGTTCGACATTCCAACTACCTGAAGAAGGCCGGAACGTACAACGGCCGAAACATTGGGATAAATATGGCAACAAAGATGAGATTAATAGTCCGAGTAAT
The DNA here is from genome assembly GCA_963932145.1 of Acanthosepion lycidas. Taxonomy (NCBI): domain Eukaryota; kingdom Metazoa; phylum Mollusca; class Cephalopoda; order Sepiida; family Sepiidae; genus Acanthosepion; species Acanthosepion lycidas. The sequence continues at coordinate 50,170,058 of OZ010594.1, forward strand.
GTAAATAGTGTACTCCACTCGGTTTTAAAGTTATATGTGTATCTAAACTCTAATTCATTTTCGTGACCAACAATGTTAACATCTAGGAATTGTTTTAACAGAGAACGAAATCCGATGAGCATTTTGATAGCGAAAGGTTCCTTCCAAAAACTAAGCAAAGAGTTATGAAACAAGAAATTTTCGTTAGAAACAAAGAAAAAAAACCAGTGGACTGTCATGTCATACTGTGATCATCCTATATGACAGTGAATACTGGACAATCTCCTCGCAGATAAAGAAGAAACTGGAAGCACCATTAATGCGGTTCTTGAGAATAACATGGACTGGACATGTGAGCAACGACGAAGTATTAGAGAAAATGGAAACTATATAAAAGAAAGTTGAAATTCCTAAGGCACATAATGAGGAAAGAACACTTGGAAAATTTGACATTCATAGGATATTTTCAAAGCAAAAAGGACAAAGGAATATAGCAGATGGTAAAACAGGTTTTAGGAGAGATAGTGAAGAGACAAAATTTACTAAGATTAATGCTTATTAAATTTTGTCTTTTTGCCATCTCTCCTAAACCTTATTTTACTATCCGTTTAAACAGGCCCGTTAGGAGAGAAAATTTTGGAGAGCCATGATCTCCAATGTCCTGCAGGAATATGGCACAAAGAAGCAGAAGACCAAAATTAATTTTCTTTTATTTATTCATTTATTATTATTATTATTATTATTATTATTAGTAGTAGTAGTAGTAGTAGTAGTAGTAGTAGTAGTAGTAGTAGTAGTAGTAGTAGTAGTGATAGAGGTGTGCGCCAAAATCTTGACGTAGGCGACAAATATAATTAGCGCAATATACCCGTCATGAAACCCAAACTGATAAGGGTATACAATGTGCATTCAAACGTTTGTTATATGGTGATATGTTTAGGTGGGGCCCAGTTAGAGATTACCTTCAGGTCGTCTAACCCGCTAAGTCTGACGGTGGGTAATCCAAAATATCTTGATTTAATTCCAAAATCACCTTGGCAGCCCCATCCCTTCAAACATAATTAATTAAACGGTTCGTTTTGCCACGGAACTAATTTTGTCTAAAATAGATAAATATTTTATGCGTATATATATGTAAAAACTACTAAGGGACGTAATCATTCATAAATTTACTAAAGTTGATTTAACTTTCTTCAAACTGTAGACTGGACATGAAATATATAAATAAATACACATTGATAATTATTATATGGTTTGATTCTTATATCGATTTTAACCGCATATCTTCAATAAAACAATATTAGCTTTTGACTTAGAAACTAAATATTTTTTTTAATATTTCGTTATTAATACCAGATATATATCTACTTACTGTACTATTTGAATGTGTGAAAATATATACGACAAAGTAACATGTTCATAGGCGAACAAACTTTACAACAGCAGAAGATTTGCACAACCTTCCCCGTGGAGAATTTGAATATGAAAGATAGTATCAACCCAGTAGACAAGAAAATGGTCCACGTAAGCAGAGATTCTCACCTGAGTCATAAATATTTTTAGTTTGGTTGTTATAGCAACGTATTTCCAAAGAGTAAATACATGTACATGCCATATTTACCTGTGTATAGGTCAACCTATGTCACTCGATTATTTCACTTTTTAAAAAAATATATTCTCTCACACGCTTTGCCCTATTTTCACGCTAATCCTACTAGTATTAGGTTGGTGCAAAAATAATGACGTTTTATTGACGTATTTTTTAACGGCAAAAACGTCATTATTTTTGCACCAACCTAATATTTATAGAAAGAACATGTTTGAAACATTCCCCAAAATCCCAGTAATATTTTCTAGAAACTGACGGTGGGAATGTCAAAGGGCAAGCAAAAGAAAACAACGTTTTTTTATGTTGAGTCATAAAGCTTTAACGTTTTTTGGTAGCCAATTGTAATGGCAGATATATAATCCTAACTAACCGTTCCTTAAATTATATCACAATAGGTGAGAAAAATAGTTTACATACGGCAATGCTCAAGGAAAAAATTAAAAATATATTACATACGGAAATTTTAACCGACTGACACCAAAAAATCTCCACAACCGACTACGAAGGTTGAGTTCCATCTTGCGGTTGGGGTCCTATCATTGGGCTATTTATTTGTGTAGCTTTCTTAAGACTCAGTGCTAAGGGTCCATAAAAGTTTGGTCGGAAATCGTACAGCTCTCGTCAATAGGCAATTTTTTGTTCTCCTTTATGAGAGTGCCAGGCCGTATGAAGTAAGAACAAGACAAGAAAAAGAAAGGGAATTCGGGTAGTTTGTTCTACTCCACTCGCTATAATCACGTGACCTTGCACCAACCGATAATTAAATTTGGTAGGGAATAACTTTCGTTAATGAAAATCAAATTCATCGAAAACATTTTCACGTCAAAACTAGCATCGGGGACGAATCAAGCAGCTGTCCGATAAGTGGGAATTATTCATTGCAACAAATTCTCATAATATTAACATAATAATTATCCCAGGCGTACAGCCCTACCACGCCATTGTTGCTACAGAAATGTATGACACTATGACTGGTGTCAATGGTTGACAGGCGATATAATTATTATTTCTAAAGAAAGAATTTTTTCCAAGTTAAAACAATTTGATACCATGAATATTCTGGTTTATGTCACTTATGGAGTATAGTTTGAGAGGTGAAATTGTAAGAAGTTTGGGTGGTATTGATCGTTAGGTACAGTCTTAGATCTTAGGTCTGTTTAATTCAAATGTTTTTTTTTATCTGATAAAGAAATTGTTCGATGAAATTAGTGTCACAAAGCAAATCTTTACGGGTCAGGTTTGTTTTGATCAGGGATCTAACACAGTTTCATGTGAAGACGACATCTGTGATAATCAGGTCAAATGAAGGTGAGATTACGGAACATGAAAAATGTTCCACTGAAGGTGGATATAAGCGATGCAAGGCCACAAGGAGAGAAGGGCTTGGATGGAGCATCTCGTCTTCCCCTCCGATATTTACGAGACAGAGTCATTATTTTGTTAAACCACTAATCATATTGGGTTCTTGGGAGCTTTCCTTCCTCCCCATCAATGCGTATGACACAAGATCATTGGTCAAGCATTATTATTGGCTGGCCAATCAGAGCAGTACAATTGGGGTTTGCTTCCTCATACAAAAAGCAGTCGCCGAAAGAGGAGAGGTAAGTTCGAACTGGTCTCACCGTTAGTAGACCAACACTCTCTCTGCCGGATAACTCTGGTGCCTCAATCCGCTAAAGTCCTATTCACTACGCCCTTTTTGAACTACGTTGATCAGCTGCTTTCATTTAAATAGTTGAACGACTCTGGACACTGCAGACATAACTGCAATCGCCAGTCAAATTCCTAGCTTAGGAATTCCTTATACGGGGTAAGTTCTTCAAATCTCTTTTGTTTATATATTCATAATCTAATTCAATTATAGTACCATAAATAAAAATTGTTATTTTTCAATTGTTAATGAGTGTTGTTGAAGTTAATTAAGTTTACCGACATAACCAGGGAAGAGAGGAGTCAAGCCTGATCTTCGACAGTTCTTCACCGATATTCCTATTAATGCTGAAGGTTTCTTTACAAGTAAACAGCTAATCATCATACCATTAAAATTGTTCCAGTCTACTGCGTAGGATGCAGATGCAAGATCACTGCAGACTGATAACTACTGTTCTGATCATTTGGCATGCGATTGAATTATTTGAATATCTTTGTAGATGTATTAGAGGAAGATTGTTTGGTTTAATCCAATCGTTACTACCATTCGTGATTTGAAGGTGTTTTTAAATAGGCAGTCGTCCAGTTTCTTTCATGCGATGGTGGGTGTCTCGCAAGTCTCTATCCTGAACTGAAAGCGTCGATTTTTAATCTCTAATCATTCCGATTTAATTTGTTTTTTTGTCGTTAAACGAAGGAATATTTTCTTTTAATTCATTCAAAAATATTTTAATGTGTATTTTAATGTGTATTTTATCCAGTTACTCACAAAGTAAGCTATGTATAGTTGTCCTTAAATATCATTCGGAACATTAAAACAGTTTGTATTTTGAATCAGTTTTCAAACGAAATGTTTACTTCATTGTCTTCTTCTCATCTATGTGTTAAATAGTAGTGTAGATAGGACGTGTTAACCACTCTAAGAGAACAAACATTATGAATTCCGTGGAGAAGTTAATGTGAAACCACTCCAGTATCTTTCCTAAGACGTAATGGGAAATCACTTATATATGAACAGAAATGTGTATGGTCACCTATGTTCTGAATAAACACGATAATATCAACTATGAACTAACGTGTCAAAAACGGTACTGAATCTGTAGCCAAGTAAACTATCTGAAGTCGATAGCGATCAAATCATTTGAATCTAAGGAATATTACAAAATACAAAAATTACCCAATCTACTCAAATTGTTCAAATCAAAAATTGACAATCTGTTGTTTGAATTTTAAGAAAATTCTGACGAATACATTATAACAACGGAATGCACAGATAATCATGAAAAAAAAAAGCGAGACGAGTCTACTTAAACTGCGATAAAATCTGTAAGTTAACGTTTATGCATATAGTGGCGCAGAAACTATGAGATCAGTCTGGTGTAATAAACAATTTATTTTAATAAATAGTAATCTAGATTAGACGGATCACTGCAATATTCTTGGGTTGACAATTAATGTAACAGTTATATACGTCAGGACAGGCTGATTTTTCACTTTTTTTAAAAAAAATCAACATTGCACTCATTGTGAAAGCTGGGGGGGGGGAGTAATATATTAGGTATCGATACCAAAAATGACATTCATAGCTTCTATTAATTGAGTATTTAGTTTTAAAGATCGTCTTAAAAAATGTACAGAGATACTTAATTTCACCAATTGTTGAAATAGATTTTTGTCAAACAACCACTGATATATGTGAATGCAGATGCTGCCGTGGGTATACACTGGCGTACAAAGATTTTGTGTTATCTACATAATATGATTATGCACCTTTATTTTATTAAGGACTTAAGTTTGTTTCACGATAAGCTTTTATCAGTAATGTCTGTGGACGTTGATGATTGGAAAATAGGTTATTCGTAGAGGCTGTGTGATAGAAGATACACCGCTTTAAGCAGCTTAGAGCTGAAATATTATTGGACCAATGAAAGATCTGAGATGATAATATCATAATATGCAAATTTTTAAGTAGGAATTGTTCCATCTTAATTATTGCAGTGCGCATTGGTACGTCATTGTAGATGAACATTTACTTGCTTTTTTACACTAAAATCATGACTAAAATTTCTGATGAAACAAAAGTGTTGTGGATTCCGAGATGAAATCCGGTCTCAAATGAATGAGAAAAGCAGGAATGAAATATAGCAAATAAATGTATTGACGTAATAATACAATTGGTAATACGGTTAGTAGATCCAGAAATGCGGTTAGTAGCAATAATCATATATAGTCTGGGAAATTCAGTATCGAAGTAGGACTTCCTTCTGAGTCTACGTGCTCGCAACTGTGACTCCTACAAAGCGATTACCTCACACTCTTACTCTCTCACTATTCACTGTATCACTATCAGTGTATCTCCCTCGGGTATTCACCAGCAGCAATACAAGTACGCACTGGTCGAGTCCACTTGTATGAAAAAGGGGTGGACCCAATAACAAAAAGTAAAAAATGACTTTAAAGGGGAAGACGACGCAAAGATAGATAGACATATGGCTGGGAATTTTCAGAAACAGTGTTCAAACAATCCAAAGGATGCTTGCTATTATGGGAAGTCTTTCAAGTGCAAGGAAAACCGGAAGACCTCAAAAGTTGAAATGGATGAAAGAATGATTCTGTGAGTATCGGAACGCAATTTAAAATTAAAACTCAGAAGAATGAGGAGTGAATGAGCCTTAACAATGAGGTTTCAGTTGATGTAGTACGCAGATTAGTACGACAAAACAACTTGAAGGGGCGTATAACTGTAAAAGACAATCATTATTAACCAAAAACAACATCGGAATAGAAAATCGAATTGGTCAAAAGTATATCTAACATCGGATGCTGGGAAGTAGCAAAAAGTAATTTTTAGTGATTAAAATAGAATTGCATTCTAATGTAAGATATTATATGGGGAGACAACTGGAAGTAAAAAATAATGTAAGATAAAACAAAAATGTTAAGAGATGGTGGTTGAACTTAATGGTGTCGATTCATCAAAAGTGATGGTAGAAGAAAATTAGTAAAACCTAATAGAAACCTAAAGAGCGAAAATTCTATTAGTTTACTACGAAAATGAGGAATTTTTTTTTTCAACATCACTGTGCTCCTTACCGCACATTACTTGCAACAAAAAGATTTCTTGTGGATGATTAATTTAGCATGGCCTTTTTTCAGCATCATTATGCATCCACCGTACTGCATTAAGGAAAATGCTGTAATTTGATTTCCGACCCGCAGAAATCATAAAAAGTGTTAAGAAAATTATACTACTAATCATTCTTGATTTGGGGATAAAATTAACAAACGTCATATGTTTCCCAAGGCGGCCGAAAAGTTTTGAACGCCAGTGTATATGCTAGCAATTATTTTAGTGTATTTTTACATACATATATTCCCAGATCTATACTTCATTCTGTATGTGGGTATGCACACACACACACACACACATACACATATATATATATATATATATATATATATATATAGATATATATACAGATAGATAGACAAAACTACTTTTCAAAATATGCAGTAAAATTGGTAAAAATAGAGCTTATATTAAAAAAACTGAGTTGATGAGATAATATACAAACATACACACACACACAAACCCATATATATATATATATATATATATATATATATATATATATATATAAGAAATAATGGTCACAGTTGAATTAGACCAGGAAACAGTACTATGAAAAAGTGTTCATTATACATATAAAAAGGTAGAACTCTAACTTTCAGAGATTTTAAGTATATAAAATATGATAAAATATAGTTTCACAATCTCACAGATACAGCGTATGTAAATATAAAATATATAAGTAGACATTGAAGGCAATACTCAGAGGCGACAGTCTGTTTCATGATAAATACAATCGACTGCTTGACAACTGCGCTTAACATAAAACAGACTGTCACCTCTGGGTGTTGACTTCAATGTCAATTTATATATATATATATATATATATATATATATATATATATATGTGTGTGTGTGTGTGTGTGTGTGTGTATGTATATATATATATATATATATATATATATATATATATATATATATATATATATATATATTAAGCAAAAGAATGCGAAAGTGACAACATTTGTATTTCTTTAACATCCAGGTTAACTATAACTATGTTGAGTGGACCTTAATTACAGCTTCAAGGAGGGAGTAAATATAATTATATAATCAGTAGTTACACACTGCCGAAAACCCCCCCCCCCAGCCATGATGATTTTATTATTATGTGCTAGCACGACCATCGATGGATTCGAACAGTTCCTTCTAACCTATTTCACTTCCATGGTAGGATCAACTTACGGCAAGATTTTCAGGCCCATCGCAACACTGCCGAGCCGCAGATATATCATCTCACGTCGTTAGCTTCTTTTCATTTTCTTATGAATAAAAAAAAGAATGAATCACGGAAATATTTTTAACTATTATTACTGGGGATATTTTGCATAATATTTATGCATTGTATTAGGTTGGTGCAAAAATAATGACGTAATAATGTCGATTTTTGACGTTACAAAATACGTCAAAAAACGACATTATTACATCATTATTTTTGCACCTACCTAATACCTCTCGTTTTGCTGATGCGGCAATAGTTTCATGAATTTTATCAGGTATTCAAATTGTTTATCAGAGAGATTAGTGAAATAAAAAAAAAATAGAAAACAAAAAAGCACACTTATACTTAATATCAGCTGATATTTCTAGGCCTACAGCATAAGGAAAAAGAGCTTGGACAATTTGATACTCACGGGACAGATTAAAGGCATGAGTGACAGAGAAAAACAACACATATTCTAGCTAGCGAGCTTGCGTAAATGGATAGCGGAACAAGGTTTAGAAGAGATAAAAAGATTTAAAAAAATTTAATATCGACAAAGGACAAGGAATTGCGGAGAGCTATGATCGCCAACACACTGAAGGGACACGGCACATAGAAGAAGAAGAAGAAGAACAAGAAGAACAAGAAGAAGAAGAACAACAACAACAATAATAATAATAACTGCAAATTTTACAAATATTTTGAACCATAATTTATATTACAAATTTATAAAGAGAATATTTTTGAAAAATGCATGTTCTATATTCTGAAGCATTTCATTCATCTATTGATTTTGTGAGTCGTATTTTTTGTAAATCTGAAACAGACTGCATGGCAACCAGCATGTCGTTCCAAAGTTTGATGATGAATTGCCATCCGCCAATGTAAACCTTCCTCTTCCGAACGCACCCCCCACCCCACAAATGTTTTCAGCCGGATTAAATTCGAGCAAACAAGACAGACACATCATCAAACAAGTGTCTATGAAAATTATTTTCTGGAGATTGTTCTTTTTTCCTAGAATGTTAAGGCTTATAGTCTTGCATAAAAAATCATCTTCGTTCTAAAAGTATTTGATTTCATTTTGATCTAAGTGTCCCTGTAAAAATCAATGACTTCCTCAGCTGTTATTATAACAATATAACGACCGCACCACAGGCCTACCACGTCACCAACTATAATCCTATTCTCGAAAAAGACACTCCATCTACGCGTTGTTAACGTCTCGGTCTGTGAAGGCGGTTACCGCTGGGTTAGCTACAAACCGTTTGGCTCAAACCGGATAGCATGGAATTTATCGTTAAAACGAATGGCTGAAGCATTTGCCAAAATATATTTTGTGTAGAATTTCTTCCAATTTTCATCGTGAATTCTCTGAAAGAGGGAAAAGTGACCAGGCTCACATTTAGGACTCATTAGCATCAGCTTTTCGACATAATCTTGTGGCTACATCTTCTGAAAAATTACATCTTAACAAAGACAGATTTTTTTATAAATTCTCGCTTGATAAGGAACGTCGATTAGTGAGGTAAACGCCACAGTTTGCTCTTATCAGACACGAAGAAACCAGGATCTTCAACGAAATTCTCCAAACTTCGGTGGTACCTGGGCGATCATTATTTTACAATTCTGGAAGGTCTTTTACTTTTTGCAAGTATCGAAGATCTTCTAGATTACTGTTTATCGCTCAAATCAACCATAAGAGCTATTCTAAAACACAAACATGTAGATACACGTATACATATATTTATATGTATTCATATATACCCGCGCTTTTTTGTATGTAAAACAACTTGCATTTAATAATATTTATATGTATGTTTGTGTATGTACACACACACACACAAATATATATATATATATATAAATATATATATATATATATATATGTGTGTGTGTGTGTGTGTGTGTGTGTGTGTGTGAAAATATATAGAAAATAGAAAAGAACTGATTAGGTAAATAATCCAAAGTTCTTTAGTATTTTTGTTATTATTTAAAAAAAAATAGTGCTCGATACAAAAGTAGAGTATAAATATAATTATTTATTTAAAAATATGATTCCAACACGCTACATAAGAGTTCTCATGTTTCAAAAGAAGAGCCGAAAACTTCAATATAATTATTTGAATTAAATTGAATTAAAGTAAGCTCTGTTCCATCCTCAAGCGAAATTTTTAGTCTTTATTCATGTTGTTTTTATAGATTTATTTATATCTGAAGTGTTACACGAACACGCACGCATGCACACACCCACATAAGTCAAAATGTTTATGTTATTATTAAAAGGAAAGATCACTTTTTTTTCATTATTTTATTAACTTTTTTAATCCTTTCTAGCACGTTCAAAATTTTGGTTAAAAAATCTTCTTTTTTTGCGTGAGCGGTCGACGTAATTATTACGATTAGTGTTTTGTGCTTTTTTTCTGGTGAAAAACACATCGATTTGGAAATTCTAGCAAAACTCAAATAAATGTCGGATTTTGATTAAACATTCAGAACTTATTCACAAATGCATGAAATTATTTTTGAATCATTTTTTTTAGAAAATCGTGCTAAAAATGTATGTTTTTTTTTTACATATGTTAACCCCACGTACTTAATTTCATGAAATTTCGAGAAATTAAATTTTCAGTTGAAAATTTCTTATTACTTAAAAGCAGGAGGATGTAAATTATTTTTTCCTCAAACTACTACTCATTTCCTGAAAATCTGCTCTAAATCATAAAATAAAAAATCCGATAAAACTATGACATTACTAAATTTGAAAAGCTTTCAACTGCTTTTATAAATAACATTTATAAAGTACACTATTGTCTTAATCAAAAAATTTTTTTCGATGAATAATGATTTCTTACAAGAATTGTTCTCATTTTTTCAAATTTTAATTATAATAATTTATAAAGTTTTAACTCATTTAAAATTCTGTATAATTTTCCGTCTTTAGTTGATATTGTTATTAAGTGAAAACAATATTTACTAATCAAAAATTGAAAAGCTTATACAAAGTATTTTGGGCCTAGATTTTTAAAATATTTTTTATGTATATAAAATATAACGCAACGTGCCCTGTTTGAGAGCATGGTTGACCATATATGGCATTATCAAAAAATAAGAGCAATGACTGTTGTAAATTTAAAGTCAACATTACTAAAATTAGATTACAGAGAATATTTCCCAACATTTTTAAGATTACTTACTTAAAAATTATATAAAAAATCACTCACCCGTCATTTTCTTGAATTATCTTTAACAGATAAAGTCTCCGTAGACCTGTCAACACACTATCAGTGCTTGTTAAATGATTGACAAGGGAGGAAATGCACGTAAAAACTGCTACTGTTTGTTTTAAAAATCCATTTCTCTATTATTTTCAACTTAAAATAAATATTTGTTTCAAATCAAATTAATTATACTTTAAATCAGCTAATATTCCTCAAATAAAGTTTCTGAAACATATATTTTATTTTTGGAATATTTTTAAAACCGAGAATTAACTTTTGTTTGCAGGTGTGTCAAAAATGGCTGATTTTAATGATTTTACTGAAAGCGACCAAAAAGCTGAGATTCCAATCAAAGCAATTTCTAGTTGAAATATACCAGAGTATTTTGCTTACTGGAAATAGTAAATTTAATCCTTTAGCTTTAAATTAAAGATAAAAAGAAAGCTTCAAGAATGTTTTTTTTTTTCATTTTTAAAAATTCATTTTAAAACTTAGGTATCGAAAATTAACAAAGGTACCTAATGTAAGTTAATACTAGAAGAGTTAAAGATTTTTGTAGGCATTTTTTACTCATCAGTTGAATTTACAATTAAATAATTTACAACACTACTACTACTACTACTAATACTAATACTAATACTAATAATAATATGGCGGTTTAAATTACAACGAGAATGACGTGTTTTTTCGAAGCTCCTAAAAATTTAACATTTTTGTTGTGTTTTTGTTTTTTTAAACGTAAATTATACTACTATTTTAACGTAAATATGAATTTTCTTATTTATTTTATTTATTTCATTTGTTTATTTTTTAATGATACTGATGAATTTAACTAGTTTTATCTGTATTATTCCTATATCCCTTAAAAAGACTGCGATAAGAGTTTTAAATATTTCGAAATATTTTTTTTCTTATAAAAACTACGAAGTTTTTTCTTAGAAAGACTACGATATTAGTTGTAGATAAAAGTATTTTCGACGAATTCAGTGAATAAATAACTGAATATACAGACGAACGAACAAATGAATTAACGAATGAATAAAGTTTGTATATAATCTTAAAGAAACAAATGAGTTATCAACAATCTTGTATTTTTTTTAAAAATCAACTCAGATAAATAATATCACTGCTTTCTTTAAGTTAATCAATAAGCAAAATGTTACTTATTTTTCACTTTACAGGGATATTTCACTTAATATTATTATCTTAAAAAATAATAGTAAACATTATTATTATTTATTTATGATAATTTCACAGCAGTGATACGCTATCGTTCGTATAATTTGTATGCTTTATTAACCGAATGTAAACTTTTTCTTTTTCCATTAAAATTTTGTTTGAAAGCCACGATTTTACAAGGATAACTACAAAAACCTTTCTCTATTAACTTAGACCCTTGACTAACAATCAAAGATTTAGAACAAGAAGAAACTTATGAGTACCTCTATGTAAATGGGAGTGAAGAAATTCACTATAAAAATGAAAGAGATAATGCGAAAAGAGTACTATAGAAGAGTGCGACTGATATTAAAGAACTGAATTGAATTCTCAGAACAGAATTATGGCCATTAATAGCCATGCCATCCCAGTGGTTTAATATAGTTTCAACACCTTAAACTGGACTGTCAATGATATCAGACGAATGGATTAAAAGCCAAGGAATCTTCTCTCTAAGCATAAAATCCATCCTCCAAATGTTAACGTAGACCGTCTATGCAGACACCGTAAACATGTGGAAAGGTCTTATTTAGCTAAAATTGTCATACAAGACAACTATTGGCTTATTAACATTCATTTGATATAACAAAGGACTGAATTATATGATTAGTCAAAAACAACGAAAAAAGAAAGAAAAAATATTCAATTATGAAAAAATACAAACGAGATTTAGTAGATTCTGCAAAAAACGGAACCTAAGAACGAACGGTTGCAGCAAAATGATGAAATGGAAAGCCAAGAATGAAGCTCTTGAATAGATAAAACTAGGCTGGCAAGACAAACCTCTGCATGGCCAATTTCAAGAACGTGCCAATGAAAGCGATGCTGATAAAGTTCACACTCATCGATGGTTACGAGCATCTGGATCAATAGCTGAACACGAGTCTTTTACTAGAATCGTTCAGACAAATATACATAATAATGTGGATCCAAAATGCATGTTCTCTGAGAAATATCAGGAAACCATAGACCATCTAATCTCAGGATGTTCTGTACTTGTGCCAAGTGGATATAAAACTTGTCACGATTAATTGCAACAATACTTACACTGAACAATGTGTAAACACATTGGAAAAGATGTTAATAAATACTGGTATAAAAATCACCCCAGCACCGATTACCGAAATAGAAATCATCACAATTCTATGGGATTACGTTATCTTTATACGCAGGAAGATTGAAGCAAATAGGCCGGACATAATTTTCAAAAGTTAAAAAAGAAAGACTTTCCGATTAAATATTATGGCTTGCCTACGGACTGTAACATAACAACCAATGAATTTGAAAAACTATCGAAGTATAAAAACCTGGAAATAGAAAACATGAATCGTACCAGTCATAGTGGGTGTTGTTGGAATGATAAAAAAAGAACACAACAACACACTGAAAAATCCCTGGATATCCCAGCTTAAGAGAAATACAAAAACTGTCTTGATAAATACAGACCACACACTAAGAAGAACTTTGTCCATGTAACGCTAGTGATGTCATGGGAGTTTGAAAAACGGGTCATGAAATGTAGCCATAACAACACACTACAACCTACCTTAGGTCTTCCCACAGACTTGGTACGTGGTGTGACTATAGCAGAAATCGAAATATAACAACAACAATAATAATAATAATAATAATAATAATAATAATAATAATAATAATAATAATAAATACCTTGTCTGGTAACTGAAAATAAAGAATCAAACCCACAATAAGAGGCACACTTGGAACCATGCTAATGAGAAGAGAGTTCACAGATCAAGGATTTAATTGGGTTTGTGTGGATAATGAACAATGTGTTAGAACTTTGAAGTGACTTGCTGTCATTCACCTTTTGGCAACATGTAAACACAAGATTAATAATAATAATAAATTAAGACACAATAAAAAAAAAAATATTGTAATAGAATCCCCTCACATTTGCATTGTGTAATGAAGGTAAGATCATGAATTAAAAAAACTCTCCGTTCTGAGAAAGGAAGCTGCTTCAGATATTTTGTCCTCAAGCCAAAAACGAAATCATGACTTTACAAACCTTCAAGTCAAAACGGCGAATGGAGACGATTTTTATACACTTCGTGGGCTAATCACGTGATCACATAATTAAATATTTAATAATAACAATGATAATAGAAATTACGAGAGATTCCTCTTAAACAATCAGCATGCCACCATTAGTAGAAGCGCTAAGAAGAAATCTAACAGACGCATTAAGAAAATCCCAGGAAATACACCGTTTGCTGAAATGCAAAGATTGAGGTGGCTACAACATTTTTTACTAGGGCTTTAAAAAAGAGACATTCTAAAAGTATATATAAAAATATGCACAAAAATATATAAAACAAATTAGGGAAAAGAGCAAGAATGAGAAAAGCATTCAGTATAATGTCGCGAATCGAAAAATACAGCAACAAAGAAGAAACCTCAGAAAGGTTTAAACGGTTATCGCCCCTCGCTCTTCAGAGCAAATCGACGACAAAAACGTATGTGTACAATGTTTGGATCCAAATATAATCCGTCTTGATTTATACTGCTAATTCTCTGAAGTCATTTTATCCTCTTTTCCTAGTCGCTATGCACATATTTCTTTTGATTCTCGATTGACTTTGAACTGTGATGATAGATAAACAGATAGCCCTTTTTCTTTTTTTCTTGTGTTGTTATACTTTTCGATCCACCATTTTACGTGTTAAATCCTCTTCACGTCCTACATCTGTCACAACTACATTATCACAGCTACACTACTTGTTTACCTATTGTCTCACGCATATGACCCAAGGTCCCTTTGTACATGTGGAATGACAACGAGCACGTCCATTGTGTTATTTTCTTGAATTTTGTAACACTTTTGTTTATGAACAGATAATCTGCAAAACATATTTCGTAAGTCACGTTGTTTTTTTCATTACAATAGCAAATAAATTTTTTAATATTTTTACAGAGTCATATTTAATTTTAGACTGCAATTTTAAAAATTCACGTTTGATATATTTACTTAATGTTAATTATAGAAAGAAACATTAAAATTGATTTAAATTATCCCGGATATATCATTTTAACGTGTAAACATGTTCAAGTTAAAATAGATATGTATTGCGATTTAATAAAATTATATCACGTGGAGAATTTATTTAAACATATTGTCATTAATTTATTAAAAAAAGTAACCATTTCTTAATTATTAGGTTGGTGCAAAAATGTCGTTTTCTCACATAGTAACATATGTGAGAAAACGACATTATTTTTGCACCAACCTAATAGATTCCTTAATCAAATTGAATGCCGAAAATGCCATTAAATTGCATTTATTAGTTTAAAGTTCAGTAGAATTTTAAAATGCGACTACCTTGGCACTGATTCTTTCTAATTCATTTTCTACGCCTTATTTACAGTTAGAAAGATGCATTTCAGACAAAGAATTCTTATCTGTTTATTGGCAAAAAATAATTATATATATTTCTCCACTTTTTCTTCTTTTAATGATATAGATTTTTTTGAAAATTGATGAAAAGCTTTTATTTGACATCGGTCTATGTTTCTGAGATGCGATATTGTAACTATTTACATCATTCGGACTGTTGCTCTCTCTTTATTGCCATATTCGCGACGTTTCGACTGTTGTACGCCCCGTTCTTCACCAGGTGATATATGTTCGAATTAAACCCTTTATTTAGTCCACGGGGCGTATATTGTTCTTCTACGTGACATAACATTTTTGGATATTTCAGTGTCAGTTATTTCCCTTTAGTAACTGAACTCTCCATGTTTTTGTTCTCTCTTCTGTGGTCAGGTATTGAACTCACAACTCTTTGGTGTCAAGTCATTCTTTGGATTACATAACCAACGCTTTTATCCACTGGGCCACTTGAACAGTTTTTGATAATTGGTGTCCAACCTGTTGTCAATTCTATGATCAAGAGACACATATTGCCGGAATAAATGTTTCTGTTGGCTCCGATTATTGATTCGTTAATGCCATCATATATATAGTGATTTTTCAAGCGTAGCTTAGATGTGGCACAAGGCCTAAATTATGGGGCACCCAGTGAGGATCGAACTCACTATGTCATCATATATATATATATATATATATATATATATATATATATATATATATATATATATATATATGGTTATTAGTTTAATAATCCGTGAACTTTTCATTTTCAATTCTTCAATTACGTACCGTTTTCTTTCATGATGTGGATAACCAAGGTTCACCAAAACTTCCTACCCTAACTATAAGGAATATTTGCCCCCTTAAAATTCTTCCCATTCCCTGTTCTAACACATATTTACACAAGATGATGAGTCATGTTATTAGCAGTTTCTAACTATGAGTCGCCCTCTTGCTTTCAGTGTCTTGTAAGTGGTAAATTCTCCAAGCTATCTTTCCTTATTTTGTGTCCTATAAATTTTAACTGTCTCTTTTTTACCTTAATCATACGTGTAACTTTCGTTACCATTTCCCTTCATACTTCCTTGTTTCTCACATTTTCTGCCCATGCTATACTCATTATTCTTCTGTAGAACCACATCCCTATTGTCTTCAGTCTCCTAAACCATTACAGAGACTTTATTTTAAACTTCTTGCAAAAACGAAAATATCCAAAAACAGGAATTTAATTCCGTATCTCTATAGAATACATTTGAAAGTGAATTCGATCTTTACGGTTCACGATCTTATTTTCAGTCCTTAATTCCATCTTAAATCGATGAACATCTGCATTCATCTTAAGGTTATGTATAAAGTAGGCGTCCAAATCCATCCACCAAAGATAGTATATTATGCATAAATATTAAACACATTCAATAATCATATCGATCATAATGAGAAGCTAATTATTCTGTTGCCAGCTTCGTCTCTAAATTAGTATTGCGTACGCCATGGTCAGTTGTATCGTAATATAGCCATAGCCGGATCATTGTGTCATCTGAGAAGTATGATAAATGACAGACTTGCGTGAGTGACATTCCAGCAGCACATCCTGTATTCGTTGTCACTGGAAGAAGTTATATTTATAAATTCGTTGTTAATTCGTTAACTGAAACCGATTTTATTTATAATATTCTTCTTGCAGCATCAAAATATAATCTTCTTGTTTTTTTTCCTTTTTATAATAATAATAATAATAATAATAATAATGCCCCTTCTGAAATGAAGATTAAGTCATATTGAAGTATCAGAACTATGACGTAATATCAACTGTAGTTTCGTTTGTATTAAAAAAAATGGAAAAAGGAATGTTTACATTTGGAAAGTTTTATGTTCACTAAATATTATGATTTTCTTTTTTGTGCGTTGTATACTAAATTTCATAGTTGTTTAATGGTTAGCAAGCTTGTCTGGCTTATTCAATTACGACTGAATAGTGAGTTCGAACTTCACTGGGAGAACTTCACAGAAAATACAATAGATGTTGAAAGGCGATATCTATAAACAGAATGTGTCGTGTCGTAAATAGGAAAGGTTGACAAACTTAGAGAATATAAGACGTAGTTTATTCTGGAGAATAATATGGTACACGGTTGAGAACACAGACTAATGTAATAAAAAGTTAATCGTTAACACTTCGGTATTTACCCGATACCTCCCCACAAGGCGGAATATGGCACAAGATCGATTTTTAACGTGGGGCTTTCCAAGCGCGTACGCTGAGGCAAAACATCACCATAGACCTCGTATACACGAAGTCGGGTTGATGTCTACCTCCCAGACTAAACACTGCCCTTCTGCATATCTTTGTCTGGGTTTCACTATGCCTCCGGGCAGAGAGGTCGATAAGGACTAAGAGTTAATCATGAACTGCTCTCCCCCAGTAAGAGAGTGCTGTTTAAAATAGTCTTAGACCAATCTATCTTGTGGGGGTGTTCAGCTACTCCACAACATTGATATCAGCCAGCACAATACAAATACAGAAGTACGTGCACTTATTTTTTTATAGATTATTCAAAAACATTTGACAAGTTGTGTCACAAGGAACGATTTTATCTGTTAGAAAACCATTTTGAAAAATTAGCATTTCTTATCGGGGGGCGTTAACCATAACAATAGAACATATGCAGATGATGGCAGACACAGAAAGACCATTACTGGATCTTCTAGATAAGGAAGTAAAATCCTCGCCAGCAACTGTAAGAAAATATGGTCGGCAGCAAGACAAAATATCCAAGATGCAAACTACGAATTGGAGATATCAAACAAGTTCTGAAGTTTAAACATCAAAAAAGTTCTGAAGTATTTTAACATAGTATGGAAAATTAAAAACCTAAATCCTAACGCGCGTCGGAGTAGCAAAATATGCATCCCAAAAAATATGCATCCCAAAAGCTAAGCTAAGTACTAAGAAACATAGAAAATCCGTTAGAAACGAAGAAAAGAGAGCTGAACTGTCATGTGATATCAGTCCTTTTATATGGAAATGAAAGCTGGACGATCTTTTCGTTTTCACAAATGAAGAGAAAACTAGAGGCAGCAGAAATGCGTTTCTACAGAAGGATGTTGAAAATACCAGGGATGGAGTGACTAAGCAACGAGGGAGATTTAAAGAAAATGTTAAAAAAAAACAAAAAAAAAAAATGTTTTACTCAAAATCAAAAACAGACAACTGACATTTCTTTGATACATAACTTGAGCCTCACGTGTGGACTACCCAGTTAACGAGCTTGTGCTAATGTATAGCGAAATAGTGAACAAGATGCTTAGCAAAGAGGGGAACGTTGCTAAGGTCCACAATTAAGCTGTTGAGAGCCATGATGGCTCACATCCTGAAGGGACACAGAACATTGAAGATGTTATTATTTAACATTTACTTTTTTGCGCGTACTTTTTACACGGTTACACGCACCGAAAAAACCCCACCACAAATGCTTAAATATGATTACTCTAATAATCGGCTCCTGGCCACATCATTTTGAAACACAGACTGCAGTACCATCGCCAACGTTAAGCTACATCGAGCTTGGTCAGTACCCGGATGGGTGACAGCTTGGGAATACGAGGTACTGTAAGTTTGGATGTGCTGGTGATGTAATGGATAATGGCTCAGAATTGTTAATCAGAAAGTCGAGTTCCAATTCCCGTTGTGATCGTTATATTCACGTATGACCAAAAATTCTTGGGAAAGGGATGAATCTATCTACCCCCCATCTATGGGATAATTATTAAAACCTGTATCACTAAACCTTTATTATCACCGAATTCTTACAATCTAACAATATTTTCTGGCTTTAAATAACGTGCAAAGGGTTGACAAATCGTAGAAAACGAAACAGTCGAACCAAACATTTTCTAATAATAATTTTGCCGTTCGTAAGGAAAATGATTGTAGAACATTATGATATAAAAATTATGTGTCCTTTTATAGATTTTTATTTTCAAAAAAGTTTACTTATGGTATTTAAACAACTGGATGTATCATTTGTATTATAACAATTCCCAGTAAACTAAAAAGAAAAACAAATAGTCATAACATTTCAGTAAATCAACGATATACAAATCAACCATTCGCCCTTGCATGGAGTATTGCTGCCATATATGGTCTGGGGCACCTTCTGTTTACCTCGGAGTTCTTGACAAGATTCAGAGATGGATATGTGATATAATTGGCCCTGATCTGGCGTCTCGTCTACAATCACTCTCTCACAGACGCGCCGTCGCCTTTCTCTGTCTTTTCTACAAATACTTTCATGGTAATTGCTCCGATGAGCTGCTTTCACTGGTTCCCAGACTCCATGAATTCAAGCGCCCTACAAGGCTGGCATCCCGCTCTCACCCTTACACTGTAGAAACTTTTAAATGTAGCCGTCTCTTCTACTCCAATAGCTTCATACCTCGCACCTCTCGCCTGTGGAACACCCTTCCCAATTACTGTTTCCCTGAGAGCTATAATCTCCAACTATTCAAATGTAATGTCAATCGGCATATCCAGTTACCTTGATCAATCCACTATCCCTCTCCTCATCCTTTCTTCTATCACTCCTATCTGCTCTTGCTCCAAATCTTCTGCAACCCCCTGCATCCTAGTAGCTTCACGCCTTGCTCGGGGCGTAATGCGTAAAAAAAAATATCTTGGTAAATTGTGTAAAGTGCATACGAAAATTGAACTAAGAATATTTTGCACTAGGGTTGGCTTTGTCCAACTTCGCAAGATGTTACGAAGCCAAAATATATACCGTCGTGGGTATAACGATAAACTACATCCGCGTCCTGGGTGTGACGATCGGGAGGTTTTGAGGAGCGTTGAGTCACCTCTTGGTTTGTGGTGTTCCCGGGTCCGACCTAACCCGGGGTGGTGGCACCTGTTGGGGTCCCAGCTATGGGTAGGTGGTTGACCACAAACTGGGATCAGGATACTATGAAAGTTTTAAAATGGATTTTGGTACTAGAAGTGCTTTGTAAAAGATTGTTGCCAGCTGTACATTTTTGAAAAAAAATATTACCAGCAATAAAAATCTTATCGGCATTACATAATCCATTGAGGTTGATATGTCGTAAAACATAACGAAATATATACCGAAAATCTCGTCATATCTTTAAACCATTGTTGCTGTCGGAACCAGCGCCCATCGGGATCATCATGCTCTTTTCCTACCCACTTTCTTCCACCTGATGGCGGATGCAGAGATCGCTGTTAATAAAATGGTGTTTGACGAGGCCATTCGTATTAATATGATTTTGGTGAACAACTCTGCGCGACGGAGAAGCGCGCACACTAGCCAGAAACGCCCCTCTCGCGATTCAAAAGGAATTGGGATAGGCGAGATCTGGCATCTGTCGGATGCTTGGTCTGTCAAGTTGGTTACGCCAGCCCGACTGTCGCTGTCTTCTTCCGCCGGTTTGGTTGTCTTTAAATAGCCTTGTCAGATATGGAACGCATGTATATCGTTCAGCGCGTTCAGAAATGTCTATACTCTCAGCTATAATACAACTGTCTTCTCATGTCAATAATTAACCCTCTTGGTCTAAAGAAGAGGAAAACTTCATCAAATTTCATGGACTGATGCTAGAGTATAAAAAAAAACCTTAAGAAATAATAAAAACCACACCACTTGAGAACTACCAGTATCAGCAGCAGCTACATTTGATTACACGTATAAATAGAAGGGAAAATAATGATATAATAAAGTTGCTAATTTTGCACAGTAGCTTAACCAACTGTATTTTCTACAAATGTTTTTATAGCAACTGTTCTGAGGAGCTATTTTCCCTGAATTTAAGCATGCTACTAGATTGGCATTTAGGTCCCACCTTTTAACTGTTGAAACAGTTAAATGTAACCGCCTTTTCTACTCCAACTTGCACTTCCCGTCAATGGAACTGCCTTCCTCTTACTTGACTCTGAATTTGAACTCGGCTCAGTTGAATTCATTTTTCGCGTCTTTAACCATTACTCTGTCATCACAATTTTAATCGGTCTAGTGTTTTTTTTTTTTGTTTTTTTGTTTTTTTACTTACCTTAACTTTAGTTTTACCTCATTACTTGTTTACAAAAGTGAATAATGTTAATTCAGGTTATTTTACGAGAAATAGTTTAAATCATTTTCTGTTCGAAAGAAAATTCTGCAAAATATTGTTATTATATATGGTCTGGTGCCCCGGCTGTTCATCTCAAGGTCCTCGACAAAATCCAAAGAAAGATCTGCAATGTGATCGGTCATGACTTGGCATCTCAACTCCAGTCACTTTCCAACAGATGTGATGTGGCTTCTCTCTGACTTACCTATAAATATTTTCATGGCAACCGCTCTGACGAGCTATTTCACTGCTGCGCCGACTGCTTAAATTTAAACGTGCTAGTAGGTTGGCATCTAGGTCCCACACTTTTACCGTCGAAACGGTAAATGTAACCGCCACCAACAGCTTTTTCTCTCGCACTTCCCGGCAGTGGAACTCCCTTCCTCTTACTTGCTTCTATAATCTCAAAAAATTTAAATGTAATGTCAATCGACATCTTCTGATGCCTGGATTTTGATTCCTGTACTTTTTTTTAACATTTCCTCGACCCCTCTCCTTTCTATAACTTACACTCTGTAACCTCTTGCGTACTAGTGACACTCCCGCTTTGCTTGTGTTGAAATGGTTAATTTTTTTAAGGAAAGAAACACACATTAATACAAGAAAAACGATAATAGTCGATAGACTTGTCATGCCTGTGTTCAAGGGAAACAGGTTTAGATAAATATCAGGTCATCCCATAAGTTCTGTCCGAATTTTAACTTTTTGTTAAATTAACGAAATTTAAAGAGTATTTTATAATGTCTAATGGAGCTGAACA
Source organism: Acanthosepion lycidas (assembly GCA_963932145.1). Classification (NCBI taxonomy): domain Eukaryota; kingdom Metazoa; phylum Mollusca; class Cephalopoda; order Sepiida; family Sepiidae; genus Acanthosepion; species Acanthosepion lycidas. The sequence goes on from OZ010594.1 coordinate 50,192,340, forward strand.
TTATTTTTATGTTTAGATACATTTAAACTGATCAAATTTTATTTCAGAGAACAATAAAATTAAATTTTGTTTGATTAAAACCCTGCTATCATGGAAGTATCCAAGAATCATTTGAGTCACATAATGCTTTATGAAAGGAAACTCAGCAGCCGAAGCGGCTAGAAACATTCACTCAGTTTATGGAGAGAAATAGTGTGAATGAAAGAACTTGCAGAAGATGGTTTGCAAAATTCAGAGGTGGAGATTTCACCCTTGAAGATGAAGATCGAACCGGACGTCCAGTTGAGTTTGATGAAAAGCTTCTTGAAGCAGCCATTGAAGAAAATCCTGCTTTATCAGTTGAGGAATTGGCAGTGGTTCGCAGTTCAAACCATACAACTCTTCATCGTCATCTTCAACAATTTGGAAAAGTTCCTAAACTTAGAAAATGGGAGGCCTCATGAATTGTCTGAAAACAACCTCAAATCCCAAGTTGACATCTACTCTTCTCTCTATTCTCGCCAACTTGTTTCACCTTTTTTTGGATAGACTTGTGACTGGCAACGAAAAATGAATCTTTTATCGAAATGTTAAGTCTCGGAGACAGTGGCTTGGTAAAGGGGAAGGACCCCAGCCACAACCGAGAAGGGAACTTCATGGGCAAAAGGTTCTTCTTTCAATCTGGTGGGATTGCCAATGAATAATCCACTTTGAATTCTTACCACCTAATGCAACAATTAATGCTCAAGTATACTGTCAGAAATTAGAGCGTTTGAACCAAGTTTTGAGAAAAAAAAGACCTGCTCTAGAGAATCGAAAAGGGGTGATATTTCATCAGGACAATGCGCGACCCCACACAGCAAGAAACACGTCAGAAAAGATCGAAGAACTTGGTTGGGAGAAAATTCCTCATCCACCTTATTCTCCCGATCTTGCTTCTTCAGACTACCATTTGTTTCGTAGCTTACAGAATCATTTGGAAGAAACAGCTTTTGTAACACAGGAAGGGGTTAAAACTGACATTTGTGAGTTCTTCGAATCAAAGCCAAAAGAATTTTACAGTAATGGAATTAGTAAGCTTGTTAATAGATGGAAAGAAGTCACAGATAATTAGTGAAAATAAATTGTTGATTGAATCTGTAATTAAATATAACATTTGGTCACTTGTTTTCTTTATTCAAAATTCGGACAGAACTTATGGGATGACCTGATATTTTATAAATTTCAACCGACTGTAACACAAACCGTTCGATCAATGCACGCCAAATGTTTTCTGCATGGGAACGGTTGATCTCACCGTCACGTGAATTCATGGACGTCTGTATGAAAAAAAAGGATATTTTAAAGGAATCTTTGGAAATAATTTACTAAGTAAGTCAATTTGGTTATCATTTAAATTTTGTCCAAAAAGGTAAGTATCCGAAGTAATCAGTTAAAATTTCAGTTGAAACCGGATATATGCATAAAAATATATGCATATATATATATATATATATATATATATATATATATATATATATATATATATATATATATATATATATATTAAGGCATTAAAAACAAGAAATTTTATATTATGGACCATGATAGATTTAAAATAAAAACAAACACCAGTCGACCGGTTTCGTCCCCTCTCATCAGAACTGTTAACGGGGAAATTATGAGGAAAAGAAAAAGAAGTCTGTTATGCATGACATGAATGATTGGACAGGAAGAAATAAATTATTATAAAAGTTATACCAACCAAGATGCTAGAAACGCAGCACAACAAGTCCAAGCAAACAATCTCTTTGTTTACAAAGAGTAGGTTGCCTGAACCTGATGTAAAGCGTCTCTAACACCTTAAGATGGAATAGCGAGTGCGAACTGGCCAAAACAGAAAACCAGTTCACACTGAAATTCAACGCACAAGTAGGATACTTTATAAAGTGATCCGCAATCGAAGACCCATACGTGTTACGAATGGTATCACCCAAAGAAAATTTTTTATTCAGTATTATAGCAGATACGTGTTGTTTAATTCTAACGTCCAACCACTGTGTCGTTCTACCTATGTAGTCGCATCCACAACTACATTTGAAATGATAAATAACAGAGTTAAATCTATCATGGTCCATAATATAAAATTTCTTGTTTTTAATGCCTTAATATGCTTCTGTACCGTTTCAAATATATTCAAATATATATATATATATATATATATATATATATATATATATATATATATATATATATATATATATATCCATATATATATATATATATATCCATATATATATATATATATATCCATATATATATATATATATATATATATCCATATATATATATCCATATATATATATATATATCCATATATATATATATATATATATATATATATATATATATATACATATATATCCATATATATATATATATACATATATATCTATATATATATATATATATATATATACATATATATCCATATATATATATATATATCCATATATATATATATATATATATATATATATATATATATATCTCCATATATATATATATATATATATATGGATATATGCATATAGTTCTCATGTATGTATAAAAAGCATACATGAGAACTATATAACAGTTTGGGCAACATTGCTTAGCAACTGGTTCGTCTCATTCAAGTTAAAGGCACTTTTTCTTTCCGTGTTCCGTGCCAGTGTCATTGAAGACCAGATGCACCTGTTCATCACAGCGACATTTTACAATCACTGCGACATCTTTCAACGCTGGACCTAGATGAATCTCCTTCTCGTGTCTTCATCGAATACGACGGACAGTCGATGATCTTTCAACAAGACAACCCACTCTGCTGCATTATATGGATTCTGTGGAATGGTTTTAGCAATAGGAAATATATCTTACGCTGTTGCCAGGTTACCAAGTTCCGCAATCTCAATATTATTGAACACTTGCGAAATGATTTAAGCCAACATCATCATTTGACAGAAGAACCTTTACATACAGGGTCTTCTGTAGAATGATGCTGCTAGTTTAAATCAACCCGTAAATATTGTTAACAGATCTATTGTTAAACTTACATTACTGGAGCACAAAATAAATTCACCGAAGTTTTGTGGATTATATGCTTGATTCTGTAAAACCTGATTTGCAGACATGGAGGTAAAAAAACCTTTTTAAACAGGTAATGATAAAGTGATAAATTATATACATATATATATATATATATATATATATATATATATATGAATATGACGATTGCATCTAGCATGAAACAGACTGTCGCCTCTAAGTGCTGACTTTTATGTTCACTTTATATATATATATATATATATATATATATATATATATATATATATATATATATATATATATATATATATATATATTAGGTTGGTGCAAAAATAATGTCGTTTTTCTTTTGAAGTTGAACGTCAAAAAACGACATTATTATAATAAAAAGAAAAATAATCAAAAGAAAAACGCACAACTTTTTTCTTTACACTCCTTGTCTCCCGCCCCGGGATGTAAGCGATCATGGCTCTTCACAACTTCCTGTTCTTTGTAGTTCTTAATAAACTTTGTATTGCTGTTATTTTACCCAAACCCTGTTCTGCCATCTATTTAATCAAACTCACTAAGTATGTTAGGCGCTGTTTTCCTCTGTCCTTCTTGCCCTCGATCTGTTCCGTGGGCATCAGATTTACCAAGCTCTCCTTCTTCATTATGTGTTCCAGAAAACACAATTGTCTCTTCCTGATATTAAGGATACGTTTCCTTTTTCTTTCCTTTTTCTCTAAAAATTCGTTATTGTTTGGTCCGGGGTAATTTCAGCATTCTTCTGTAGAACCATTAGAGGAAAATTGAAGTATAAACTTAGAAGAAAATGGCCAGACACGCAACTACCTCGAAGCAGTAATTATAGAGTAGTCTCTGTATAAATTACCAAAAAGGAGCAATTATGTTTCTTGTAATGAGACAAAGTTTGAGCATCTACTCGAGTTTCACGCACCAATTATGGCCGGTAGCGTGAAATATGGGAACTTATATATATATATATATATATATATATATATATATATATATATACAAAACAGACATGCAGAGGTGCTGAGGTCTCACATATATACATATACTCACACAAATATATACACATACAAGCATCACACACACTCCCAAAAAACTAAGAGATAACATACACTTAACACACACATTCCCCTACCAGCAAACAATAAAATAGTCAAAGGAATGAATTAATTCTGAGACTCAAGAATCTCCCAGCCTATATTTTAAAAGCAACTTGAAAGAAGCTGTTTAACTAATACAAAGCTGACCAAAATTAACGATAAAAAAACAAATGAAAAGTACAGATAAGTTTCTTTCTTCGGAGACAGTCATTCACTCCTGTAGTTCACTGCTACTAAGTAACTATATATATATATATATATATATATATATATATATATATATATATATATATACTAGCAGCATGGCCCGGCGTTGCCCGTGCTTGATTCAAAAATCGTACGACTCATACAGCAATCGCTATCACTTGACTTAAAATATTTTTGCCCTTCCTTGCCTTTAAAGGAGAGCCCTTTGCCGTGCTGATGTTGCTACATGCCTTACTTCTTGCCTATCTCATACTGCAATTTTTTTCTAAGCTCTATACTAAACATTAAATCTGTTACGAAAAAAGAACTAAACACATTGAACACAAAACGATCAGCTTTAAAAAAGGACTCGTACCTGGAAAAACCGAATGAAAAAAGAATGTTAACAACAAATACTTTTTCACACCCAACTCAGTTCTGCGGAATCAGAATCAACGTTGACTTTAAGCAAGCGAATGAGCCAATTGGAGGAAAGTGCCATGCAGATTTAAATTTTCCCCACGTGTGATGAATGCAGCTATCGACTTTTTTTTGCATGCTAGTTAACATTCGTGTCAGTCAGCTGTTGGCTCTCACGCTGGCCAATAGAATCTTCCTGCCTATTCGTGGCAGTCAGCTATAGGCTCTCAGTCTGGCCAGTAGAAAATGGCCGCAAACTACATGAAAACTGGCGTAGAAGCATGAAAAAATCGATTATTTCCACTATCGATGGGAGTTGGGAAATGCAAAGTCGGTCTTGGTCTTCCCGCTAACTTGGAGCATGTGCATGTAAATTTTGGTGCAAATCCGAAGAAAATTGCGGACGTGCATTAGTTACACACGCACGCATACATCCTATATATATATATATATATATATATATATATATATATATATATATATATATATATATATATATATATATATATATATCACCACAGTGAAGGTTGGAATGCCACTAATATGCAGGGATTACAGGGAGTGAAAGAGAAGATTGAGAATATGGAGGATTGTGAAAAAGACAAAAGATAATGGAGATTGACGTTGGATTTAAATCTTTGAAGATTGTAATTACCAGGAAAGCAAGCAAATGAAAGTGAGCTTCACAGAGGCGTACGAGGAAAGAAACTGTTGGAGTAGAAGTGATGATTGCATTTATCTTTTTCAATTGTAAAATGGTGGGGCCTAGAGTCCAATCTAGTAGTACGCTTAAATTCATTAATTCGGGTAACCAGTGGAGAAAGCACTTCAGAACAATTGACATGAAAATATTTGTAGAAAAAACAGAGGGAAGCCCCGTCATGTCGATAATTAAGTGACTGAAGTCAGGATGCCTGGTCAGGATCGATTACATTATAGATCCGTCTTTGAATTTTGATTTGTATGTATGTATATATGTGTGTGTATATGTGTATGTTTGTTTGTTTAAAATGTTGGGTTATAAATAAACTTTATTAATTCGTTAGGAAACATTTTGATTACTTTAGTAGATATGGACGTCGAGGGATCCCAGCATGAGATCTTCATTTCTTAGATAACGTAATTGCACCTTGATTGGCTGGGAAAGCTCTTCGTGGTTGAGCAGTCTAAAGTACACTAGGCCTATAAGGAGGATACTTTTCGAACTCTGCCGGAATTCAAATTTTCTTTATTAAAACTTCTGAATACACAGGCCTGTAGACTTAAATTTACCCTCTTTACAAACAGGGCCGCCATTTAGGAAATATGTCTATGTCTATGGTAGGCGGAAACCTTTTAGATGAAATGTTTCACCAATAAAATCATACTCAGTAAGAAATTAAAATATTTGATCAAAATCCAAATAATTTTGGTAGGTTGTATAACAAAAAATCTTTTTTTTTTTTTTCGAATATATCAAATACCTATGAGCTAAATTTTGTGTTGTCTTTTCAGACTAATCACTGATTCTTCAATATCATGATCTGCCCAGGGAAGACAATCTCATTATAATATGGTTCGATCTATTATACTCGCGGTTAGCAACAATGTCTGCTGAATTGGTTTAAGAATACAAAATAAAAACGCTCTAAGGCACAGAAAGGAGCTGTTAAATCTCTTTACCCCTTCGCAATGTGACTGTAATTTTTCATGAAATCAATTGATTTTGGTTTGAAAGATTTAAATCGCCAATGGCAAAATATTTGTGGTTAACAGTGATATCTCTAGATAAATAGCTATTTTTTCTTCTTAGACTCATAGTTACTACGAACAGTATATTTTATGAAGACAATATTTCGCTACGAGACGACAGACGGTAGCGGAAAATGATATAAATTTAATTTTATACTAAAAATATGTTAAATATTTGGATTATTCATATTGACCATACTGTTTTATGCTTCTAACAATTTGGGGTAATTTGAGACAGAACGTTGTTCTAACATGATTGGTGAAGTACAATGTAACATTATAACATTTTCAAATGATGCTAAAGTATTTTGATACTTCGGCATTTTAACAATATATTATAATTATTTAAAAAAGAATATGTTTCCTTCGCTACATAAGTGTTCTCATGTTTCGAAAACGTGAGCCGAAAACCTCAATATAATTATTAAAATTAAATTAATTTTAACAATTTAATTTAAATTTAATTTTAATAATTATATTGAGGTTTTCGGTTCTCGTTTTTGAAACATGAGAACTCTTATGTAGCGAAGGAATCATATTTTTTTTTAAATAATTATAATTTAAGCTCTACTTCTGTATGGAGCACTGTTTTTTTTTTTTTTTTTTTCTTAAAGAAAATAAAAAACAAAAATAAAATGAAATAAAAACAAAAATACTAAAGAACTCCGGATTATTTACCTAACGTATTCTTTCTTATTTTTCTACATATCTACACACACACACACACACACACACACACACACACATATATATATATATATATATATATATATATATATATATATACTCATTTACTCTTGTATTATCCTAAGTCTTGTTCTCTTTCTTTTTTTATTTGTAATTTCGTACCGATTAAGCCGGTCTGATCATCTGCTTTATATTGTCCATAACTGAATTGTCTTATCGGATTTCGAATTTGATCTGCTATTAATATTAAATTACTATGAAGTCTTTAGAAGTGTTACAAGTAAAACATGTTTTACTTGTAACACTTTTAAAGACTTCGTTGGTTTCATCCACATTTTCTTAATATATTTTCTATTACATATTTACGTTGAGATTGATATCCGTAATTCTAAATTTGTCCCAAATGTGGGTGTGTTTTTCTCAGTACAAAAAAATTCTAGAATTAAATCGCCAATTATGTTGTCGCCTTATCAGATGCGACCTTATCTTCGCAGTAAGTACAAGCAAGAAAAATATATTGTAAAATGTGTGTATATCTTTGTTGTTTAATGTGATAATTGAAATTCGTTTTTGCTTCTTCAAATAAGTGTTATTTCTTTTTACGTTAGTTTTTTTTTTTTTTTTGCATCAGTGTCTCCGTGGGAGTTTAGGTTATTTTGGATGAAAATATATCTGTGCAGACATTTCATTTTTTTTTTTTTTTGTCTCTTCTCTTGCTATAACATGGACGCTGGTAAAAGTTCAGGACGATCTCAAGAGAAACGCGAAATAGTTGTGTGCAGTGGATGACGGTAATTGATTTAGTTTGCAATGGTAAAGAACAAATTATTTCAGTATCCTTCGTCATTTTCTCGTCCTCTGCGTATCTGTCGCTCTTTCTTCTCCTCTATCACACATACTCTCTCTCTCTCTCTCTCTCTCTCTCTCTATATATATATATATATATATATATATATATATATATATGGGAGGGTTAAATTTAACGGAATACGCTCAAAGATCAAATATGGGATGAAAAAATGACGCAACAAGCTTCCTAATCGAAATCTTAGTCTTATTTACAGAACTCGAATACTGACCATTAGCTCTAGCCCAGTCAATACACAGTTTCGTTTTCTCTGTCTGCCTCTCTTTCTCTTTCTGTCTCTGTTTGTATGCCTGTCTGTCTATCTGTCTGTATGTCTCTTTCTCCCACACACACAAAACACAAAATGAAAGTCATATTTATTAGGTCCGTTTAGGACTGAACAAAGTCAAATGATAAGTAAGTAGAATTACCGAAGACTGTTGAACCAATGCTACGGAAAAAGACGGCGTCCTTGCCTTCAAAATCAACATTCAACATCTTGACTTCTCACCTGGGCTTGAGCATCCACAGCTGGGAATTGTATCAGGTCATCCCATAAGTTCTGTCCGAATTTTGAATAAAGAAAACAAGTGACCAAATGTTACATTTAATCACAGATTCAATCAACAATATATTTTCCCAGATTATCTGACTTCCTTCCATCTATTAACAAGCTTACGAATTCCATTACTGTAAAATTCTTTTGGCTTTGATTCGAAGAACTCACAAATGTCAGTTTTAACCCCTTCCTGTGATACAAAAGCTGTTTCTTCCAAATGATTCTGTAAGCTACGAAACAAATGGTAGTCTGAAGGAACAAGATCGGGAGAATAAGGTGGATGAGGAATTTTCTCCCAACCAAGTTCTTCGATCTTTTGTGACGTGATTCTTGCTGTATGGGGTCGCGCATTGTCTTGATGAAACATCACCCCTTTTCGATTCACTAGAGCAGGTCTTTTTTTCCTCAAAGCTTGGTTCAAACGCTCTAAGAAGAACCTTTTGCCTATGAAGTTCCATTCTCGGCTGTGGCTGGGGTCCTTCCCCTTTACCAAGCCATTGTCTACAACTCTTAACATTTCGATAAATGATCTATTTTTCGTCGCCAGTCACATGTCTATCCAAAAAAGGTGAAACAAGTTGGCGAGAATGGAGAGAAGAGCACAGATGTCAACTCGGGATTTGAGGATGTTTTCAGACAATTCATGAGGCCTCCCATTTTCCATGTTTAGGAACTTTTCCAAGTTGTTGAACATGACGATAAACAGTTGTATGGTTTGAACCGAGAACCACTGCCAATTCCTCAACTGATAAAGCAGGATTTTCTTCAATGGCTGCTTCAAGAAGCTTTTCATCAAACTCAACTGGACGTCCGGTTCGATCTTCATCTTCAAGGGTGAAATCTCCACCTCTGAATTTTGCAAACCATCTTCTGCAAGTTCTTTCATTCACACTATTTCTCTCAATAAACTGAGTGAATGTTTCTAGCCGCTTCGGCTGCTGAGTTTCCTTTCATAAAGCATTATGTGACTCAAATGATTCTTGGATACTTCCATGATAGCAGGGTTTTAATCAAACAAAATTTAATTTTATTGTTCTCTGAAATAAAATTTGATCAGTTTAAATGTATCTAAACATAAAAATAATGTTCAGCTCCATTAGACATTATAAAATACTCTTTAAATTTCGTTCATTTTAACAAAAAGGTAAAATTCGGACAGAACTTATGGGATGACTTGATACAAGTATAACAGCACCAACACTAGTTACTCTCTTTCTCTTTCTCTCTTTCTCTTTCTCTCTCTCTCTCCCTTACATATATTTCCATACAGTCAAATGAAGCATAAATACACACTCAGAGTAGCATAAGATTTTACATTTTCTTATCCCTATATCATCCAAATTCTTACCAGTATAATACTTCACAGTCTGACTATAATCAATGCAAATGAACTCACTAATTAATTAAGGTTGGTTTCTTCCTTAATTCACTATTTACTGCTGTACACACGCAAAATTTCCCTATATTCTTTAATGATAGAAGAAAGCGAATGACTGCTAGATGATGTTAAATACGTCACACATTTAAGCTGCTTCCTTTTATGCATGTATGAATACCCTCTTAAAATGGTAGACGATAGAATGCAGAGCTGTTCAAGATTGCCAGGTGCTACATAATTGTTTACGACATCTCTCAGATGAATATAATTCTCCGATTGCAGTTGCTTTTGATTGTTTCTAATGAAACACAGTCTCTCAGATTCCATTTTAGCAGCCATATCAACTGCACATTGATGAAAGAGATCTTGAGAGTGATGGAGATGAGTTGCCACTCGTCATCAAAACGGTGCGCAAAGAATTCCTTACAGGATACTTCTTTGTTTAACATATCCCCCGGATTGCTTAGATTACGATCTTTAATACCGAAATGGTAACCATTTTCCCCATTAACAAATAGCAAAGGATACTAAAGAGCATCATATGATCTATGTGTCTCATTAATTCCTTAAAGAAGGTCGTCGCTTTAGAATAATGTCTCTCTTGTTATGCTGGTCACCAGGGAGAACCTCTGTTATTTCATTACAAGAAGGTTCATTAAACCGTCCCGGATGCTGCCCAAGAGGACGCTTGTCTACATCAATGATCACGTTGAAGTTGCGAGTAAGGAATTGGCCCTGATCTGGCATCTCGTTTACAATCGCTCTCGCACAGACGTGCCGTCGATTCCCACTGTCTTTTCTATAAGTACTTTCACGGTAACTGTTCCGACGAGCTATTTTCGCTGGTTTTCAAACTGCATGAATTTAAGAGTGTTACTAGGTTGGAATCTCAGTCCCACCTTTTCACTATCGAAACAGTTAAATGTAGCTGTCTCTTCTACTCCAAAATCGCTTCATGTCTCGCATTTTCCGTCTATGGAAATCCCTTCGTCTTACTTGGTTCCCTGATAGCTATAATCCCCAAATATTCAAATGCAATGTCCATCGACATCTCCAGATGCCTTGATCTATTCTCTTCATCCTTTCATCTATCACGCTTCTTTACTCTTTCTTCCACTCTCTGTGATCCCTTGAGTGCTACTGACACTCCCGCGTTGCTTGGGGTGAAATGCTTAGAAAAGGGAGCACTTTCCAGAGCACATTTAAAGCTCTTGGCATAACTATTTCTACAATGTATTATCTCTTGCAGTATCCGTGTAAGCTCGAACCTGGCGCCAGGTGAAATTGAATTACGCCTGACTTCTTGTTCTTGGAAGTTACCAACAAAATATAACTGAAAAAATTGTCTCTTCATCTGTTAGTGGCCATGAGCATCCAATTGTATGGTATAACTGACCCTGCACTTTAAAAGTGGGCGCGAAACCACCTTCCCTAAGAGTGTTAGTCCCGAATGAAAATATTTGAAAAGCACAATTATAGTCCCTAATGTTTTCCAAAAATGTATTTGTCTCTTGAGTGGTACCTGAAAAATAAGCTTCAAAGTCTGTGGTGTATGTTCCAATAATGAAATCCTGACTTCGCATGTCGAATAATACATTTCAGGAGTTTCTCCTTCAAAATTCTTGGCTTTGCATTTGCCACATACTTTAGACATAGAGCCTTTTTCTCACTTTCTTATCAGAAGCGTAGTCATGCTCCGGTTGATAGTAAAAGATAGCACAGTTAAACTGCTCCCAGATAAGAAGAGCTCTTCTTTGTTTCCTAGGTCTGTGAACCTGCCGCTTTTTTTGCCTTTGTTGAATATTTTCAGTTGATCTGTGAGCAGCCCTCCTGGTTCTATTGCATATATTTTGTTTCAATACAGTATTTTTCACCCTGTATAAGGCTTGGGGGCCACCCAAAATAGAGGGTTATATTTGGAGGCTATTTGCGTGTATAGTAGAGGAATAATCCAAACCTTGTACATATTAACATTGTAGCTATTGGGAAAACATCCTGTTGGAAGCCGGTTCCACGGGGCAGTGTTTCACAGGAAGAAGTTGTTCGAATGGAACGTATTTCTCATCGATGGAATACGAAGGGAGTGTGAGTGGTTTGCTACATGGAAATGACATGGCGTGAAGATTTGCCTTGGAGGGACCAGAGAGTATAGTAGCGGTAGAGCAGCGAGAGGCTTGCCACTTGGTCTGCCTTTGGGAGAGAGATTGAATAGTGGAGAATAATCCGTCACCCTCAAGGACTCGGAGATACTTTTGAACTCTATCAAGGCTGGAGAGTGATGTTTGGGCAGCACCCGACCAAATATATCTAAATTATTCCATTTTGGGTCTGGTCTGGCTCTTGTAAAGGTAGAAGATAGCAGAAGGAGTCAGGTACTTACTGGAGCGGTACGGAGAGCCGACCACTTTACCTGCATCCAAAGCAATGGATCGTATGTACGAGTTCCACTTCAGGTTGGATGTGAGTTTGAGGTTCAACAGTCTTTCAAGGCACGGTGCTTCCCCGTGAGGATCTCTGGTATCCTGATTGGTGGTGTTTCAGGTTCAGGTCAACGATGATGGAATATAACTAGCTTGGTCTTGGAGGCATCCAATGTAACCATCCATTTTTTAACCCATTAGTTAGTTTGTGCAAGATCAGAAGGGAGATACGTCGCCAATCTTTGATCATCGAGAGTGTCAGAGGTACGCCCGTATATAGTCGTATCATGGGCATAGATATGTACAAATTATTTGAGTATAATCTCAGACAGATAATTTATGTAAATCAAAAAGAAAGTTGGATCGAGGAGTGACCGCTAGGGGACGCTTGCGTTGATCTCTAGGGCTCCAGAGATTTGGCCATTGATAACTGCCTTCAGCTGTTAGGAAGGATTTTATGATCGAGAAGACCCTGTTATTCCGTACTTGGAGACCTGGTGTTGTAAGCCTTTGTGCCACACCTTGTCGAAGGCCTTTGAGATATCTAGTGCCATGGTCCTTGAGGTGTGTTTCTCGTCAAGAGCCTCACTGATTTTATGATTGATGGTAGTTAGGACGTCGGCAGTGGATCGGGTCTACCGAAATCCATAGTGCTCGTTGCTGAAGAGGTTGTTTTTTCCAGGTTCTCGACGATCTACTTATTGATTATTGCTTCAAAAGGCTTACTGATGATACTGAGGAGACTGATAGGTCAGTACTGGGGGAAGATCGTCCACCCGCTTTCTTGAAAACTTCGTATACACTTGATGCATTCCAAGCAGCGTTTGAATAACTTTGCTAAGGTTGGAGTTAATTCCGGGTTGATTTTCTTAAGGATATCCACGGAAATTTTGTCTGGACCGGCGGATTTCTTAAGGTCAGTGTCGCGTCTTCCCAGACGTCAAGACAGCATAAGTCCTCCTTGGTTCAGAAACAACATACCTTTTCTCTGTGTTCCGTTATTCTCCATAGCTCTCCTAAGAGAACCCCTTGCATTTGCTTTCTCTTGCGTTGCTAAAAGTCTTGTTTGATGTTGTTCTATCGGAGCGTGGGACATCGAGGTTAAGAAGATTAATGAAGGATAGTAATGACGAGGAATACTTAGCTTTCTTAGATTGCTGAAATAAAATTCTTTGAAAGGCCAAGCGCCTCGTTTAGGCCGATAATATAAATAGCGAGTAATTTGACAGAGGCGAAAATCTGAACGCTGGATTTGTGAACAGAAATTAAACTTTTTACATGATTTCGAAAGCTCTTGTTGATTTAATTTTTCTCTTTATTTTATATAAAAAAGGGATTTAGCATATGATCGCTATTTTCTTTTCTTTCTTATTCTAGGCTCCACTTCTAATTCCTGTAAAAAGAACGTTTTCATTGCTCCAAATACAATTTGACATTGGCTAGCGAATTTGTTTTGTTTTTTTTTTCTTCAGCTCGCCAGTCAGTCTCTTTGAACTCAAAGTTTTCATTGGTCCAAAGAAAATTTCACACAGACTCGCGAATTTCTTTATGACTTTTTTTCCTCAGTTCGCTCGAATTTGAAAAGAGTTGGTAAAGGGAAATTATTATTTCGTACTCAGATTAAGCTTTTTTTTTTTTTTTTTTTTTAAAAAAAAGCATGTATATATAGATCCAGAAAGAATGTAAAATTCTTTTGTTTTTAAATACTGAACGTTTGCAGATTGCAATAAGCTTTTAGATTTATGATTAGTAAAATAGTTTTACTTAATAATAGTACATTAAAACTGAAGTTTAAAAGAATTAACAACTTTATAAATTACTGTAATTCAAATTGTAAAAAAATAGAAAAAATATCTTGTAAAAATTCACTTTTCATCGGAAACTCTTTTTAGCTTCAGACAATATTGTCCTAAACGTTAACATATATTATTCATAAAAGTAATTAACAGCTTTTCTAATTCAGTAATGTCTTAGTTTTATTGGGTTTTATATTTTACAATTCAGAGTTGATTTTCGGTAACTGGTCGCTCGATTTTAGGTTGTTTGTTTTTATTGTTCTACCGTTTATTTTTTTTTCTTTTTGTGTGCATTATCGTTTATTAATCCGTTTTATTTTTTGATCATTTTTTAAGTTAATTTTTAATATATCATTTACTGTTCTCCATCAATTTTTCTTTTGAAAAAGACGTGCACTAGATCGTTGTAAAAACAAACATACATACATATACACATACAGACATAATCTTTCTTTTATATATACAACCTTTTCATTGGTCCAAAGAAAATTTCACATAGGCTCATGAATTTGTTTTGTCTATTCCTTCAGCTCGCCGGTCAGTGTCTTTGAACTCAAAGTTTTCTTTTAACTAAGGTGAGCGAATTTCTTTCCGTCTTTTTTAACAGCTCGTCCGAATTTGAAAGGAGTGGGCAAAGAAAGTTAGCATTAAAAAAAAAGACCTCTGTTCGGTCTTTGTACAAACAAACATACAGACACAGTTTTTCTTATATATATATATATATATATATATATATATATATGTATGTATATTCCAGTCTGTTTCTTTCTATCTATCGATCGATCGATTCAATGTGATTGCGTTTATATGTATATACAATTAAGGCAAATATTTTTTCTTTATTTTTATTTTTCATTTTTTCAGTTTCTGTCACTTTATATCTATCTATCTATCCTATCTGATCTATCCTTTAAAGTGTGTGTATGATTCTATCTCTCTTCGTTTTTATCGCTCTCCGTTTCTCTCTCTCTCTCTCTCTCTCTCTCTTTCTATCGCTCTGTGTGTGTGTGTGTGTTGCGGCCTCCAAAAATTATACGCGCACATAATTTCCTGCTTAAAACATTTAGTAACCGCTAATTACTGTTGTCGGAGTAAAACTGCAATTGTCGCATGTGTTTTCTGAATTATTGTTTTTGCTTGATGATCACGAAGTGGATTCCAATGAAGAGTAACTCTACGACTTTTAGACTTGGATTTTTAAAAAGGAAAAAAGAAAAACGCCATCGCTGATGGATGCAGTTGAATTTTCTAACAACGCAATAAATGAAAAACGTCCACCACTTACGGACGCTTGCAACACTTTACAAAAAATTAAACTTAATGCAAAGGCAAGAGAACCAATGAGATCATTAATATGAACACCCAGCTATTAGGTTGGGTCATAAATAATTTCCTTTTTTATTTGTAAAATTTATTCTTCCAAAAATAATTTTATTCAATTATATATTCAGCGTTATCTGCGATGTTATGTTGCCACTCAGAAGGTAACACGTCTGTGAGTTACAAAATGTTTTGCCTGTGTTATTCTGGTTGTATGCGGTCTTGCGTTGTCATTGGGGAGAACAAAATTTTTCCTATTAACGGCCGCTTTTCAATTAAATGATTATGGCCATGTTGCAGCTGCTGGGCATATAAAATTGCGTCTATATTCTAAGATGAAGTATTGTAATTATTTACACTATTAACATTGTTTTGACTGTTGTCTCCATTTTGTTGTCATATTACTCAAGACCCTGTGGATAAAAGCATTGGTTGAATCCGGTGATTTGGCCTAAAGAGCTGTGTGTCCAATATTTGGCTACAGCAGAAGTGAACAAAAACGTGGAGAGTCGAGTTAACTGGTACTGAGATATCCGGAAGAGGCATGGTAGGTGGAACTAGGACAATCTATTCTGAAATAAAGGGTTGTGTTCGAAATTCCAATCACCCGAAAAAGGCCGGAGCATACAACGGCAAAATGTCATGTATATGGCAACAAAGATGAGGACAACGTCCCGAACAATGTAAAGTGTGTAAATATAAATGTGCATTTAGTGTTTCATGTCCTTTTAAGAAATCTGAATGAATAATACCCCGACGATCAAATCATAAGGAACGTACAAAATAACTTAAATTTTAATTTAAACGTAATCTTAGTGGATAGGCCTATTTGATTAGACACTCCGTATATTTTAAAGAGTATTTTATTTCGCCTAGGGGCCTGAAGATTCAAGAAAGCTTGTTAAAGAAAATGCGGCGTCCGATTAACGTCTACAGTGTAATAAAAATGTCATATTAATATTAGGTTGGTGCAAAAATAATGACGTAATAATGTCGTTTTTGACGTAACGTCAAAAACGACATTATTACGTCATTATTTTTGCACCGACGTGCAATATTGTGTTCTTGTTTATACTCTCAGTAATAAGTGGACAAACGAAATTCAAACTCAGCGTTGCGACTGCACGTTCCAAAACTATAACGCACATTTATCATAGCATTTTTCGGATTACAACCTTGTTTTCGTTTGTCCATTTATTACTGAGAGTATAAACAAGAACACAATCTATTTCATACCTGAGGATGTCTGTAGGAACAGACGAAAGCTTGTAAAATAAAAAGATCTAATGCGACGGAAATTTATAAAACAGGATCTTTTCATTCATAAACAGATTCGGGGTTTTTGTATATTATTGAATTGTTCGCGAAGATGGATTTCTCGCCATTTAATCATTAACCTTTGTATTTGTTTTATGTATGAATAATTCATGAATATATATATATATATATATATATATATCTTATATAAGAAATTCTGCTTGTTAGTAGGAGCGAACTACAGAAATGAATGACTGGATGGCAAAAATGAACTTTATCTGAAGTCTTCATTTGTTTTATTTTTTATTTTTTTAGCATGAATTTTGGCCAGGTCTTGTGTTGGTTAACAGTCTCTTTTAAGTTGTTATTTAAGATAAGAGCTCTGAATTTCCTTGGTCATTTTGACAGTGTTATTGGTTCTTGGAAAGGGGATGTGTCCCTGTTAAGTGCATGTGTTATTCGGTTCTCTGGGAAGTGAGTGAGTATGATGTGTGTAAGTGTGCATATTAGTATGGGTGTGAGTATAAGGGTGAGGCCTAAGCACCTCCGCAGGTATTGTGTGGGTGGGAAATGAGGGTATATATATATATATATATATATATATATATATATATATATATATATATTGAACAATAAAAATATTAAAAAATTGAAATATTCAGACACACTGGGTTGTAATATTCCTTCGTCTTTATTATTATTTCATTTAGATTCCTCGACTAGTTTTGGCCAACATGGCCATCATCAGGAGAAAAATAATTTTCTGCTTGCTGGTAGCAGTGAACTACAGAAATGAATGTCTTGATGGAGAAAATGAACTTTTGTCTGTAGTTTTCTTTTTTTTTTTCTTTTTTTAACATGAATTTTGGTCAGTCTTTGTGTTGGTCAAGCAGCCTCTTTTAAGTTGTTGAGATAAGAGCTGGATGGATTCATACTGCTCTGAATTCCCTTGGTGATTTTGTCAGTGTTATTGGTTCCTGGAAAGGAGATGTGTCTCTGTTAAGTGTTTGTGTGTGTGTGTGTGTGTTATTTGGTTCTTAGGGAGTGAGTGAGTATGATGTGTGTAAGTGTGTATATTCGTGTGGGTGAGTGTATAAGTGTGAGGTCTCAACACCTCCGTAAGCATGTCTGTCTTGTATGGGTGAGAAATGTGGGTAGGTTTTGATCCATTATTATTACTCGTGATTTATTTTAGGTTCTTAGGTCTACGATATGCAAGAAGGCCGGGTTCCTCAAACAATTTTTTAGGTCTGGTTTGAGATGTAGCATTTTCCAGCGACTTTTGATTATTTGGGATAGTGGAGGCAGACTGGGGTTGAAAGTGGTTACTAGAGGGATGCGGCTGGGTTTATTTTTAATCTTGTACATTAGGGTGTCTTCTCAAGATGTGGAAATTGCTTTATTTATTTGTTCCCTGATTAGGTGTTTTTTATAACCACGTGTTGTGAATTGATGCTCTAGATTTTGGGTGTGTTTATTTAGTTCTTCATTGTTGGAGCATATCCTTCTGAGTCTAAGTGCTTGTGAATAGGAAAGGTTTTCTTTGAGATGTTTAGGGTGGAAAGACATGATAGATAGTTGTGGGTGTCGGTGATTTTAGTGTTTAGTGTCGTTTGTAGTTTCCTGGTTTTATCTATGTAAATGCAGGTGTCTAAAAATGTTACGGATCTTGTAGATTTTTCATTGTCAAACTTAATTGAGTTGTGCACTGTGTTTAGGGTCATAAGGACTTGGGTAAGTTTGTCGTCACTGCCCGTGTATACAAAGAATATATCATCGATGTATCTTGCATAGAATACGCAGTCACTACCGATAAGGGGATAGATATGGGTCTCCTCAAATTTTCACATGAATATTGTAGCATATGATGGAGCTGCAATGGTGCCCATGGCACAGCCTCTTACTTGCAGGAAGTGTGCTTTGAAGTTGAAAGTATTCAATGTAAGAATATGCTCCATGAGTTTTATGATAACTTCTGTGGTGGGGTCTCATATATATATATATATTATATATATATATATATATATATATATATATATATATATATGTGTGTGTGTGTGTGTGTGTGTGTGTGTGTTTCCTTTTATATCGCCATTATAAAAGTAATAGTTATCTCCCGAGTACTGAAAACTTCAGGTGACAGTGTTTTCTTTAGGGTGATTGCAAACTGTTCAAAGACGTTTCCAAATCAGACGTTTCCAAATCAGAAAAAAACCGATCCAATGAAAAAATAAAGTACAGTGCAACCTCGGTTCTCGGACGTTTCACATGAAGAACAAATCGTTTTTCGAACAGAATATTCGAGATGAAAATGCCATGATTATCAAATATCGGTTCTTGGACAACATTGCCAAATCGAGCTGATAACCGAGTTAACCGGAACATTCGTGTGTTGTGTTGTGCTTTTCTTTTCCAAATTTATTGTACTGTGCCTTTTTTTTTTCTCTTTATTAGTCCTCAGTCATGGCTCTAAAGAAAGCTGGTAGTTATACTGATAAAGGACAAAGAAAAGTTAAGAGAAAAACAATTGTTGATGATATTGTCTCTTCCTCTACCGTTTTATATGGCAAAACCAACGATCTATATTATTCTTATAAATAAAGAGATGCTCAATAACATCTCTTTCCTTCCACTTCCGCTTACACCATCAACCCTCCTACATACAGGTACGGTAAAATTAAAGTGTTCGTCTATATTGTATCTGTTGAGTATTTGTTTTTCTTAGATTTCATGATTTTCATTCGTTTTGTGTACAAACTTGTGGACAATGCACTGTTGTTAAAGTTTAAATAAGCAATCATCTTGAGAACAGGAACGGATTTATCCATTTTACATTGATTCCTATTGGAAAAAATAGTTTCGGTTTACAAACATTTCGGGTTACAAACAGGCTTCATCAACGAATTAATTTCGTGAGTCGAGGTTCCACTGTACAACAAATATGTTTGCAAAATATATTTAAAGACTCGCCTGTAAATAACTTCTAAAAAAAGTAAGGATTTAATAAAACACAGCAAGTACAAAACAATATATATGTGTGCGTGTATATATGTGTGCGTGTATATATGTGTGCGTGTATATATGTGTGTGTGCGTGTGTGCTGCCTGCTCTACTTTCTCTCTGCGTGATGTTTTATCTTTTTTCGCTGAGTTACGCGTCTTCCCTTAATCCTGCTTGTAGGGAAATAAATCAACATCTCCCGCTTTCCACGCACATACATACAATATATATATATATATATATATATATATATATATATATATATATATATATATATATATATATATAAACCATGTGCTGCACATTTCTGTGTTCCTGCGAATGTAATAATGCACACACACATACACACACACACACACACACACACACACACACACACACACACACACATATATATATATATATATATATATTCAGATATTGGGTTTTATTTACGAGAAGAATAAACACTGATATTTTCTTACTGGACGGAGAGATTTCATGAGTTAGTAGACAAAACTTCAGCAGTAGTATTTAAATAAATATACACGTTCGTGATAGTTATCAAAATACTGAAACAAACCAGGAAATGGAATTTTAAAAGATAAAACAAGATAACCGTACTACATAGTTATTTTACAAATAACAGAAAATGCTGGGCCTCTTCCTAATGTCTTTCTTACTTTGTAACCCACACACACCAACCAAAATGAGTTTTTTTGTTTTTTTGTTTTTTTTTGCCGTGAATTGGTATTCGGAGCTTATTAGATTTTACTCAATTAATTTTTTCATGTGGAGGTGATAGTGGGGAGGAGACGGTTATCTCTATTTCACACAAAGAACTAAAATATTCAGGGCACTTGTGTGTAATGTGACATCCTGTTGGTGAGTAAGTCAGTTACTGCTTAGACCACGACAGATTATCCACTTTTCCGTCTCCTTTTTTAGTATATCGCGAATATATTGTTTGTTATGTATGCAAAAGTAATGACGTAATAATGTCGTTTTTTGACGTTAAAAAATACGTCAAAAAACGACATTGTGACGTCATTATTTTTTGCACCAACCTAAAACTAAATGTATATATTAGGTTGGTGCAAAAATAATGACGTAATAATGTCGTTTTTTGACGTTAGAAATACGTCAAAAAACGACATTATTACGTCATTATTTTTGCACCAACCTAATATAATGAACTTTGAAGACTAGATAAACTAATCACTTTATATATTAAGAAAATCATCTATATAAATAAAGCGCAGTATCCGTCCGTCTGTTTTTTGAACTCGGGAAATCACAAGCAACCTGAAGTAACAGGTAGTAACTTCTGTTACACGCGATTAAAAATTAAATAAATAACTCATTTAAAGTTAACTTTAAATATCGAACAGAGAGGCTTAAAAGAAAATTTATTATTAAAGGTTTGAATTCATTTTCGCTTTTGGTCGCAATTGCAATTGATATCATATTAAACCACAATTAAATCTTAAGCGGCGTACGGTACTTTGCTTGTATGTATTATTTTTTTTCTTTTTCTAGAACGCGTACGATGATATTATTGAAATATTACATAGTTCGTCTCTTCTAATTCCCTTTAAGAGTGGTTTTATGGGAGGGTATCATAAAGAATAGTGATTTTAAAAGAAAATAAAAATTATGCGCAAAATAAATGTAAACAAGCTACACAGATCGTTTACGTATACGAAGAAAGATTATGCCGAATTAAGATGTCAAATAAAGATAAAAAAATCTTATTATTTCTAAATTCTTATAACTTTTACATACATAGGACGCTGAAGGTAAAACGAACTCGTCCGGCTTCTGGGTTAGTAGGCAATAATAGTAAGTGTTCTATTTGTGCCCTACTTGACTCATCTGGAGTATACTTGCCTGACTTCCCACTTAGAAATGAGTGATATGCATATAACTCCTTCTATGGCTTCTAGTATCATAACTAATATTGATTAGCGTGATAACTAATATTGATTAGCGTGATAACTAATATTGATTAGCAAACCGTGTGGACCTGATGTTATCCTAGTAATAGTCCTTTAAAATAGCTCCTATACTCTTTAAACTGTACAATAAATGCTGCGCTGCCTCATGAACTATCTGCCCCATTCGAACTATCGTCCTTCTATATCTTTTTGGGAAACTACTAGAGGTCCTAATCAACTCTGAATTGGTTAAGCATCGCATATTGCATATCGCAGGACCTTCTTTCAGACAAGCAATGTGGTTTTCGCTTCTCTGGGTCAACTGCTGATATATTAACGTTAATTGCTGAAAGATTCTATCGAGCTTTGGATAAGAATGGTGATGCGCAGGCTCTTGTTTTGGACACCTCGAAAGGTTATAGTATTCCCGATCTAATTTTTAAACTGATTCAGTCTTTCTTAACAATTGGCGAAATGAAAGTTTGTTCCGAACGGCCACACTTCTAGATCTTTTTGTACTAATTCAAGTGACCCCCAGGGCACTATCCCTGTTCTTAATTTATTCTCGATTTTCATCAATGACTTTCCGGATGACATCAGTTCTCAACTTGATATGTATGCCGAAGACACAACCATTTAATCCTCTTTCAGTAGTAAGCCTGATCAGTTAGTTGAGTTCAAAATGGCAGCTGATCTGTAAAATTACCAACAGTCTGTTGTTAACTGGGGCAAAGAATAGCTTTTAATTTTAACGCCTCGAAAATGAAACTTCTCTATCAGTCACCTGAAAGAAACATTCCGTCAGCATGACTGTTACTAATCTCCATGAGAGTGACTCATTAGGCCATTCTTACTTTCTCGGCTGACATTAAGTGATTATATATATATATATATATATATATATATATATATATATATATATATATATATGAAAACTGCAGAGAAAGGTTCATTTTCTCCACCAAGACAATTATTTCTGTAGTTCACTGCTACTAGCAAGCAGAAAATTATTTTTCTCCTGATGATGGCCATGTTGGCCGAAACTAGTCGAGGAATCTAAATGAAATAATAAAAACGAAGGAATATTAATATACAACCCAGTGTGTCTGAAGATTTTCATTTTTTAAATATTTTTTATTGTTCTATATATATATATATATATATATATATATATATATATATATATATATATATATATATATATATATAATCGCTTAATGTCAGCCGAGAACGATTATATTGAATCCATTGCTAGGTCTGCTTCTAAGTAAGTTGGTTCACTGTGTCGTGCTAGACATTTTTTCTTTCCTGAATCTATCTTACATATTTATAAGTCTATCATTCATCCATGATTTGTATTAATATTAGGTTGGTGCAAAAATAATGACGTAATAATGTCGTTTTTTGACGTTAATGCATCAAAAAACGACATTATTACGTCATTATTTTTGCACCAACTTAATATATTACTACCACATAAGGTCCAGCGTTACTGCTGTATATTTAGAGATTCCATAATCGACCATAAATGTTGAGCACCATGGAAGATACATAATATTACGAGTGAAATGGAATTGTTGGGGTATTATTTAAATTTCTTAAACTGCAATAAAACATTAAATTGATATCCTATCCTGTATATGACGATAAAGTACATCAGGCAACAAGGCTTCCGATCGGGAGGTTTTGAGGGGCGTGAAACCACCTCTTAATTGTTATTGTTCCCAAGTCCACTCTGACACGGGGTGGTAGCACCTGTTAGGGTCCAAGCTATAGGCAAATAGTTAATCCCCAAACTGAAGTTAAAACATTATGAAAAAATAAAAAAATATGTAGTAGAAATACCTACAGTATATTTCCATAGTAAAAAAAAAATCCAGTAATGCTTTTTTGTAAAAAAAAAAAAAAAAAAAAAATAATAATATATATAGATTAATATATTTCTGTAAGGAAAAAAAAAGAACATTATCAGGCATCAAATTTTTTTTCTACTTTACTCCTGGATCAGTTTATATTAGGTTGGTGCCAAAATTATGTCGTTTTTTGACGATCAACTTTATGTGAGAAAACGACATTATTTTTGCACCAACCTAATATTAGGTTGGTGCAAAAATAATGACGTCAAAACGTCAAAACGTCAAAAAGCGACATTATTACGTCATTATTTTTGCACCAACCTAATATTTGGTGTACCATCTTTGTTAATTTTTAGATACTAGAATTATCTCCCTTGACGCCAGTTTATTTTTTATTTTATTTATTATAAAAAGATATTAATAGACCAGTAAGGTAAAAAGACTTACT
Source organism: Acanthosepion lycidas (assembly GCA_963932145.1). Lineage (NCBI taxonomy): Eukaryota > Metazoa > Mollusca > Cephalopoda > Sepiida > Sepiidae > Acanthosepion > Acanthosepion lycidas. The sequence continues at coordinate 50,216,321 of OZ010594.1, forward strand.
CCATGAATGAGCTAATTACAAAAAGGAAAAATTGGAAATACATATCCAATGGCTTACATATTAATTCTTTTCATGTTTGAGATAAGGAAAAGAATACATTTGAATACTGCTTATAATAATTTCGTCTGAAAAGAGATCTCCGTCCTGGGTATGACGATAAACTTACATCCGGCAGCAAGGCCGCTGATCAAAAGGTTTTAAGAGCGTGGAACGTCCTCATAATTGATGTTGTTCCCAGGTGTACCAACACCGGAGATAGTAGGACCTGTTAGAATCCCAGCTATCGGCAAATAGTTAATCCCTAAAATGGGATCAAAACACTATGAATGTATAAAAAAATTTATAGTAAAAATACCAGCAATACATTTTTTGTAAGAAATGAAAAACAAAATTACCAGCAATACATATTTGTAAAAGAAATTACTAATGCTCCCAAGAAAATTAAATTTCGGAATTAAATGACCCATAAAGTGTTGATATACCGCTAAACAAGCACTTATATTGATATTTGTATGAACTTTTGTTGCAATGTACTCATAAATGGTCAGGCCGAAAAGAGCCTTGCCCACATCAATAGGAAAGATATGGTCCTCCGCCATGACACCGCGAGGTCGCATACGACATAATAATAATAATTAACTAGGAAAATAATTTGGAGATATGTTGGTCTGGTCTATTTCTATTCGTCATATTCTATGACTTTATACCAACTGATTATTAACTTTTTCGACTGCTACAAAACACTTCGATTGGGAAAGCTTTCTGTAATGAAAACCAGATTGAAGCATTCATTGAAAAGTTTTTATAAATCGAAAGCTGCAGAATTTTGCTTAAATTTAACAAACAGTCTGATAAGTGGCAACAAGTCACTGAAAATAATAGCGAATATATAACAGAATAAAATGTAATTGTACTTCATTTTTTGAAGAATAAATTTGATAAACAAAAGAAGAAATAAATTCTGTTATTCCTGCCGAACACAGGCTATCATTGTCATCGAAAAGAAAAACATTTTTTATCCAATATGTTCACTTTCAAACAAATCTAAGATATGCTAATATACTCTAAATTCATCGTTTAACTGCTATGTATGATTAGTAATTAGTGTAATATAGTAAAAACACCAACTAGAAGCTTATGAAGGTTTATTAGACTAATTCAGATGTTACCCGAAAAATGTTATTTTTATTGTGACGGATAGTTAGAAGCAAAATAGATGGGTTTTGCTTATTTACACTATTTACATTGCCTGACGTGCTTTTACCGATTGAGCCACAGAGGAGCGTTTCGGTAGCAAGGCCGGTTTTACTGTTTTTAAATTACAATTTTCCATGATTTTCTCACGTACATTCATATCTGCTCGATGCGTATCCAAATGTAAACAAATGACGTCACACATTATGAAATGGACAAAGTCCTATAATTATTTAAAGACATTTTTATATTCATACATTCTTTTTTATAGATACAAATATTTAAGTAAATGTTCTGTTTATAATAAACAGTATTAAAACAACATTTACCGGCCTGAATGTCCGAGAAATTGTCATAGAAAATTTTCGTCCTCTGACAGGAATCGAATCTGTATCCTATACGGAACCGTCATATAGCCTGACGTGCTTTTAATTATTTACATTGTTCGGACTGTTGTCTTCATCTTCGTTACCATATTCTCAACTTTTCGGTCGTCGTACGCTCCGAACTTCTTCAGGTGATTGGAATTTCGAACTGAACCCTTTATTTCGTCCACAGGAGTAAATTGTTCTAGTTCCATGCGCCATGCCTCTTCCAAGTGTCTCAGTTATCTCCCTTTAACTCTCTAAGTTTTTGTTCATCTCTGCAGTAGCCAGGTATTGAACACAATTCTTTGGGTCAAGTCACTGGCTTCAACTAACGCTTTTATCAACATGTGTTCGCAAGGACAACGAAGAGTAAAGCAGTACGAACAATGTAAAAATTTTAAATAATTACAATACCTCATTTCAGAAATATAGACAGGGATGTGCTTATTTTATTACCAAAGCTATGATACATTAGTCATTAGTATCGGTTTCCAAAAAAGAAATTTCTTATGACTCAACCTTATCTATCGCTCTTTCTTGTTTCAAAATAGGTTGGATCTAATTAAAAGACCCCTTGATCTTGATCTAAATCTCAGGGCCTAAAGCATCTAATTCATCCTATTTAAGGTTAAACTTCTGGTAGTTGAAATTTTAATTGTTGTATCATTAGATATTGCAAATAAGAAGATGAACTTTTGATCAGATTCTGGGAGGATTACAAGAAATGTGCTCTATTTATTTCTGAACAACCTACTAGTATTTACTTAGGAATTGTCCGTGGATGTTTTGAAATATCTGCTTTTCTAGACTTAGAGAAAATAGAAGATACATTATCTTCTATCTTCAAAGTTTAAACTATGTCTGTTTCTGCTCGAAGCTGGTAAGTAAAACTGGGTTTAATGATGAAAAAAAAAACGAAAAAAGAAAAAACAGAAGCTAAATTAGACGAAAGTTCTTGATTTACGGTTAAACTTCCGGTAGTTGAAATTTTAATTGTACCATGAAAAGATTTCATTAGATACTGCAAATGAGATTAACTTTTGATCAGATTCTGGGAGGATTACAAAAAATGTACCCTATTAATTTCTGAACAACCTACTAGTATTAACCTAGGAATTGTCTGTGGATGTTTTGAAATATCTGCTTTTCTAGACTTAGAGAAAATAGAAGAATACATTATCTTCTAACTTCAAAGTTTAGTCTGTTTCTGCTCGAAGCTGGTAAGTAAAACTTGGTTTAATGATGACGAAAAACAAAACAAAAAAAAACAAAACAGAAGCTAAATTAGACGAAAGTTCTTCATGTGCATGTTGCTTTCGGAGTTGATAAATATGATACTATTTAGTGTTGGCCATATCTTTATTGTCATATTCGCGACGTTTCGGCTGTTGTCCGCCCCGGTCTACTTCAGGTTAACTACGCTGGAATTTGCTAACGAATTCTAAACGTTGTGAATACCTCATCTCAGAAGTATAGACCGATAATAAATGTTAATTGAATAAATTTGAAACGTTAGGCAATATATGATAGTGTTATATTATGCCAATAACTTACGATCATGACTGTGTCGCAGATATTTTCACAAGACAGCAGTGAAAATAAACTGTCACTCCAAAATGTATCCTTATTTAACAAGACATTTTTAACAAGATTTTTGAACGACGCTACACTGAGCAAATTCGACATGAGAATTATATGAACTATATGAAAAGTTCATAGCAAGGTACCCCCTATACGCATATTTAATAGATCCTCGTGCCTTTTGTATTCTATAAGCTACAAAGAATATCCACTCAGTTGGCTTCTTCCCAAGAATCATTGCTTTGTAGAACAGAGACCCGAGAGTTTGCTTCCCTGATCACTACGATCTCAACCTCTTCAAGTGTTCGGTCAGCTGTTATCTATCCTACGTATCCTCATGATCTGCATATCACATTCAGTTCTCTTAATTTCATATCACACACACAGACCTCATTCAGTATCCCTCTACAGTGAGTGGCTCTTGAATTTACATTCGGTACATAATAGTATAAAAATATATTACTTCTATAGAGAGCAACTCATAGCTACACATCTCCGCTGGTCAATTTCAAACTAGAATCAAGCAGTGATATCTTCCCTAACTTATCCGTGTTTTCCAATCATCAAGTTATTTTTCACAAAGTCATCTGTACTAACTTGACCAACCTTCCAAGTGAACTGGGTAGATTGAATATTAAGACCATGAACATGTATACTTCATCAATAGAGCAATAACTGTGTGCGTATGCGCATGCGCTATTATTTACAAATATGAAAATCAGAAAGGCGGAAAGAGATCAATGATACTGTTCCAGCATCTGAAGGCCAATCCTTGTCACATAAACTCTTTGAACCAACAAGTACTTCACTCTTCTTTCTGTCATGTATTTAACAAATAGCATTCACGTAGGCTTGTGTTTGTAGCCTTTATTGAAGTCCATATAAAATAAGTAAATCGACTGATTTCTTCATTTCCTTGTTCTTTTATTTTTAACTTCTGTGCTGTTTTAGATGAAACAGAATTTCAGGTCTGTCAGTACGAGTCATTTGTGCTAACCTAATTGGCAATGGTAAGAAAAAACGTTAATATATAAAGCGTACTATAGAACTTTTGCCTACTCATTATTATAACACCCAGAGATACCTTTTATATTTTTATCACCCAATAAAAGGTCCCAAGAGCCAGTTGAAGTAGAAGATTACTGAACGAGTTTATTGCATGAACTTAAGCATCCGAATGGAACTTCTTTTTTGCTAGTAGAATACGAAATAAATGAAGATTATTCGTCCCAGTGTACGTGATATGGTAGGTCATTTTGTGAAGGTGAGACCTTGTGGAATTAAGTAATGTACCTGCTCAGAATATTTGCCAGGGAATCGTGACAGAGTAACAATAGGTTTGTGGGGTTTCGTCCGTAGGAAAGTGCTTGTAGAGTGGAAACAATTCATCATTCACAATGTTGTGTAAACGCTTTTGAACTCAATTTGATTGATTTGTTTTTTATGGGTTATCAACACTTTCCAGGTTATTAGAAGCCAGAAAATTTTTTTAGATTGTAATAATTATATATATATATATATATATATATATATATATATATATAAATTTAAGTTATAAAGAACTTGGTAAACCGAATTGGTAAATCCAAAGAGGATGAAATCCTGAGAGCTCAATGTGAGGACAGAGCTAATATGTAATGAAAAACAAACCACTTTAAGGTACCATTACGATAATATATTTCACCTAAATCCTTTTTTAAGGATTCAGGATCATCAGGTAAAACTTCCAACAACGAATTGAGAGGAAAAATCACAATTCGTTGTTGGAAGTTTGACCTGATGATCCTGAATCCTTAAAAAAGGATTTAGGTGAAATAAATTATCGTAATGGTACCTTAAAGTGGTTTGTTTTTCATTACATATATATATATATATATATATATATATATATATATATATATATATAGTGAGATAATGGTTTAGTGATACAAGTGTTGGTAATTAATCTATAGCTATATAGGTTCATAACTTTCCCATGAGTATTTGCGCGTAAGTGAATATAACGATCCAGTCTAGAATTAGAACTCGGCTCTCCGATTAACAATTCCGAGCCATTATCCATTGCGTCACCCGAACATACAAGTTTACAGCACTTGGCTTTACCATGCGGTTACACATCTTAGTACTGACCAGGCTCGACGTTGCCTAACTTCGGTGATCGCACGGCAACCAATTTTTCAATGCGATGCGGCTGTAAGCTACTGAACTCAATCAATGCTGGAAAAGAAAGACTGGGTAGCTCCAAATCCCATATGGCAGAAGCACTCAGTCTTTGCTCTGATCTGATTTGTGTAAGGATGGAGCATAACATTGAGGTGTCAGGTATTTTCTAGAGCCGTAAAGGGAACTAATCATTCTTCCAAGATCTTTAGCAATGGATCTTCCAATATGATCGCAAATATTTTGCTACCCACTAAATTGAATAAGTCCAGAGGTACCCAATTTCTGATATTTAGTTTGTTTCTTTGTTTAGCGGCATATCAACACGTTATGGGTCATTTAATGCCGAAATTTAATTTTATTGGGAGCATTAATAATTTCTTATACAAAAATGTATTGCTGGTATATTTTCTTCTTTTTCCACAAAAATTATATTGCTGGTATTTTTACTATATTCATTGTGTTTCCATCCTATTTTGGGGATTAACTATTTGCCCATAACTGTTATTCTAACTGCTGCTACCCCCACCGGTCTGGGAACAACAGTAATTAAGAGGTCGTTCCATGCTCTTTAAAACTTCCCGATTAGCGGTATTGCTGCCGGATGTTTTTTATCTTTATACCCACGACAGAGTTCTCTGGTCAGACGAAATTATTAGAAACAATATTCAAACGTATTCTTTTCCTTATCACAAACATCAAAAGGATTTATATGCAAGCCTTTGAATATGTATTTCCAATTTTTCCTTTTTGCAGTATGCTCTTCCGTGGAGTAAGTCTTTTTAACTTACTGGTCTATTAATATGTTTTTATAAATATGTTTTTATAATAAATAAAATAAAAATAAACTGGCGTCAAGGGAGATAATTCTAGTATCCAAAAATTAACAAACATGATACACAAAATATAAACTTATGCAAGAGTAAAGTGAGAAAAATGCTGATACCTTCTGCTAGAAAGAAAATGAAAAGTAAAATTTGTGACGAGTGTAAATTCTATATTTCTCGTGAGTGTTGCCATGACTACGGCTTTCTGTAATCTTTGATGAAAACGTTGAAAGTGGAGAAAAATATTATCCAATGTATAATTCTTGTTTTCTGTCCAATATATGTATGGTTTGTGTGTGTGATTGTAAGAAAATGAGAAAAGTAAAGCGAGGGTATTGTCTTTTGGTCTTTCTCATTAGAATTACTTAAGCCGCTTATAAGATTTTTTTTTTTTTTTTTTTACAAAGAACTGCCTCTCAATCTCTGGCGTGGCACAGAAATCTGTGCGTTTTGTTTGTGTGCCAGTTTCTCAGACTTAATTGTGGAGTTTGAGGGTAATTTAATCTTGGCTGTTAATCACTTTGGAATGGAGGCAAAGAAAAAATGGCCTGGAAATGCGTTTGGTAATTAGGTATTTTTTGTCTGTGTTTTATTTATTAGATTTTTCTTTTATTTTTAGAAAATATTTCTTTTTAAAAATACCTTTTCATCTTTTCCTGCAATCTATTGGTAATATTTTTTTTTTTGTCTGTTTTACTTTATTTTCCCGTTTTTCTCTCTATTTTTCTTTTTCTTCTGTTGCCATTTTTTTATCCCAAATTATTCTCGGTCTTTTCTGTATCTTTCATTTTCATTTGCTATTCACAAATTCCTGGCATTTATTTCATCCTTTTCTCTGTATTTGTTTTTTTTTTTTTTTTTTTTTTTTTACCTCTATATCTTTGTTTTCCTTTCTTGTCTGTTTATACCTCTCTGTCCTTTTATTTCTACGACATTGTCTAAAATATTTGTACCAGAATGCCTAACGGGACAAATTTTAATGGTGTAACTGCGGTTGTTTCCGATAAGCATATAACACAAGAGATTTTCATAGCAAACAAAATGATTTTCTTCCAACATATTAATCTGATATAATAAGATTTTTTTTTAATACGCAGTTATATCAATACATTACATCGCTCTTATCATTGTCGCAACATGATGGTAGTTTTCAGTTAGAGGAGATATTCTTCTTTATAGAAGAGGTGACATGAAACTCATTATAGCGTGACACATGATACTTACAATGAAATGAGCACAACCAACAAATACCTCTAGATCCCTGCTACAGGTCATATTGAAGTGGAGTTATATAATAGTCCCTGTAACCAGAAATAATTCTTTTTATTAATAATTTTTTTGTGTTTCTTTAGATTAAGCACCCCATATAACGAATAGATATATTAAACATCATAAAATATAATAGGAGTCCAGTTCAGTTTACTATGTAAATTTTCTGTAAAACTGATCCCCTGCGTAAGATCAAACAAAATATACACAAACCGCCTGATTTATTGGAAGATTATGTGGGATAACCCACACTGATGGAGAGGTGAGTGAATTTACATCGTGATTTCTTTATTTATGTTCAGCTATAGTGCTAGCTTGCTTTTTATATACAGTAATGTTATAGGTAAAGATTTTTTTACAATGTTTTGCCATGTATCCATAGTTTGCTTCAAACATTAGCTTGGTCTGGCTGGACCTGAGAACAACAGCAATTAAGAGGTCGTTCCATGCTCTTTAAAACCTTGACGAAATTATTAGAAACAGTATTCAGTATGCTTATCTCAAACATCAAAAGGATTTGATGCCCAACGCTGATCCTCTGTTTAAGACCAAACAAAATATGCACAAACCACCTGATTTTTTTAGGAAGATTACGTGAGATAACCCACACTGGTGAAGAGGTGGGCGAATTTACATCGTGATATTTTTTTTTATTTACGTTCAGCTAAAGTGCTAGCTTGCTTTTTATATACAGTAATACTTACTGTTATAGGTAAAGTTCTTTTACAATGTTTTGCTATGTACCCATAGTTTGCTTCAAACATTACATACTTATATAGACTAAAGACATTTTCCCTGAATATTCCCTCCTGAAATGAAAGCTCTAAAATGTCCATCGTTTCTTTAAGCTGTCCAATACAGTATTAAATAGTCCAGCACGAATTCACGCGTCTGCAAAGGGCTCGTCTTACCTGGCTCAGGGCTCGTCCCTGGGTATGTAGTATTACGGCTAGGCCTAGCTTGGAGCGGCTTCGGCCTGGACCAGCTAGGCCAAGCCAAGACCAGCTATGACCAGCGGCCCGAGTGAAAACACTCGGGTCCCCCACGTTAAAAACCGACCTTGTGTCACAACCTGACTCAGTGGGGGGGGGGGTCAAGTCAATACACCCAGAGACTGGTGTTCCAAAACTGTGCACCAATCTCGAAGTTGTATAAATAACTTCAATGATTAAATGATGAACACGTGACTTGATCGTAAGCTCTCGCATGGCCGACTCATTGTGACGTCATCTAACCAAACTTTAAAATTTCACATTGAGAATATCATGTCATTTATCATTATTATTTGATCAGGTCCGCGGTTGAGGCGGAGTCCGTCGCCAGGGACACAGAGATAAAAAAAAGAAATATATATTTAAATTTTCTTCTCTTGCTGATAGATTTTATTTTTTTAACTCCTGTAGCAGATGAGACTTCTGGGGTTATTGGCAACTCGTTCGACGGCGTTCCTTCGGAGAGTTGGCGGGATGGCGACTCGATTAAGGGACGAGCCTCGCGAAACGTAGTGGCTCTTGCAGCGCGTCTCACTGGCGATGGTGTGAGGTAATCCTTTCTCCATCATTGTGGTTGGCAGAGGATAGCAAAAAAAATAAAAAAAATATTTTGTTTATAAAAAAATAATAAATGAGAAAAGGATATCGGAATAAAATGAACGCCAAATGTTAAAAAATTTCATATCAGATATATATATATATATAGAGAGAGAGAGAGATATAGAGAGATATAGAGAGAGATATAGAGAGATAGAGAGAGAAAGAGAGAGAGAGAGAATAATGTAATGTATACTCTTTGAATAAAAAAAATGCTATCTATCGAATCTTTTGTTATCAGAGTGATTACTGAATCTTTTTTTTTTTCGGAAATGTCTTCATCTACAAGCGTTAGTATGCCCTGAAAAAAGACATATTTATAATCGTCATTATGCGTTTTGTGTCTTCCTGATTCCTATATCAAACACCATATCCTTCAAGATATTACTTGAGCTTAGCTTATCCTGATACAAGGTCATAAGGAAGATAGAAACTGTGCCAAGTCGATCTTCGTGGTGGGTACAGCATTGCTTGCCTAGAAATTCAGCAGTGTAAAATTTGGGTATTTACCGTCACTTGAAACCTGGTCACTGCTATCATCAAAAATACGCAAATATGTCAGCCATGGAATAGACACCCATATATATATATATATATATATATATATATGTGTGTGTGTGTGTGTGTGTGTGTGTATAGCACATAGCCACACAGATATGTTTACTTGTATTAGAGACACACGGATATCCATTCTATTGCTCTAATTAAATTATATCAAGATTGACAATAGGCGTAATAGCGTAATTAATCAGAATTAGTGACAAATTAAATTGAAATGTAAGTCACACTCACAGACACACACACAGACATGTGTGTCTGTATAGGTTGCTAGTGCTGAAAAATTCTCGGTCAATCTATTTGTCAGGATATATTTTTGGAAACTCTTTTTACTTGGAGAACAAGAGAATTTAAGTAACTATTCCTGTACATATATCTATCTATAGATAGATGAATCTATCTATATAGCTATCTATAGATAGATGAATCTATCTATATAACTATCTATCGATCTGTAAGTATTTAGAAAGAGTGTTTAAGAGAGAGATGTACTGAATAGTTTTTGCAGTCTTCCAGAGAATGAAATATGAGAATTTTGTCGGGCTCAAAATAAGTAATAATAAGACAAGATCATGTGGTTGTAGCAGCACATCCCAGCTGAGCTGTATAAGTTTCTAGTTGATTCGCAAATAAATGTGAGGTCTGGCATTGTCCTGATGGAATACGGCACCCTTACGTTAAGCTTATTCCAAATACTTTTCATTGATTTCTGCCTATAATCTGTCCAGTTTGGAACGGTATTCAATGTCTGATTTTGCAGAAGTATGTCGGAATACACAATGTCCTTTCAATGCCACTAAGTATAATGCGTTCCAGTCTTAATTCAAAAGTCACTCATCTGCTTTTTACATGGATATATTTTTCGCTTTTTCTTCTTCATCTTTCCATGTACCTTCAGGACATTGGCGATCATGATTCATTTCTACTTTGTACCTTTGAATAAATTTTGTATTTTGTTCATCTCTCTCAAACCCTACTACGCCACTCACCCACTCAGGCTAGCGAGCTAAGTTATCTGCTGGTATCCTCTGTCTAACCTGCCTTCCATTTTGTTCCCATTGTCTTTAAAACTTCATCGTTGTTCACATTTTCGGTCCATAGAATCCTCAGCATTCTTCTGTAGAACCACATTTCTGTTGCGTTAACTCTCTTATTCATTATTCATATGCGAAGAGATTGTCTAGAATTCACTGTCGTATAGGAAGGCTGATATTTCGTAGCAGTACACTACTATTTACTTTGTTTCTAACAAATTTGTTCCGTTTCTTAATACTTTGCTTAGATTTTATAAGGCTTCTTTCGCTATCCCAATGCGCTTTCGTACTTCAGACACGCTCTGTTAAAACACTTCCTGGATATTTATATTGTTGTACTTGCTTTAATTCTGTATCACCAATTCGTAATTTGCATGTTGTCCTGTTCCTTTTTCTAACAACCGTATATTCTCTCTGTTTGTAATTTCTGTTGAGTCCTTCTTTTCGCTTTCCTTCGCTACCTTATAGTTCTCGTTTTGTGTTTGCTAACAATCTGTGTCGCCTACATATCTTACGTTGTTAAGATTGTAGCCGCCAACATTGTTGTAAACAATCTATTTTCATCGACTCTGTCAGCTCTTTTTAAATATGGGTCGTTTCCGTTGCATTTGTAGCAGACAATCACAGTTGGAATTTTGTTTCCGTTAAATCTTGAGGCACACCAACATCGTAGCCATTTTCGTATCCAAGTGTTTTGAAATCCCTTTAATCACTTACGAGATATGTCGTGAGTCTCTTCGATGCCCCATGTCGTGTGATCTGGATGATTTTTAATCAACGTTTCGATTTTGAAATACTGCAGACCTGCTGGAACGTTCCCGGTGAACTCAAGTGAACTCTTTGTGTTTCAAAGTTTTGTTTTTATACATTTCAGTCTTTTTCACGTATCTAATTAATGGCCTTTATGGCGTATGATTGTCGAACAAAGTTTTGAATGCCAAAGGCACAGGATATTTCTAACGCTATAGATATTGTGGTAATAATTCTTCTTTGTTAACTTTTTAAAAGAATAGTTGATTAATTAAAACGTAAAGTTCGCCAACAAATCATGAATGTCCCTGAAAAGTTTTTAAATCCGGGTCGAATAGATTAATTCTTGTGCAAATAATTTTTAATGGTTTCATCGATTTTGTTTTTTTACTTTGATTATCCATTCAACTGAAAGCAAGATAGAAATCAATAGCTTCAATTAAATGTGGGTTTCATATGAAATCTTATTGCGATAACCGATTCGGAAAATGTAAAAGCTTGTTCAATATTCATCATAGTCCGATTTTCAAAGAAATGCAAAAATATTGCATTGCAATCATTACGAGAACAGATACTGCACTCTGAATTTTCTTAAAATAACGAAATCTTCTACGATATAATTAAAATCATGACAATATCAAGGTTTCGTAAAACTACCAGAGAGCGCATAGTTTCTCGAATATTCATGCCAGTAGACGAAAATAAAAAACTATGTATATATATATATATATATATATATATATATATACATACATATATATATATATATATATATATATATATATATATATATAGAGAGAGAGAGAGAGAGAGATAATATTAGTTTTACACATACATATGCAACATATATATACATAGATGCATACACATACATATGAATTTTTGAAGTTGTAAGTCTGATTAATTTGATCGTATTTACGATTCCAATGGAATAGTTATTTATTCGTACGATTGTACAAAATGTGGCACAAGGCCAAAAAATGTGTTTGGGAAGGACGGTCTTCTTCTGTTTAATTCTAAACTTAGCTAGTCACAGACACGGACCCAAACATATCAACAATATTCCGATCACCAAAACAACACATTCACTCCTACTTTTCTTACTGCGTCCACTATAATACCTCAATTTCTCTATGAAATCCTAACTAGTCCCCATAAATTATGACCATAGAATATTAGTATTTAAGCCATTTTATTATATATATATATATATATATATATATATATATATATATATATATATATATATATATATATCATTATTTTCTTAGGGGTACAAAATTTTATTATTGAAATAAACATGGCAAGAAGTGCTTTACCATTCATGATTAAAAGGAAAATAGGAAAAAGAAAAAAAAAATTGAACAGCCGACCGGTTTCGCCCTCACTCAACTGAGCTGAAATCGAGGTAAGACTAAAGACTGCACCATGAAATATAAAAACATGAGAAGCATCGGATAAAATAAAGGTAGAAAGATTAGATAGAAATCATGTCAAGTCCTAACATGCGTTCCCATCGTTTTTTAATATATTAATTTAATTTAAATATAACCAGTTTCATTATATCAATATAATATAAATAAATTTTCAAATATTAGGTTGGTGCAAAAATAATGTCGTTTTCTCACATGTGTTACTATGTGAGAAAACGACATTTTTTGCACCAACCTAATACTAAGTTTACAATTTAAATTATATCATACTTATACTGATTATTTAAAAATTGTGTATAGAATTACATTTAAATTCAATATATAGAATATTTAATATTATAAAAACAACTAAATATATAAGAAAATTCCACATATAGAAAACATGTAACAGGGAAAAGAATATTTAAATATAGATGGAAATTCCGCACCTCAGAAACAATTTCACATATAGAAAAAAAAATTCCTATTGGGAAGATATCACAATAGAAAAATCATATATAAAAATATAAATGAAAGTGAGGAGTGTGAGGTTCGGCTGATACTATGTTGGTTGAAATTGGTTCCTATGGCGACACTTGGAGTGTCGGGTTGAAATAATGTTATGTCAGTTAGAATTTTTTCCTCTGGAGACACTCGAATACCAATTCATTCATTTTGTTTAGTAGAATATCTTATTCTTAAATTTAATGATTTTAATTTTCTCCTCTAAACATAAATTACATCTACCCTTAAAGCTATTTGTAGTCTGATCAAAACCTATAAATTTCCAGTCAATTTGTGGGTTCAAGTCTTTCTCCATCAATTCCCAAAATTTTTGAGAGAGAGTAGTTTAGTGTTTTAGTCTTAGGTTGGAATAAGTCTGTGGTTATAAAGTCTTTTTTTCCATTCCTCAACAGAAATCCCAATATAAACTTGGTGGTTTGATTTATTTTCTTTAGTGTAAATGGTGGCTTGATAAATAACATTAGATGCTCTGCATTTTTCCTCGACTGGGCAAAAGTTGCTATTTTTACAATTACAAGAGTGGTATTAGAATTCGTGTTGGCACCATTGAATTTGTTAAGGATAAACTTATTGTGGGAGTCAATTAATCTAAACATGTTGTAAGTACATGAATAACTTATTTTAATGGTTTTTCTATTGAAAATCTCAACTAGAGTGTTGATATTTTGAAAATGTTTATATAAGTTTCAGGAAAATTTGTCCAATATTAATTCTAGGTAATCTACAGAAGGTTATATATATATATATATATATATATATATATATATATATATATATATATATATATAATTAGGAAATCATCCGATTCCGTAACCTTGGTTTCAACCATTCAAATTACTTCATAAACACTTCCCCAAATCTCGAATTACATAAAATATTTAATAAAACAAAGGTAAACTAAGTACGAATAATTTACAAACCACAATAAAAAGACAAAACGCCTGAAATTTCAAAGTTACCTTGCAGCGAAACATCGTTAACAGTGAAATATACAATTATAGAAATAAAAATAGATGTTCATTAGATGGTGCTTGCAAAACTGAATCAGTAATTTACAAAGTAGAAGTAAAAGGTACAAATGGACAGTAAAAATATACACCAGAGATCGAAAGTTATGACCCGTTGTATACGTACTAAAATGTTATAAGAAATATTTTAGTACGTTCATATGAAGTGTGATGAAAAGAAAGTATGTATATTTCATTTAACCCACAACCGATACATTTCTAATACACTAGCCTTTCCCCAACATGCTCCTTCTCCTCCTCCAGCGCCTCACATTCAACCACACCTCACGTCGTTCGCTTGTTCATTTATGTTATTTTTTTTTTAAATATAGCGTTCATAATTGATTTATTTTTAAAAGTAAAGCGTTAGGAAACCAATTGACTGAAATCGCCTGAAGATACCAAAGGGTTGAAACCAAGGTAGCGGAATTGGCTAATTTTATATATTTAAAAAAAAAAATCTTTTTATTTGTGTATTGAGCACTTTATGATATATTGTTTCCTGGTCTAATACAACTATGACCATTAACTTTTTTATTTTATATATATATATATATATATATATATATATATATATATATATATATATATATAATTTTTGCATAATTTAATTATATCAACATACAATATTTAGAAAAATATGACAAACTGTAACGTTTTTCAGTTTGCCATATTTTTCTCCCTCTCTCTCGATATATATATATATATATATATATATATATATATATATATATATATATATATATATATATATATATTAGGGTGGTGCAAAACAATGACGTAATAATGTCGTTTTTTGACCTTAAAAATACTTCAAAAAACGACATTATTGCGTCATTATTTTTGCACCAACGTTATATATATATATGTGTGTGTGTGTTTGTGTAGATAGATAGATAGATAGATAGATAGAAAGATAGATAGATAGATGTAAATATGTATCTGTCTATGTATATATATTTATATATTTATAATTTATATACGGAAAAGGATTTTAAAGGAATTTATAGATTATTATCTTTTGCTGCATATCAACCTCAATTGGTTATTTAACACCGACAAGTTCTTTATAGAATAGATATGTATAAATTGATCATATATTCTTAGAAAAGAATCAGTTTGTAGATCACGTTTCAATGACATATTTTAATAAAGACGTTTTTATCGAGAGTCAAATGTATTGCTGGTATTTTTTTTTTGGTGGGGGGTGTTCAAAAATATATTACTGTTATTATTTTTTTAGAAATTTATTGCTGGTAAAAACTACTACAAACATCTGTTTTTATACTTTCATAGTGTTTTGTCCCCATTTTGCTGTTTAACTATTAGCCCATAGCGGATCAGGTTAGATCTGGGAACAAAGGCAATTACGAGGTCGTTCCACGCTCCTCAAAGCCTTGCCGATTGCCACCGGATATTGTTTATCTTCATATCCAGAAGGTAAAGACTGCAAGTGTGATTTCAAAAAATAAATACAACCGAACCCCCCCACCAAAAAAAAAACAACTTTTATTTTAAAAGGTATTTAAAGGCACTATTCAGCTTGGTCACCCATGCACTCTGTAGCCGAGAAGTACGTCAGATCTAATTACGGTTTCCCCGAAGGGAACGCACGTTCGAATCCTGATGGAGAGCGCATATATGGCAATGACTTAACGATTTTAAACTGCTCAATGTCAATTCACATCATCAAAATAATTATATCCTACCAACCGTCTAATTTCGCACACCTTATTCATTATAGCTATTTAACAATAAACCTGTACATTTAGATCTCGAGCCTTCTATTGGGTGATTTCGATTTAAAATTAAGGTGTATATATCGAAACACTTACTTTATTTGAGTGAAACTTTGTAGTTTTGGGAAAGAGAAACTAGACAGTAGGACAGTGAATGATCGATTTATTCTTTGTGTTTAACTATGAAAAGGTTCCCTCTTGTGAATTAAACAGGCGACACAAGCGAATATTTCTCTCCTTTCTTTATTATTCGTCTGAGTTAGACTCTTCTTTAAACCTTTTATTTACGAAGCTCCTGATTAAGTACACAATAAACCGGTTTCTCGGGGGAAACAAACTGACTAAGATGGCTAACCCTCGTCCCAGGCTGAGCATATACAGCATCATTTAATCACTGTCATTTGTACTCAGATATGAATTCACCGTGATGAAGGAACCTTCGGGACCTTCTGAGTGTTGTGATTGGTATTTATTTATCCATTAGAATGGTAGGTATGACACAAGGCAGCAATTAATGTGGAGACTCGCAAGTGTACATTCGAGTAATACCACCTACTTCCGATATTGTGTGGCATGTTTTTTTTACAAGCACTTCGGAATGTCGAGATAATTAATATACGGTAATAGGTTAATAATTAAAATATTATTCTTACGTTTATCTTCTACTTCTTTTATTCGCTGTGTCCATTCAAACGATGGTTGATAATGGCTCTCCACAACTTACTAGACTTTGTAGCTCTTAGCAATGTTTTACTTTCTTATTATCTTTCCAGATCTCTGAACGGACATCACTTTGCAAAAGTCCGGTAGGTTGCTCGCGATTTCCAATTTTCCTGTTTATTTTGTCTTGTGCGTGTCATATTCTCCAAGTCCTCTTTCTTCCTTATATATCCTAGAACTTTCAACTTCCTCTCCCTGATTTAAAAGAAAATGGAAACGAAAACAACACTTCTATTTAGAAGTGTTGTTTTCGTTTCCATTTTCTTTTAAAATGTCTTCATTGGTTACAAGCACCGTCTATGGTATTATTCCGAAGACATCTCCGTTGCTCCAAATACCATTCTCGTCTAGGAGGAAAATTGTCCAGATAGGAAGATTGATATAACCTAACAGTTCATCACTTCTCTATTTGTTTCTTGCAATTTTTGCTTATTTTTAAAACTGTGTTTAGCTTTCGTTTTAGGTTTTCTGGGCGAATACATTCCCCTAAAACCGACAGTTTTTTTCTTTTTTTTTTTTATAAACACATAATTCATAAATAAACCATACCGACTCTGAGGGAACAATCACCCAAAGATGGGTCCGCCATATCATGCAGAAATGTTAAATCGAGCATTATTTTTTAAGTAATATATATATATATATATATATATATATATATATATATATATATATATATATATATCTTACTTAAAAAATAATGGTATATATATTTATATATATATCTTACTTAAAAAATAATGGTATATATATATATATATATCTTACTTAAAAAATAATGGTATATATATATATATATATATATCTTACTTAAAAAATAATGATATATATATATATATCTTACTTAAAAAATAATGATATATATATATCTTACTTAAAAAATAATGGTATATATATATATATATATATATATATATATATATATATATATCTTACTTAAAAAATAATGGTATATATATATATATATATATATATATATATCTTACTTAAAAAATAATGGTATATGTATATATATATATATATATATATATATATATATATATTAGATAATGATAGGGATCAGATAATGATAGGGAAAAATTATGCGATTGTAGAAACCCGGTAGACTCCCCATTAGAAAATAAGTGCTGCATCAAATCTGTGGTATACCAATGCACTATATCATCCACGGAGAACCCTAACAATAATATGATATACATTGGGTCCACGAAAAATGCCTTTAAAACCAGATGGAGGCAGCATAAATGCTCCTTCAACAACATAAACTTTAGACATCAGACCTCTCTATCTAAATATTTTTGGCACCTGAAAGAAAAAAAATAGGACACCTAAAGTAAAATGGAAAATCATTAACAGGACTAGAACTTGCAAAACTTGGGATGACCCATGCCCTTTGTGCCTCCATGAGAAACTACACATTATTAAGCTTCTAAACAATAAAAACCTATTAAACAACAGGCAAGAATTAACGGTTTTCTGCCGACACAACCGAACTTACGCTCTGAATAACTAGCTAAAAACACGCATAAAATAAATTTTAAAATCCATAGCCCATATACATAGTTTTAATACCCTACAAAAATTGATAACCCTTTATGAAGTCGTCAAATAACAAACGTTACGTCCTTTCATATACACAAATCCCTTTCATAAAGAGATATAATAAAAGAATAAAATAAAAATAAATAAATAAATCTCCGTAGACCCTCAAGCCAGACTATGCGAAAACTTCCTCCGTCGTAAATTTAGCCACCCCCACCTTACCGTGACCCGGCATCTATGAAAGTAACTCTATACTGATACAAATTATTAACACCCCACCCCTGCCGATTCTAAACAATCCGCCCTTGATGTTACCATGGAAATTTTTTATTTCAATTCTGACCATACTATTAAAACTCGTAAATTTCAGAAATAAGTCATTCCCAAAAAAATTTCGCTTGAAGATGGAACAGAGCCTACTTTAACTCAAGTTAATTCAAATATTATTTTGAAGTTTTCGGCTCTTGTTTTGAAACATGAGACCTCTTAGGTAGCGAGTTGGAATCATATTTTTAAATAAATAATTATATTTATGCTCTACTTTCGTATCGAGCACTATTTTTTAAAAATAATTACAAAAATACTAAGGAACTTTGGATTATTTACCAAACCAGTTTCTTTCCTATTTTCTACAATATTTTCACATATATATATATATATATATATACATATATATAACTTAAACATCTTTAGTGGATAGTTGTATTTGAATAAACGTTCCTTTTATTTATTAAACCATTTATTTATTTTCGGCTACGGCCTGAATATTCGGGAAAAATATGCGCTCTCCACCAGGATTCGAACGTGCGTTCCCTTCGGGGAAATCGTAATTAGATCTGACGTACCTCTCGGCTACAGAGTGCATGGATGACCAAGCTGAATAGTGCCTTTAAATACCTTGTAAAAAAAGAAAATGCTAAGTTCCGAACAGTGAAGAAGGCAGCTGGAAATAACTACATTCTAAAGAATGTATAGCACTTTACAAACAATAAAGAAAAGGAATGTGTGAAGAGACATGATCACCTACATCCTGAAGGGTTATGACGTACTTTAAAAAAATAGTCAACTTTAACAGATCAATCAATACTGTATCTTTTCGATCTCTTATTATGCAAAATTATTTCAAAAAATGTTCAATCTCTCCCTTATCTTAAAAGGAGGAAAAGGTCTTTAAAGGACACTGTACACAGCCCCTTTTATTTATTAGTTTGTTTATTCTATAGTTAAAAGCTATTAAGGAAATTATTCGTACAGATTTCTTAACATCAAATTCAATCCCCAAAGAAAAAGAGCAAAAGACTGCAAAAACGTCTGTTTGTATTGATTCATTTGATTGAAAATTTTTTGGTTCGTCATTGTTTTTGTGTGTATTTTATACACTTTAGTTCGTTTGAAAATGTTTCATTCTTCTACTTAATACAAGAAAGAAGCCATTTGAATGATTAGGTTCAATGTAGTACATTGTATATAACGCCAAACAAAAATTAAAAGCAGTTGTAATGCTTTACTAATGAATCATTTTGGCTTGAAGAGTTCAAAGCTCAAGCAAGTACCGTAGATTAAATTGTAAATCTTACTACAAATAGTAATAAACCTAACTACTTTAATCTTGTGTCTGACTTATCTAATCGTTAGTGCACTTTTCAGACAGTGTATTACGATATAATTTCTCTGATCCGCACTAGGTGACTCATACTTGTGTTTTGCCCCCAGAATGAGCAAAATTTTAAAATTTACGCTTCTCGGCATGGAGTCATAATTAGTGAGCAAGTCAAACGGACTGTTACTAATATGTAATACATTTGATCATCACTAGGTGTCGCACACTTGCGATTTGCTTCAAGCTGAGCTAAAGATTAAAAACTTGAACGTCTGACAGTGGTGTCATAATTAGTGTGCTATGCAGTCGAAACACCATTACTATGCAATAGATTTGATCCTCACAAGGTGTCTCACGTTTCTGTCATACGCCAAGTTTATCTAAGCATAAAATTTGTTTTGCCTTTGTGCAATGGCTAACAAGTTGGTCGAGTAGACCATTTTCTACTATACAATAAATTTCATCCTCACTAAGTGCCTCATGTACCTGGCTAAGCTTAGCTTTAAATACGTCTCTTTTCCCAACAGGTAATGATCAAAGAGCTTGCCAAGCAGATCATTACATCTATGGTAATTTTCTGAGCATAGCTTAGATTTTGCAGAAAGCCGAAAGTATGGGGTACCCAATGAGAATCGAACTCACAACTGAGTCGTAATTTAACTTGCGGGACAAGCTTATTAACCATTACACCACGTCGAAGTGCTCAAATGTTTTTCTAAGCGTAGCTTAAATGTGGCATAAGGCCAAAATATGGAGGACCCAACGAGAATAGAACTGTTCTATCGAGACACGTTTCTGTCATCTCGTCTACAGTCGCTCTCTCACAGACGCGCCGTCGTTTCTCTCTGTCTTTTTTACAAATACTTGCATGCTAATTGCTCTGAGGAGCTGCATTCGCTGGTTCCCAGACTTCATGAATTCAAGCGCCCTACGAGGCTGGCATCTCGCTCTCACCCTTTCACTGTCGAAACTATTAAATGTAGCCGTCTATTCTACTCCAATAGCTTCATATCTCGCACCTCTCGCCTGTGGAACTCCCTTCCCTATTCCAGATTCCCTGAGAGCTATAATCTCCAACTATTCAAATGTAATGTCAATCGATATCTCCAGTTGCTTTGATCTATCCACTATCCTTCTCCTCATCCTTTCCTCTATCACTCCTATCTGATCTTGCTCCAAATCTTCTGTAACCCCTTGCGTCCTAGTGGCTTCCCGCCTTGCTTGTGGTGAAAAGCTTAAAAAAATACACCAAGTCAAAAGGCTCCTATGATTTCCTAAGCGTAGCTTAGATGCGACACAAGGCTGAAAATGTGGAGCATACGAAGAGGATCGAACTCACTACTCAGATGAAACTGAGTTAGCGAGTCAATCTTGCGAACCATTACACCAGAGGGAAGTACCCCAGGCTATTAGTAGAATTAGATAATTTTAATCTGTGACATACTAATTGGAAGATATTTTAGCCACGGTAGATGATGAGTGAACAAAGGAGTAGGGAATAATGCCTTTCTTATGAATTTTAATACGAATGCTAATATAGAAGTTGCAGCTGAAATATGAAACGATTCCTTATTCGCTGTTGGCATCTGGAACCCTACACCGAACTCTAGTAAAAGTGAAAGCAAAAAGCAGAACGTTAAGAAATAGGCTGTTCAATTCTTGTCCAACATCGTAAGATGCTTCAAGGCTAAAACATTAACCTAAGAACTAAAATCTTGTTCTTAAATAGCCTCGTCAGATTTAGACTTTCACGTGGACGTCATTATGAAATATCAAAAGCATCAGCAATATACATCATTGATCAATGATTAAAAATTGCTTCCAGCGAATGAACACTTGTACGTCTCAGAGATAAGCATCCTTCTTTGAATATCGTAGACAGGCGCTACGGATTCACAAACAAGGAACTTTACTAAATAACGGAATCTACATCCCTTGATGATTTTCAACAGCAGCTAAAACTAAAATGGATAGCATACGTAATTTGAAGAGAGAGCGATGACTTAATTAAGATGATGACATTCCACACGACATCAAACAAAATGTTAGGAAGGAAGCCCCTATCAATTCGAGAAAGAGATGTAAAAGACATTGGATTTGAGAAACCTATTTTCCTGAAAAATTATTTTGAGAAAAAGATTGTATAAAATTCACCCGACATTAGTTGCATGAAATTTTTTTTTCGAGTAAACTTTCTAAGTCTTTTACAAGGGAACTAGCAGCATGGGCCGGCGTTGCCCGTGCTTGATTCAAAAATCGTACGACTCATACAGCAATCGCTATCACTTGACTTAAAATATTTTTGCCCTTCCTTGCCTTTAAAGAAGTGCCCTTTGCCGTGCTGATGTTGCTACATGCCTTACTTCTTGCCTATCTCATATTGCAATTTTTTTCTAAGCTCTATACTAAACATTAAATCTGTTACGAAAAAAGAGCTAAACAAATTGAACATAAAACGATCAGCTTTAAAAAAGGACTCGTACCTGGAAAAACCGAATGAAAAATGAATATTAACAACAATACTTTTTCACACCCAACCTAGTTCTGCGGAATCAGAATCAACGTTGATTTTAAGCAAGCGACTGAGCCAATTGGAGTAAAGTGACATGCAGATTTAAATTTTTCCCACTTGTGACGAATGCAGCTATCGATTTTTTTTTGCATGCTAGCATGCTAGTTAACATTCGTGTCAGTCAGCTGTTGGCTCTCTCGCTGGCCAATAGAATCTTCCTGCCTATTCGTGGCAGCCAGCTATAGGCTCTCAGTCTGGCCAGTAGAAAATGGCCGCAAACTACATAAAAACTGCCGTAGAAGCATGAAAAAATCGATTATTTCCACTATCGATGGGAGTTGGGAAATGCAAAGTTGGTCTTGGCCTGCTAACTTGGAGCATGTGCATGTAAATTTTGGCGCAAATCCGTCGAAAATTGGGGCCATGCATTCGTTAACATACACACACACACATCCTGCCTTTTATAGATAGAAATTCCACTATAAAATATATATTAGGTTGGTGCAAAAATAATGACGTAATAATGTCGTTTTTTGACGTTAAAAAAATACGTCAAAAACGACATTATTACGTCATTATTTTTGCACCAACCTAAATGGAAATATGAACATGGGTGTGTAGGTAATGTAAATATTAGCGGTTCATAAATTACAGTCAGCATTCTGGGTTCAAAATCTACCAGAGTTTGTTTCGTTCATTTCGCACTAATGCTTTTGCTAAAGGTAGGAATCCATATTGCAGCTGTGCGTTAAATAGCAGAGTGCATAATCCCTTGCCGTGAATGGAAGCCAGTCACAGAAAATGAAAACTCTGAATTTGAACATTTATAAATAGCAGGACAAATTAGCTTTAAAATGGAAATTGCCTCCGTCATACTATATTGACCTAGACACACCTACTAGTGTTATATCCCCAGAGAAAAATCAATAGACGGACAAATCATGCTCGGTTTTCTGAGATGAAAGACAAAGTGAAAACATTTTCTTTTTTAAAAAAAAAAGGCTATCGAGATGTTCATTATCAGTACCACTCTGCGAAAGCAGATTTTTTTTCCTTTCTGGTGAAGAGAAACGTTAAACTTCGAGTAAAAGACTCATTAATCTGAAAGGTAAAACGTTAGAAGGAAAAAAAAGTACCCAACATCTCGAAATGTGCGGGGTAATTAATTAAAAATGGAATCGTTCAGCAGAGTTCAAAATCAGGATGTCTTTTCTTTGCATTAATCCTCTTAGGGGGCAGTTGAAACTTCTAGGACACATTATATAGAAAGACGTCTTGGCGAACATAATACTCATATGGCATATTGGTGGAGGTGATGTAAACGGAAATATCGAGAAAATTACGTATGTAGTTGGTGCGAATGTGTGGCAGGGAAGGGACAATTAGGGATTGTAAAAGAATAAACGTCACCTACAAATACAAGGGACCGGAAGTTGTGGAGAGCCATGATCTTGCACTTCATGATGGGAAACGACACAAATATTAACGAAAGCCTTTGGTAGAGGTATCAATCCATTTAATCATTCCCTAGATTTCAGTTAAATAGCAAAGTCGACTGGGATCTTTAGCCTTGGTTGGTAACCAGTCAAGGAATGAGAAAAACTCTGAATTTAAAAGGTTTGAAAAGGAAACAGAAAACCACTCAGGAACAATTATGACAATTCACTTTAGAGGTATTAAGAGAAAAATAGGCGGAGGAGAATCATAATTGCTTTTATCCAGAAGGAACATAACACTTAAAGAGAGAGACGGAATTTCCGGAAATAATGGAGCATAACTTTTAGGTTATTCGGATTATTAATAATTTATCTTATAAATTATCGTATTTGTTCTACATATTAACCACAATTGAATCTCGTTTGTGAATTCCAAGCGTCATTTTCCCTTTTACTGTCGAAAGGTGCTGTCTGATGTGTTGTGATGATGGAAATCTGGTGTTAGCTGGTTAAGGAAGAAAAAGAGAGAAATGAAGCAGAAAAAGAGGAGAGAGAAGTTATTCGGCTGCCTTTGTCTATGACAATAGAGAAAGGAATCCGAATAACAATATAGAAACAAGATGAAATGTAGAAGAAGGTAAATAAAGAAAAGAAAGAAAATGTGAACAGATGATGAAGATAGAATATTTTAAAAAAAGTAAAAAAAAGAACGGTAGGGATAATAAAGAGATGAAGTTGAGGGAAAAAGAGAAAAAGGAAAGGAAAAGAAAGAAGAATGTAAAGGAAATAAAAGAAAATAAGAAAAATGGCAGAATGAAGAAAAGAAAAAGAGAAAAAGGACGTAGGGAAAATGAAAGGAAGGATATTAGCAGAAAAAAGATAGAGAGAAATCATCAATGCGAATAATATCGCTGCTTTTATTACTGTCTGCTACATTCTCATCACCAAATATTGTTAATATTTTAATGTCATCTAGGTTAGTGGATGCGGGACAATATTTGGCACAAATGAACAAAAAACAAAGCAAGTTGAAACCGCAGACAAATATTAAGACGAAAGCTTTAAACAAAATGGTAATGGTAATATTAACCTGGGGAGGTACGGTGGAGTAATTGGATAGCAGCTCGGATTGAGGAATCGGAGAACTGGGTTCGAATTCCAGTCGAATCCATTACACTCACTCACGTGCTAACACCCTTGGGAAAAAGTATGAATACTCTTCTTCGTCCCCCCACCCCAGGACAGACCTTGGATGGCAACTGGTCTACTGCAGAAAGAAAAGGAAACCAACTTCTGGAAAAAAAATCTGCCTCGTCAGTTATGTATCGAAAGACACATGATCGCCTAGGCGTGTATCACGCATGGCACAGAACTGACTGAATATTAGTCGTTTCATTTTAAGGAAACAGTTGACATCTTTCGAACAGTTAATGCTACTTGTCATTTAAAAACTCTTTCTATTAAATCAATTATTTTACGAAAATAAGTTTCTCAAGTCCAGCAGCTGTTATCGCTCTTTCCAGCATTGAGGTTTCCTTCGTAGCCTTTTATTTTGTAGTATCTTTCTAAATTCATAGCAATATCTCACGATGAGTTCCCATCATTCATTAACCTTACAATATCTTGATTCTCTTTTGAGGTTATATCTTTCTTTTGAGCCAAAGAAAACCTTATATATCGGAAATAAAAACAAATACTTTCTGTACTCTCGCTATATATGTATAAATTCTTACCAGTTTATATATTTATTCATAATATGATGAATGAAGTTAGATATCAAAATGTAACACCACGAAATCTTTTTCTTTTTCTTTTTTTTTTTTTTAATCTTTTCAACCCAAGCAAGGCAATAAAGCTACGAAGATGCAAGGAGCTACCGAGTGTGAGACAATAAGAGACACAAAACACACTATTAACGAGAGGGAACAATAAAAGAACTGGAATTACAAAGATAGAAGATTACGATTGACATTGCGTTTAAATTTTTGAATATCAAAGCTGACTGGAAAGCAAGAAGCTGGAAGAGATTTCCACGAGCGATAATTGCGAAAAAAGAAACCGTGAGCCAAGCCATCTGTAAAATTGATGAGAACTTGTCGCCAATCTAGTCCTATGCTTAAATTTATAGTCTAGGTACAATGGAGGAAAGTGACATTTATTTGTAAAAAATGTGGCACAACGTCAAAATGTGAAATGGAGAAAATCTGCCTTAAATTTAAACTTAGCCAGCCACAATCACTGACCCAAACATACCACAATATTCCTAACACCAAAACAACGCATTCTTACTTACCATTCTTACTACGTTCACTATAATACCTCACGGTCTCTATAATAGTTCTAACTAGTCCCCATATGTATAATCCATTGTCTGTAGGAGCAGGGTAATAAAACGATAATACCATATAGGAAAGTTCATCAGAACAATTACCATGAAATTATTTATAGAAACGGCACCGGGAGGCCACGTCATGGCGGCGGGAAAGTGACAGAAGACGAGTTGCCATGTCAAGACAAATAATATAGTTGATTATTTGTTGAATTTTATCCAGAATCTCTAAATGCATGCCAGAAACACGAGATTTGGCAGCAATATTCAGAGCATGGACGAATGGTAGACTTATAAATATGTAAGATAGATCTGAGCGGGAAACATTGTCTAGCACGACACAGTGAACCAACTTTCCTTACCGCAGACATAGCAATTGATTCTATATATTTTTCCAATTCATATCAGCGGAAAACATTTAGCCAGAGAAGTCGCAATGAGTCACTCTCCTGGATGTAAAATATATGCAAATCATCCCTGAAATTTCTACCTACACATTGTTGGTGTATATTAATTCTATTGCAAAAATATTGCTTGACAAAGAGAAGTACACATTCATGCACGTTCACACAAGGTGGAGTAATTGGATAGTGGTTCGGATTGAGGAATCACAGAACCGAGTTCGAATTCCTGTCGAATCTATTACATTCACTTACGTGCTAATACCCTTTGGAAAGGTATGAATCCTCTTCTTCTCCCCCAGCTATGGGTAAATGGCAGGACGGACCGGGTTCTATAGACTTGGATGGCAACTGGTCTACCGTAGAAAGAAATGGCAACCTACTGCGGGAAAAAATCTGCCTCGTCAGTCATGTATCACGCATGCACGTAACTGAATGACAAAGGACAGAAATGTCATCACGACTCACATGAAAGAAGAAAAATCTGGTGGCCATCACTGAGAATTGTATGAGATTAATTACCCCTCAAGTCTCCAATATATATCTTCAGCATCCTTGAAAACCGCAGATCCCTATTCTTGTGCCTTCCACAATTTCAGGCCATTCTCGGACTTTCAATTCATCCAACCAACAATTCCAACTTGTCACTTGGTATGTTTATCATCTTTGTCGTATATTGAAATTTTTAAGAATTTAAATTTTTAAATTTCATGTTTATTTTTTAAGGACAACTTTATTGCGAAAACATTAACTTTCATTGTAAAATCTAAAATGTCATATTTTGATGCGAAAAAAAAATCGGAGAAAACCAGGCGCCAACGGCGGTTCATTTTCTTATATTCTTATGATTTCTATGAACGTTTTGTATTAAGAAGCAGATAAAGAGAGATTGGTAAATTTTCCATAATAAAAACAAAAATCATAAACATTTACTTTCATTTGTTTTTTCTCTTTGATGAGAAACGAAAACAGAAGTTTTGCCCGTTAGTATTTCACTCTCATTGACAAATTTAATTCCGTGACTTTATTCTTCATACAAAACATTTCTTTAATTCGTTTTTCTTTCAAAAGTTTCAATTCACTGGATACTTGAAAGTTTCCTAAAGTTAACCAAATATTATTTCTCTAGCTAAATGAAACTATAAATTAAGTAAATCTTACATTGAGAAAATGAAAAAAAATAAGTAGATGAACGAATCGCTTCTAGATTCATGAAAAAATTCTGATTTGTTTTCGTTGGTTAGAAAAAAGAAAGTCTTGTTATTTTTTTTTTGTGAATAATTAGAGCTTCATATCATTATTTATTTTGTATATTCAAAGTTTACCTTCATAAAACCCTTGGCTAAAGTCAATTTGTCAGTCCGATATAAACACAGGCAAATTGTATATTAAATAAACTTTGGGATAATGAATATATCAAAACAATTAAAACAATGAAACGTTATTTCTACACAGAGCAATGAATTTGTCTCCCTGTAGGTATAATTTGACACCTACCAGAAGAAGAATGTATTGATCCGTTTATTCAATGTTCATACTGATCGTTTTCTATTTTTTTTTTTTGTTCTTTACTTTTCCAAAATGTAGAATTTTCCAAAAGGGGGAAAATAGTGACTAATAAATTGGTATAGCAAAACAGTTCTTCTATGTTTGTCGTTAGATAGCATAGACAGCATTAGGAGCGTTTAGTCATAAGTAAATAAAAAAAAATTTGATTGCATTGTAAAAGCAGTAATTTCCAACGTGCATTTGTAAATGTATCAAAATTGACGTATTTTTGAAAATGGAAGAAATAATTTTTGACATTTTGCGGATTTTATTTTTAAGAAAGGTAAAATGCGTTTCAAACTTATTATTCGTGCAGCTTATAGAAAACAGTGTAAATGATCGAGCAAGTCAAACGCGAGTTATGCAGTTGCACTATGATGGTCTTTTGGGCAATCTGAGGTTGATGCCAAAATGGATTTATTTGTGTTTATTGAATGAGATGATGACAGTTTAAAAACATCGGCTAAGGCATATTGTATTATATAAGAACAATATTAGGTATCCCTATATATGGACCTTGGATGGGTGAAACAAAGGATTCAATTCAGTTCAAAATTCTCTGAATGTTGCTCACACACACATATATATATATATATATATATATATATATATATACAGGTCACTGGTGTATTTCGTATGGAAATGCGACGATAGGGGGAAGATCTCTGACTGATGCGGTTCTCAATCCTGGATTTAAGCAATCGGACGTCTAGCCTCGCTAAAGAACGATGATACAGCGAAACAGGCTGTATGTGGATGACTATATATATATATATGTGTGTGTGTGTGTGACCCTGGCTTTCACGCTTTGAGCGCTTTCTAATAAGTACCGTGCATATAATATAAAAATAATAATATATTACATCTATATATATATATATATATATATATATACACTTTTCATATATATGATTAATTTGGGGATTTAGGCTCATTTTATAGTAACTCGTCGAGCCTAAAAGAATCCTCAACAGAAAGCACTGGACAAACGTTTCGTCCTATCTGGGACTCATCAGCATCGCGCATCCACTACCCAGAATCGAGCCCGATCCGTTTTCGATACAATGCAAACGTCATACCAACTGTACCACGGGCCACGATGAAGACGGAGACACAAAATAGACTCGATATAGCGCCGCTACTCACTCAGTTCCGCAGCGATATTCATCCAAGTATTCAGATAGCCTCGGAACAGTGCCCCAAGAGCCACGACAGCTTTATATATATATATATATATATATAATGTGTGTCATAAAATTATGTACAAAATATTTAAAAAAAAATACTTAAACAAAACTTGCAATTGTCATAATATTATTATTTACTCGTACAAGAAATGATGTGATATTTTTTTATTTGATTTATGATATGAAAAATTAGAAATACTCTTTACTTTATTGGAATTGTTGTATTCCTCACGATTATTATAAAGACGATTAAAGACACAACGTTTCGGCCACGTACCTTCTGACCATAAAAACTGGTATGATAAAACAATGCAATAATCAACATTATCCAAAAATAATAGACACCTGAAAATGGCCAGGGGGCACTGACCTAAATGTTGCTTTTATAATGAGAAATCTATAGTTCGAATGAGTTATTTACTGCAGGCAAGATTTTTAAGATAGGTTCGTACGAATAGAAGAATCTGGTTTATATATATGTGTTTGTTCTAAAGTTGCTTTTCTGCAATATTAATTCATTAACACACTGATTTTTCGATTAAATAAAGTGTTCATCAAACTTTATTTTAATTAAATAAAGTGAACATGTTGAAAACTAAAAATCAAGCTGAATGAGGAAAAATAACGTTTCTCTTCTCCTAATCTGAATTGACACGTCTTTCAAAACAAACTGGCAAATTCTTCTTCCCAAATAATGATCATTTTTCAAAATGTCAAATTCTGCATCCGTAATTTTTATCAACCCGAAAAAATAATTAAAATTTAATTAAAAATACAAAAGGAATGATTTTTGTGAACAATTGAAGTTCAAATGCATACGCATTATATTTCAACTTCCATATGCATTTGAACTTTAATTATTTTTGCTTCACATTCTGCAAAGCCAGCTATTCCCTGCTTTGGGAACAAAAAGGTCCCGGATACACTATATTAGAGGAAATGTTATATTACGTATAAGCATGAAACAGACTGTCATCGCTGGGTGTTGAATTCAATGTCCACTTTTATATTTACATAAGTTGTATCCCTGACATTAACCAATAAATATAGCATGCCTTAAAAGTATATTTTATCATATATGTGTGTGTATATATGTGTATGTATGTGTGAGAGAGAGAGCGAGAGAGAGTGAGAGAGAGCGAGAGAGAGCGAGACTTATATTCCATAGCTACACAACATCTTTACCTATTACGTCAAACACACGTCATACATCATCAATATCGTTATCACTCCTAATACCAGGTGTTATCGTAGTGTAGTTGCGCAGCTCAGAGGTATTCATTCAAGCGTAACGTGTCTTGGGTAAATAAACAACACAGAGTCCATCTCTCTCAAGTGTCTTCTAACTCGAAGGTTCACCTTGGTCACGGACACGTGACAGTTGATTCCATCAGGGAAACCATCTGACCTGGTCGTTGACTTCCCCATACTTGCTTAATAGATAGCTATGGATCCTAGTCTATGCTCTTGAGTTAGATGGCCTTTGACCCTATAAAAAATCGTCCACTTTGACAAGGCCTTTTATTAATCTTTCTTGGTATCTAGTCACCTTTCTTACCAGAAAAGCCTAGTTTTGTCACCGATGAATCGACGATACGGCAGGTCGTACTAAATTATATCGTGCCAGTAGCACCCGTAGAGAAAAAATGGTTTCCTGGGCATGACGTAAACTACAATCAGCAGCAACGTTTTGAGGAGCGTTGAACCGCATCATAATTGCTGTTGTCCCCCGGTTCATCCAGACCCGGGTTGGTATCACCTGTTATGGATCCAGCTATGAACACATAGCTCCCAAACTGTGGCCATAACATTATGAAAGTATAAAAACATATTGTTATAGTAACAATGCCAGCAATACATTTTTGAAAAAAATTTACATCGATCCATTTGACCCTTGACAAAAATACGTCAATGAAATCTGATCGACAACCTGATTTCTTACAAAGAATACATATTCTATTCATACGAACCTATCCTAAAAATACTACCCACAGTAAACAACCCATTGAGGTTGATATGCCTTCAAACAAAATCAACCAATCTAAACCAGAGAGAAATTAGATAAATACGTCACCCAGCTGAGTATATTTGTATAAAGGAGAAAAAGTGAAACAATCACTTTTATTGCAGTCTTTAATTTGAGGTACTTTTTATGATAAATAACTTTCTGTCCACCCTGTATATTAAACACTACCCCACCTGAGGGAATACTTTGCCAATAAGATTATTGCACGCTTAGTTGGCTCTGGATTCATCTATTACTACAGCTTCACAAATGAGTGCGTTCACGCATCTTCCACGGGAATTAATATGATCAAATGTTTGCAGCAATGGTTGAAATCTAATTCGTTCATTTTATGCTCTACGAAGCAGTACGAGGGAGTGCTGGCAGTTTTTTTTTTTTCGGCTCTATCCACTGCCCAAAATCAGACAAAATGACCGAACAGATTTACTTTTAATTTTGAAGGGTTCCTTAGTAAAGCCGAGAATTTTTCAGCACATTTTACAATGTGTTACTTTTACTCCTTTTATTTTCTTGTCGATCATTTTCCTTTCACCGCCTTACCCTAGCCTGTCTACGTATTTTCTAGCTTTCAAGGCAGTTTCGGATCATGCCACGCTTACTTCCTCCTCAACTGAGTGAGTGTTTCTAGTAACGCTCATTTGTTCAATGATCAAATATTTTTATACTCTAATTATTTTTATTATTTTGTATTTCATGAGTCAACGCGGCCTTGTGGCTGATTAATTCTTCCAGTCCTACAACCCCTTCCCCACAGACGAAACATTGCAACCCTTTCGCTCTTCTATCGCTATTTCCATGGCAAATGTTTTGATGAACTACTTTCCTTAGCTCCGCCAGTTCAGACCTTTAGAGCTAAAATCAAACATGCCATGTATAGACTGTCGAATCAAAACTCATTCTTTTTGGATTTTTCTTAAGCAATTCACCCCAATCAAGGCGGTAGTGCCACTACCACGCAAGGGGTTACAGAAGATTGAGAACAAGAGTAAAGAGGCGTGTTTGAGGAAAAGGATACAGAGAAGGAAGGGGAACAAGCTCAGGGTGTTAGCTGTAGATTGACATTACACCTGAATGTTTGAAGATTATAGTCATCGGGGAAGCAAGTAAGGCGAAATGAGTTCCACAGACGGGAAGTGCAGGAGTATAAACTTTTTGAGTAGAAGAGACCCTTACATTTAAACGTTTTGACAGTGAAAAAAAAATTATATATATATATATATATAAAAGTGAACATAGAAGTCAACACTTAGAGGCGACAGTCTGGTTCATGCTATATGCAATCGTCAGGCCACGATTAGATATGGCATAAAAGACTTTCGCCTCTAAGTGTTGACTTCTATGTTCACTTTTATATTTATATTTACACACGCTCTATCTCTGATATTAAGCACTTTATCCCATAAATATAGCACACCTTAAGACAGACTATATTTCTTTATATATATATATATATATATATATATATATATATATATATATATATATATATATATATGTATGTATATAATTATTAGGTTGGTGCAAAAATAATGACGTAATAATGTCGTTTTTGACGTATTTTTAACGTCAAAAAACGACATTATTACGTCATTATTTTTGCACCAACCTAATATATATATATATATATATATATATATATATATATATATATATATATATATAATAATAATAATAATAATAATAAATCTATTAAAATTGAGAGAGAGAGAGAGATGATGGCTGAGTGGTAGTTTTTTATGCCATGTCCCTCCAGGACATAGGTGATCATTACTCTTTACAGATTCCTTTTTTATTACCTGTTAATTTATCATGATATACAAAAATAGAAATGGGTATAAAATATATGTTTCTTTTCCGCTGACATTCAGCCTGTACAGTTCGGCAATTCTGAGAGAATTAGAATTCCTACTAGGTTTCATTAATAGCGGCCACATTTTTAAAAAACACTAGATATACAGATGACACAGCGTTGATAGTAGACACAAAAAGGAAACTACAAGAACTTCTACAGAAGATAGTTAAAAAGCGAGAAGAAATAATTAACCATCAATTGTCAGAAGACTGATTGCATGGTTATCAGTAAAAGAAAACAACCAACAAGAAATCGTGGAGAACCATGATCGCCAACATCTTGAAGGGACATCTCACAAAGAAGAAGAAGATGAAGAAGAAAAAATTTCCATGAAAGAGAGAGCACTGCTTTTGTGATCCCAGTTTATACCCTACTCTTTACCTATTTATAGCTGGGAGAAAAACGGATAGATCCATGCTTTCCCCAAGAGGTAATCCAGTTAATTAGACCTTAATTTGAACTTACATGGCCGATTCTATTTTCAGCTTCAATGATCATTACGCTGCGCGTACGTGATTTCATTACATTATTCAAAAGAGACGACAGCTGGACCATTTTCTTTTGTCTTGCGACTCACTACTGTATCTCGACATTTTATTTTGTCCTTGCATGATATTAGGTGGGTGCAAAAATAATGACGTAATAATGTCGTTTTTTGATGTAACGTCAAAAAAACGACATTATTACGTCATTACTTTTGCACCAACCTAATATTAAATATAACATATGATCTTCATTAAAGGAAATAACCATGACGAAAAATGATCCTTGGTTCGGAATTAGGTAAATACTATAACTTAATATATAAATATAAGTTAAACATTATATAACTATAAGTTATAAATAGTATATAAAATAGTTATAAATAACCTGTCTTTGACTGGGTGTTACATTACCGGGGATGTTTGCCGTTCAATTGAAGCAGTTTAAGTTAAAATCAGCTCAACTAAAAATCAATATTAGTAACAACAACCGGGTGCAACTGAGACACATTCCCAAATGCGGGGGTTTTACACTCTGAATGGGGCTAGCCCTGAAAAGGGCCGTTTTTGCGTTCTGAATCTTGCAAGGAAGGAACCTCTTCCATGGACCGTCATAATAATAATAGACAATTATTTTATTTATAATATAAGTTTTTTTATAATTCTAATAATCTTTTGCGTTAGATTACAATTCTCTAAATTAATTGGACGCTGTTTTTACAGACATTAAATTTTGCCTTTGATTTTTGCGTAAAGTGTAAAACGATTTTTCACCTTCAAGGTTGTAATTTTTTTTCCAGCCAATTTGGACTGAAAAGCGGCACTGAAGAATTATCTATCAAACAAAAAATCATCGAAATCGGATGAAAACTATGGCAACGCATAAACAATATCCAATCACACATACACACATATTCTGAGAATTATAGATATAGATATTAGGTTATATATCGTTTATATTTGAGTACATAATCATTTACTTAGCATGTCATAGACTGTGTCAGATAATAAAGAAAATAATATCTAGTGAGACATAATTCCTTCATCCTGAAGGAAGTTGGCATTTTTTTTTAAATCCAAAGTTAAAGTCAGAAGTTATTGTTACTTATTTCTTCTTAATTCATATTTTCCTGTTTTGTTTTTCTACTTATTTTTTTAGTGACATTATCGTAATTGACGCCATAAGAGATTCATGGACATATTAGACGTATATCCTTTCCAGCAGCGTATATTCAGGAGAAATACTTTTTGTATACTTAAGCATGTAATATGTAAAATAAGCTATCAGTACATTAGAAGACATCACTTTAGCTCTGAGAACATTACTGTCTATAAAAAAGCAATCTACTATTGCTTCTTTTTCTTTTTTATTCCACGTTACTTCAGAATGTTGGCGATCATAGCGAAACACTTTTCTGCCATCCATTTACACAATGTCGCTAGGTAGGTTATTTACTGCTTTCCTCTGTACTTCTTGCTTTTAATCTGTCCTGTGAAGTGTCGAATTTTCTAAGTCTCCTTTCCACACTATATACCATAAATTTCAACGGTCTCTTTCTGATGCAAATTTCAAGTGTCTTTTTGTTTCCATTTTCTCTAAAACCTCATTGTTACTCACATCTTCAGTTTAAGATATTCTCAGTATCCTTCTGTAGAACCATATTTCTGTTGCTTCAAGTCTGTCCTTCATCTCTAAGGAGATTGTCCGGCATTCATTGTCGTATAGTGGGACTGACATTGCGTAACGGTCCAGTACCATTTTCTTTGTTTTTAACGAACAATTTTCTGTTTCTTAATACTTGGCTTAGATTTTGGAAGGCAACTTTCGTTATCCTAATGCAGTTTCAGATTTCGCTTTCGAACTTTCATTAAAACACTTCCCAGGTTTTTAAATTCTTGTACTTGCTTCGTTTTAGTTGGACTGCAACCATACATTCTGTCTTCATGCAATTGATATTTAGTCCTTTCTTCACGCTTTCTTTCACTACCTTCTGTAGGAGTTCTTGTAGTTTACTTTCTGTGTCTGCTATCAACACTGTGACATCTGCATATTTTATATGGTTAATATTGTGGCCTCCAGTAATTAATCCTGGTCCAGAACTGTCCCACTATACAGCCTTAATAAGTCCGACAAGAAGACACATCCTTGTCTTTCCCCCCTTTCTATTTTTGTATATTTACTGAATTTATGAAGCAAAAAAGAAATAAATCATAATAATGAAAATATCCTATATGATGATTGTATTAAATCATTGCAAAGAAAAACAAAGCAGAAAAGCTTTTATAAAAAGCAAGTTGCCACAACAGTTGGACGTTTCAACAATTTTGGTATTTTCTTTCACTTACGTCCTACCGCTAACTTTCAGCTGGTTAATGGTAGGGCGCTTTTACACGATATTGAGGTAGAATATCTCAGCTTGTACTGACGAATGTTACCCATGTTTCATCTTACATAACCGGTATTAATACACGTAACAATTTTCCTATTTGAATTTTCTTATTAATATTAATTCTGAATTATTGAAAGGCTTCTCTCATGACCCCCAGCTTTACAATATCTGTGGAAATTCCTCTATTGTTTTGTTAAGTTTTTGAGCAGAACGACTTTAGCTAAATATTACAATAACAATAATGTAGTACATTGTATAAAGAAGTAAGAGGGTACAAATGAAAATAATAAAAATTAACAAGACTTTATATTTCACTAAACGTATCGCGATAGCTATTAGGTAGATGTGATTAAATATACTTTAATGTTTAAAACAAATTTCTTCATTATTATTATTGTTTAGGTAATAGGTATTATAACATAACACAAATAGCTCTATTGTGGAAAAAGTAATTTTCGACAATATACACATTTTTTACGTATTTATAGTTATTTTGTTTTTACTTTTATCAAAAACGGAATTCTTGTACATATAATATTAGGTTGGTGCAAAAATAATGACGTAATAATGCCGTTTTTTGACGTATTTTTTAAGGTAAAAAAACGACATTATTACGTCATTATTTTTGCACCAACCTACTATTATACCTTAATTACTTTTTTTTTTTAATTAATAACTATTTGTGATCATTTGTAGACATTAATAGCTATCTGCTGCTGTGTTAAAATTTTGGAATAATGCAATAATAAAAATATAAATTTCATCTCTCTGATAGATTTCACGATCTGTAAACGAAAGATAGTGTTATCACCTCTTTCTTTCTTTCTTTCCCTAAAAATAAACAGAGCATTTAATCTATTAGGTTGGTGCAAAAATAATGACGTAATAATGTCGTTTTTTGACGTATTTTTTAACGTCAAAAAACGACATTATTACGTCATTATTTTTGCACCAACCTAATATCTTTTCTTCCGTATAGCCTTGCAGTTAAACAGGAATGACTCATTGTTTATCTGAGGTAATGACAGGGCGTAAGAATTGAACATGCAGAATTATAATAGTAAGTTTCTTGGAAAATTCAAGCATTTTTCGACGGATCTGTGACGACATAAAAATGATAAATACAATCACCAACACGCATTCATATCGGCGCCATGTGACGTGATGTTTATCAATATATTTTCGCAGATCTTTACTAAGGAGTAATGAGTTCGATCCACACTGAGTACTTCACATTTGCGGTCGTGGAACAAAACTAATCTATGCTTAGTAAATAACAATTATACTTAATATTAGATGAATCACAAATAATTTCCTTTTTTATTTATTTATTTTTGCATTGATGAGAAGTAAGTTTCACTCGGACAACTTCTTCCCGCGAACCACAGCTCTGTGAAAACGACACCCAAGTGGATGTTTTACAATCTTAACCTGTTCAAATCTAGGGTTAATCGTTATCTTCCTCTCACATATGCCTTTTGCTATGTAACTCTCTATCTTCAATCGTTTCCGGTCCTTGTACAGGTTGAACCTAAGTCTAAAATAATATAGATTAAAATAAACTACAAAAAATAAAGTACAATTATATTTTATTCAATTATATATTCACCATTATTCGCGATCACTTATCGGATAACTTTTTATACCTTTTGATTAAAAAAAAAAAAACGCAGATTTTGATGAGAAAACGTTTTTGACAATCTCAAGAATCTGGTTTTCAAGAAAGTTTTGCTCGTCGAATCGATCGAAAAGGTTAATCGGTTGGTGCAATATTAGGTGAATATAACGGTTGGGTTAAAACCAAATTCCAATATTCCTTTCCTGTGTTATTCATGCTGTATGAGATTTTTTTCCCATTGACAAAGAGCATTTATGGGTAGGTTGCACCTGTTGCATATACAAATATACATTTAGTGTTTAACTGAGATTTTATGAACTGGGAAGAGTGTCTAACAGAGGACGGAAAATGTGACACTGAGATCCGAAGGCTGCATTGGGATGGCTAAAGATGCCTTCCAAAAGCTAAGCAGAGTATTAAGAGACAGAAAAATCTCGTTAGAAACAAAGAAAATAGTATTGAACTTTTACGTGATATCTGTCCTCCTGTATGGCAGCGAATGCTGGGAAATCTCTTCAAAGATAAAGTAACTTAAAGCAACAGAAATGTGGTTCTACAGAAGGATGCCGAGGATACCATGGACCGAACATGTGAGTAACGACGGTGTTTTGGAGAAAATGGAAACAGAAAGAAAATTTATACTTAACTTCAGGAAGAGGCAGTTGAAGTTTCTGGGGCACGTAATGAGGAAAGAGTGCCTGGAAAATCTGACACTCATGGGACAGATTGAGGAAAATAGGGACAGAGGAAAGCAGTGTGTAACATACTTGACGAGCTTGAGTAAATGGATGGTAGAACAGGGTTTGGGAGAAATAACAAAAAGACAGAATCTATTAAGAGGTAGAAGGAACAGGAAGAAGTGGAGTGCCATGATCGCCTACGTCCTGAGGGAACGCGGCGCATAAAAAAAAAAAAACAAAGAAGAAAAAATTAATATCTTGTAAATCCCACAGCATGCCCAATATTAATTATCTTCTACGGAATCCAACTTTGTATTCGCTTGTGGAAAGTTGTCCTTACCAATTCACAACCTTCTGCGCTGAACATTGTCTTATATAATCCATTTCTGATTGTCTGTTAGAATGTATATAAAGAACGGTCAGTTGGGGTGCTACATTCCTTATTACAATCGGTTCCCCAAAACGAAAATTATTTATGACCCAGCTATATAAATACCTACTCAGGCGTCATCTCAAGGTGTAATGGTTAACAAGATTCACTGTCAAATCATGACGTAGTGTGTTCAATACAATCTCCATGCCCCTTGCATACATCCTTGTGCAAAACAAACAAAAACTAGCTCAGGAAGTAACACCTACCTACTTCCGTTCAATTTGGTTTTGCTCAAGAGAAGAATCAAAGAGGCAATTGATATTTAACCAATCATAGTTATGTGAAGAACTTCATAAAAAGGAAAAATCAAAAATAAAGGCTCATCGATGGAAAAAAAAATGTTATTGATTGGCATTGGCTTTTTAGATGTTGTTTATTTTGATCTGGTCGTTCGCACGAACTCGTTCTGATAACTACAATGAAAAGAATATTCGAGCTTTTACGAATTAAAATAACATTTTATATTCTTCTCGTTATTTCTGCTTTTCTTCTTTTTCCTCTAGGTTTTTCATTTCATTATTTTCGTCTTCGATTTCACCCTTTGCTTATTTTCCATATTCGTCGTCATTTTCCTTCATTGCAAATACTATTTTCATTTTCATCCTTTTTTTTATATCAAATTTTCTAAATATCCAAAATGACACGAGAACCATTTATTTTTTGTTAATATATTGATTAAAAATACTTTTTTCTTTCACAGTATTTTTGCTTAAAATACATACGAATATATTTGCCTTATTAATAGCATGAGAAGAATAAAATCACAATTATATACAACTGTATTTTTCTCCTGGGAATATATGAATACGTATATTTTCCCATGATTTTAGACATTAAAATATTTGTGCATAACAGCGCTTTCAAAATAAACTTTAAAGTACATATTTCTGTTTGTATTACACACCCTTTCTATCGAATGTTAAAACGGCAATTGATAAATAAGTAATAAAAATGTTAATAAAATATTATTTAATAGCATAATTTCTTTCTACCAACAACAAGAATAAAAGACGAAATCGAATTAATGTTTTCAGAAAGTAAGCTGAAAGATCACACGCTGTTCTTCACCCGATAGAGGGAGAAAATAAAACAAGAATATTAATAGACTTCTCACAGATACTTGTTAAAACTATCAGAGTGGTCAACTTACCTCTTCAGATTTCGACAAGAAGCAGATGCCAAGCGAAGAATAATTAGTTTTCTCTGATATTTACCTCTTCCGAAATCCGGTGGTGTTAGAAACGACGCTTTCGACCTACACAGACACTCTTTCTACGGGTCAAACAGTATCTAGCCAGCTTTACAAACAGACTGGACCTATTTCTGATCATGTGTTAACAAGGAGCCGATATTTCTCACTTCGCTGTATCAGATAATAGCAATGTGATGTCCCCTGACTTAGCCTTTTCAAGGATAGAGATATTTTCGGAACATACCTTCACGGATGCCAGAAACTCTAAAGTCTAATACCTCTTTTCATGTTCTGTTTACAGGCACTGTTAAGTGGCTTTCTTCATTGATACTTCCAAAGATCTTATGTTATGGGAAGCATCGGTTTAATTCTATAAAATTTCCTCCAGTCAAATATTTCTAAATATCATTATTAGTCAACATTTTAATACTATTCATGTTAGAGATTAACACAACGAAACATAAATTTTAATGTATTTATTGAGCCATACTGCATGTCTAATTTAATCAATATGCTTCTTTAAAATTATATATATATATATATATATATATATATATATGTAAAATAAAAGGTTTAAACACTAATATTGAAGACAAAAAAAATGGTGATGAGAGCGGGGTCAAAATGTGCAGGTTCGTGTTCGTGTTCGTGTTCGTGTTCGTGTTCGTGTTCGTGTTCGTGTTCGTGTTCGTGTTCGTGTTCGTGTTCGTGTTCGTGTTCGTGTTCGTGTCAATCCGTACGCCCACCTCTGTTGCACGCTGTCCACCGAATGACTCCAATTCACCCGTGCTGCTGGCACCCCGCTTTTTATGCTACGGCCAAAATTTGCATGTGTGCAAATATTGTCTCGTTTTGGACGAAATAGGTGCGTATAAATTGCGTTTTCAATAGCGGCCATATTTCTTTTTGTCATCACTCTGCAAGGCAAGACAAGTTCGCGCTCGTTTCGAATTCTGAGGTAAGGCATGTCTTTCGTCACAAATATTCTATGGTCATAATTTATTACACTGGAATCGTAATCACGATCTAATTCATCAGACCTTCAAATTAAAAAAAAACTTTTTTCATGTTCATAGTTGATATTATTGAGTGTTGTTTTATTTGTTTTTAATAAGGCGCCATTATTTTTAGACTTTTTTGCATTTAGATGATGCTATATAAAAAAGGTTAAAAATAATGGAAGCCTTATTAATAAAAACATAAAACCTACACTCAATAATATCAACTATGAACATGGACACAAATCTTGACTCTGTTTTGAAAATGAAAACGTAGATAAATTTTAATTTCCTCTAACGTCTTGAAGAAATCTTCCGTGGAGCACCAGTTCTTCTTTGGTTTCCAACTGCTTTGAGTTTTTTTTTATACCTTGCAATGAATGGACTAATTGTAGTAAATGGAATATTTAGGTTGTCTGAGATTTTCCGGCAACATTTACCTTATTTTACAGTTTGTCAATTGTTATATCTTTACCTCTTTCCAAGATGATAAACTTCTTGTACAAATATGAATTACATATTACATTAATATGTTCTGTTAGTATTTTTTAGGTCAGAAATAACAACTAGAAATAACATTATTGGAACATTCTAGAATATTCCGCTTGAATAATTTAAAATATTAAAGCAAGTTAAAAGTTTTAAAATCCGAAATTTGTATTGTACGAATAGTTTTTTCACCCATTAAAATGGATGAATGGGATTTATTTCTATTATATCATTTTTTTTCTGTTTTCTATACATATTTAGTTATTATGCATCTGTGCCCGGAAAAGCATGTTTATTCATTAGTTGGAAATGCAATAAATTTAAAATATTAGGTTGCTGCAAAAATAATGTCGTTTTCTCACATAGTAACATATGTGAGAAAACAACATTATGCACCAACCTAATATATATATATATATATATATATATATATATATATATATATATATATATATATATATATACGAGTATTTGTATCCACCCATTATATATAACGATATAGGGATGTCAGGGTAAAGCCAATAGCATCCTTACTGTCCTTTTTTCTGAAGAGTAAAAACCTGGTTACAGGCACTGTTATATTTCTTTCAAAGAAAGGAACGCAATTACTTGCTTTCAGAAAGGGTGACGCTATAGGAATACAGAAGAAAATTCTCTCTCTTTTAACAGGAAGAATTTGCTATGTCATGAAGGTCACGTGACAAGACATGAGCGACTCGTTTATGACGACCGTCAGTTGTGGACCGTCAGGAGGATAGATGTTATAGCCAGCGGTAGTTAGGAGAACAAGCGAAAGCAATGCGGCCTAAATAAAGAACATAAACGATGTCACCGGGACTGGCCGTGTTCCTCGGAGAAATATTATTAGGTTGGTGCAAAAATAATGTCGTTTTCTCACAAAATACCTTCTTTATATTCATCCTTTCTCATACCGCTTGTTTTATTCATGTTATACTTTCTTTTCTGACAAACTGCGCTGTATATATATATATATATATATATATATATATATATAAGGATAGTACACCGAAAACATGTAAAAATCGCTACACAGTTTCAGTCGTGTTTCAATGAATATCAATGTATTTCTTTAGGCGACTAGAAATTACAGCTGAGTGACCGATTTATAAAGCAAAATACAACCTCTTTTTTCGAAAAAAAAAAAAAAAAAAAGTAAAAAGGGGATTTATAAGTTTTGAGGGCTTTACTCTGCTCAGCCAATCAAATCTAATTTTTTTTTAAATTTTTGCTTCTTCGCTTAGTTTAAATTTAACGTATGTCATATAAGTTAAATTTAAACTAAGCGAAGAAGCAAAAATTAAAAATTATTTTTTATAAATGAGTCATGACTCGTAGAGTGGCAGCTAACAGCAGACATATATAAATTTATACATATGCTTACTTATGTAAGCATATGTATAAATACATTTGTATTAATATACAAACCAGACAATACTGTTTCCTAAGAAATAAAATTGGGGTGGATAGGTTACAACTCTGAAATATAAAACAAAACCTTTTTTTTTTGTGTGTGTATATATATATATATATATATATCCGAGTTCGAATTCCAGTCGAAACCATTACATTCACTTACGTGCTAATACCCTTGATAAAGGTATGAATCCTCTACTTCTACCTCCAGCTATGGGTAAAATAGCAGGACAGACTGGGTTCTATAGCCTTGGATGGCAACTGGTCTAGGAGAAGGACAACTCTGAATTCAAAACCTGCGGAGGGTCGTTTGGGAACCTTGTGGCATTCGGTGCACCAGGTCTCTGTATTCGTCCCTCCAAAAAGTGTGGATGGTCCTGCACGAGGCCTTCACCACTATAATCAAATCTCATGTGCCGATGTCGGGCTGTCGGTTTCCTGGAAACTGATCTGCTTGACCCTCATACGTCGAATCTCGACCGGAGAGTCGATCATATATATATATATATATATATATAGTCATCCACAGACTGTCTAGCTGTATCACAGCTCATCAGTGTGGCTAGACATCCGGTGGCTTCAAGCTGGGATCGAAACCCGACCGATTTGATATCAGAGATTCTATCCCCAAGATAAGTTTTTACGTAGTTAGAATGTCAAAGTTTTTTTGTTTTTTTTTCTTAATTCAAAATAACATCTTACTTTACCTTTCTCGACTTAATCAAAGCCAAAAGGTTTTTTCAGCTGATAATCGGAAACTTGAAAAATGTATATATTATGTTTCCTTACAACTTGTGCGTATCGATCGAGGTGAAGCGAGGAAAGATATCTACGAATGTATTTTTTTTTTTTATTATTCAAAAATGCCGGTAATAAATCACTTCCAAACTAAACATATTTCTGAACAATATTATTATATCTTTTTAAATTCAAAATATTCAGACAATTGAATTTTAAAATAAAAAAATTAAATGGAAAGAGGAGAAAATTGTCATTTTAAAATAAAAAAAAAAAATTCTCATCCTTCCATTTCCTTTTTTCATCTCTTTGCCCACCCCGACTCACTTATATATAGTAGTAATAAAAATTGAAGGTAAATAAAACCAGAATGGATCGGTTGATTTGTTTAGCGGCATATCAACCTACATGGTCGAATATTGGTTCAATATGCCGAAATCTGAATATTTTTAATGCAATTGTATGCCTTCAACTACCGATAAAATGTATTATTGGTAATTTTTTATATAAAATGTATTGCTGGTATTTTGACTAGAAGAATGTATTTTTTAATACGTACATAGCGTTTTGTTTTTCTTTGGGGGTTCACTATTCGGGACCCTACCATAACGAGTCAGGGTGAACCTGCAAACAACAGTATTTAATAGGTACCATAATGGAAACAATGGGATTCCACGTGTAAGGTTGACTTAAATGCGTGTATTTCGGTA
The DNA here is from genome assembly GCA_963932145.1 of Acanthosepion lycidas. NCBI lineage: Eukaryota > Metazoa > Mollusca > Cephalopoda > Sepiida > Sepiidae > Acanthosepion > Acanthosepion lycidas. Next base: position 50,260,651 of record OZ010594.1, read on the forward strand.
GGAATACATTGGGGGGAGGGCCAGATTATATTCTATTAAGGTTTTAACTTAGTATGAGTTACGAGGTCTTCTATCAGAATCAAATGGAAAATTAACTGCCTTAGTTATATTTTTTTAACCACTACTTCCAAATATGACTTCTCTATCCACCCCCATACACTGCTGTAGGGTAAGACAATCTCTTGCACGATGACTAGTTTTTTTAAACTTTTTTGGGGAAAAGAAAATGAACAAGAAATATGGGAAAACCCGAAAACATACGTACAAATAATGCACCGTTCAGTACCTGTTTACCTCAGAGACTATTTAGGCTAGCAAAAGATTATTAGAAGCCAAAATATACACATACTCACTGAGAAATAAATACACTCAAGTAAATAAAATCAAGTGCGGAATAAACAAAGTAAAACAAAATAGAGTAAAAAAAAATTATACCCCGGTATCTCTTCCACTGAATCTCGTTCCGGATATTCGTCAATTCAGTTAAAAAGAATGAGAAAACAAAGACGAGAACATTCCATACCCTGAGATTTTGTGTCTGAATTCCTCCCATCTAAGTATTTTCTTTTTTTTTTTTGCATTGACTTACGAAATTGTATTTTGCGTTATATTTAATTTACTTCAATTTACGGTAATATGTTTTTTACCCCTATTTTTTGTTGTCCGTCGACCACGTGGCGGTCTGCGCGCGCCCGGACTACAACCCCTGTTGACTCGGCCGATCGCCACCGAATTGTTTATTTTTTGTTATGAATTGTTTTTTAATATGCCCGTGTTTATTGCTCTATTTCTCACTTTCCCAAATGATTATTCGGAATATATTTGAGTTTACAGATTTAATTAATAAGATTTTTTGAGTAAAACCAGAAACCATACATGTATACACATAATGGTTATTGAAATTTATATGAGTTAAAAAGAGAAAGATTGAGAGAGAAATTATGCGAAGAAAATTATTGGCATGGGCATATATAATTTTATTTTTCATTAAGCATTCTTTTAAATCATTTCACCCCAAGCAGAGCAATAAAGCCAAAACGAAACATGGGGTTACTGAGTGTGAATGAATAAGAAAAATAAAACTTTATTAAGGAGAGAGAACAATAACAGAAGCGGAATCAATAAGACAGTCGCTAAGCTAAAGACTAACAATTACATTTTGAAGATCGAAGTTGGCTGGAAAGCAAGACGCCGGAAGTATGGCGAAAGAAACTGTTATTAAAGAAGTTATGGTTACATCTAACCAATTCAGCTGTAAAACAATGAGACGTTGTTATCAATCTAGTACTGTATTTAAACTAATAAAGTTTAAATACCATAGAGTAAAACCCATCAGAACAATTACCATGAAAGTAATTATAGAAAAGTCAAAGGGATGCTACATTACGGCGATTGGAAATAGCTGAAGCCGTGATGCCAGATCAGGACCAATATATTTGGAATTTTGTTATAAATTTCTAAATATCTAACAGAAGTACCAGACTATATGTGGTAGCAATATTCGAAGCATAGACCAATGGTAGATTTATAAATATGTAATATATATTCTGGAGAGAAAGACTGTCTAGCACGACACAGTGAACTAACTTTCCTAGCAGCAGACTTAGAACCTAGATTCAATATAATCTTTTTACTTCATGTCACAGAGAATGTCAGCCCGAGAAAGTGCGACCAGTCACACTGCTGGAGGTTAGTATCAGCCATGCTGATAGAAGGCAAAAAGTGGTCTCTCAGATGATTAATAGAAAGCAGTTTTGTTTTGGAGACGCTAAAATTAACAAACCATTCCTTGTCCCAGTTAACAGCAAATTTTAGGTCACTTTTGGGATCGGCTGCCATTCAAGTTCGGAATTAAAGTTTCAAGATTATTCAGGTTCGAAATTAGTTTCAAGATTCCATTATATTTACCTTGCATACGCCGTCATCAGAGATAAATTGACGCACGATTTTCATTATTATCAATTGATTTCGGCCTGTACTTATAGTGAATTTAGAACAACGTGAGGTACGTTTTCATCTGAAATAAACTTTGGAAACATTTTTCTTCGAATTCTAATTTAATTAACATTATCTTGCATATTCTTTTGGGACTCGCCCTCATTGTTTATTATTTGTTTTCTTAGACGACAGACGCGTTATCACAACATCTCTGTTACTGTTCATTGCGGAGCAGGTGTCTGTTTTAATTTTGAAATGTAAAATCTTGTTCTGATTGTGCATGCCCTCTCTTTCTCATACATCACATTTCCAGTGTCTTTTGAATCACTTTCCATCTCTGAATCGCCTTGGGTCATTAACTTCCCAACTAATTAAATGAGTTTAACTACCTATTCTAAATACCGCCTCTCTTTAGGGCGTGAAGGATCATGGATCTCCACTACTTTCTATCCTTTGCTTCTCTTTTCGGTGTTTCTCTTTTTACTATACCACTCCCTTCCTGTTACGTCGTCCATTTACACAGGCTTAATGTTTTTTTCGCTCTTTCCCTCTTTTACTCTTGATTTCGATGTGTCATGTGAGTTTCAAATTTTCCAAGCTTTCCTTCCTCAGAGTATGTCCTAGAAATGTCAACAAATTTTAATTAAAATTATCCCATTTTGCTTCCATTTTACTTAAAACCTGTTCATTGTTTGCTCACTCAATCTAAAGCAGTGTTTCTCCAGCGTTGTTCCCCGAAACCCTACGGTTTCGCAAGAGATTGCTAGGTTTTATGTGAGAAACAGTGATAAATAGGCTAATATATTTCTGAGTTGGACGTGGATAAGGCAATCCATAAATCCTTATTTGCTGCAATACCTAGCGTGGTAAGGCTGCGGCCCTATTTTCCAAATGAATGGCACCTGGCACTAAAGTTAAGAGCTTCCTTTTTGGAAAAGGCATGAATTCATCTTTACGTAAGTGTTTCATCGCCACCATACCACGATGTTTGACTCAGGGAAATATAGTTAACCAGGAATTATCCTACGGTACGGGTATCATATAACATAGTATAGTCTGTCTCAACTTGTCAAATTATTTTGCTCAAGAGAAACTAGCATTAGATAAAAATAAGGTAGATCCGTGTTTCTCAACCGGTGTGTTCCCAGAACCCTCAGGTTTCGTAAGAGGTCGCTACCGGTCCCAAGAGAAATACTGATAAACAGGCTAATGCATTTTTATGTAATCTTTCTTTAATTTGATATTCGTAAATTTATTATCTACGTACGGCATATTGCTGGAAAATGAGATATGAGAAAAAGTTTCAACCGTACCAAAGGGGTAAAGAGGTTGAGAAACGCTAGTCTAATGTATTCTTAGCGTTCTTTAAAAAGACATCAATGTTGCCTCAAGTCTTCTCTTCATCTGTTAGGACGAGTTTAACTAGTATTTCTGAGGTCATGTTTTTATAACCTCAAATCTGCGGTTTGTTCTTTTTGGTCACTGGCTCCTGTATGCCGTTGATATCCTTGCTTGGTATGCTAATCGGAGGATTTGAGTGTAATATGCGTGCTTACCCCGTGCAGTCGTCTCATTCTCTATTGCTGTTTGTTTTAACTTAATTCATTCACTTAATATATATTTCTGTGTTCCCTCTTCCTTCCACACATGGTCAACTATTCCTGGTTTCCAAGTTTCTACTTGTATTACAACTTTTCATTGTTCTTTAATTCTTATTTTCTAAGGGGAATTGCTCTAACCCTTGTAATCCCTGCTCCAACTGCACGTAATATCGTACACGTTGTTCAGCCATTTTTATTTTTATTTTTTAAGTCGATTTTTAGTCAGAATAAACAAATAGCGGAACAGAACTTGTATTAAAAAAATCAGAAAAAGATATCCATATATTTATATACCTGGAACCGGGTAGGGGCTTATTTTAACATTTATTTAGTAACTCCTTTTTCACTACACTCCTCCAAAAAATACGCGAAACAGACTCAGACGCTAATCCTAATCCGTGGGGTGTGTGTCCATGTCAGTTTCTCGGAAAATCCTATCATGCATATGCGATCACGCCGGCTCTCGAAAGATCAACTGAACGAAATTTCGCTTATTTCGAACGGGTTTTAAATGCTAGATTTTCAAGAAGCTTACAACTAAAAACAAAACACCGGTTTACTCAGGCACTCTTTTCCCTTTTTAATTTATTTTCTTGCTTTCTTTTTCTCTGTGCTTGTGTGCATATAGAAAAATAAAGTAGAATCAAATTTGTACCAAAGGTGGTCACGAAAATAAAGGAGAATAAATTTTTAAGAAAGACGAACTCATCGCTGTGATCCAATTTCTAGAATTAGACGTGCGCGATTCATCGGATTAAAAAAAAAAACTACAGGATAGATATTTAAACCCAGATATTACTATAGAGATTTTCCAAGCGTAGCTTACATGTGGTACAAGGCCGAAAGTATGGGGCACCAAGTGAGGATCGAACTCTCTACTCAGCTTGCTAACCATTACAACGCTTCGAGATGCCCCAAAAAGATATATATATATATATATATATATGATTAGATAGTTACATAAAAGTTTTCATGTTTCAAAAACAGACGCTAAAAAATCAGCTCTGTTTCATCCTCAAACGAATTTTGGAATAACTAATCTTGAAATTTACGGAGCTTTATAAGCATATACATTCGTAATTAAGACTCTATTTATGTACTGAAAACTGTTTTTTAAAAATAAAAACCAAAATACTAAAGAAATTTGGGTTATTAAACTAACGGTTCTTTTATATATATATATATATATATATAAAACTCCTTTTATATATATATATATATATATATATTAGATCATTGGAAAGGTCTACGCCTGATTAGAAAATTAAAAATTAAATTTTACGTACTTAAATAAAGTTTCATAGACAAGTACATAGTCTCCGTCTTTTAAATAACTCTCTGCAATGATTCTACAAGTTAGTTGGCGCCATTCTAGTAGAAACGTCGTGGTTTTATTTGGGAGACGTTTGTGAGGTTGCTTTCAATTGATTCTATATAGTCATTTTTTTTTTTTTTTTTTTGTCATTTAAATTCTTCTGTAGAGACCGGAACACTTGAAAATACGAAGCGAATATTCAAGAGAATGTTCGTGTGTTCCCAAATGTGTTCTGGAGGGTTTAACATTTCAGCTCTTTACGTTTCTGAATGGTTTGTTTTGCAACATGCAATCTTGACATTTTCGATTCGTCAAAATCGACAGTTTTTCTTGAACCCATGTCTTTTCAAATGGCAGACAGCAATTGAGATGTCAATTTTCAAACTCTTAGCAATCACTTTCGTCGAAATCTTCGTTTTATTTAGCACGATAGCAAGCAAAGTGTCTTCATCGACGTCGGAAGATTGCACTTTGCGTGGTTGATCGTTTAGGGTGAAATCACAATGGCGAAATCTGTCAAACCTCTTTTTTGACCATCCGACGACGTGCAGTACGATCCAGATGAACAATCTGAATATCTTTTGACAGAGTTCTGACGCTTACTGCTTTCCGAAATTCATAGAGAATGGTATGGCAAAAGTGAAACTTTTCATCATCCATCTCTTTAAGGTATTTATTTGTAGACAAAAGGTCAACATTCAATATAGTCTGACTCTTGGCTGAATTATACATGGTTTCCTTCTATAATTCGGCTCTAAATGAAACGCCGGTGTCAAGTTACGGTCATTTCATATTAACAATGAAAATCTGGTACAAACTTTAGAAGTGATCTGATATATTAGGTTGGTGCAAAAATAATGTCGTTTTCTCACATATGTTACTATGTGAGAAAACGACATTATTTTTACACCAACCTAATATATATATATATATGCGTTGCTTTAATTGTATGATACTAAATACATCCTGCTATTTAATCTACATTTAAAGGGAAATAAACTGAGAAAAGGAAAAGAATGAATTCGGTCACAAATTGAAATCGGCCCGGTGATTTACATCTTACGACCAATACCTGTCACGATAATCAGATATTATTTAAATTAAAAGTATCATGTTATATCGATATTTATAAGAAAATTCTTCTAGACTGTGTAATACTGAAAGTGTTAGTTTCTACACTCGCGTGCCCACTAAAGATGATCAACGTGGTTATTCTTACTGGTCTAAGGAGACGAAAAATTGATAGATGTACTGGATTGTTGAAAGCATTACTTCCTGAAGGGTGATATATATATATATATATATATATCTTCATTTTCTACTAAAATAATCCTTCTGTTGGTTCGTATCTGTTGGCGAAGCATCTTTTCTTTTTTAGTTTCAGTCACTGTTGGAACTTAGAATCCTTTGTAATCTCCACATCTGGCAGTAAGTGCAATGAGTCCTTTCAAATATGTACACTTTGCTAGTTTTCTAAACGCTATATATATATATATATATATATATATATATATATATATATATATATATATATATATATATATATATAGGAAAAAATGAAATTGTTAGAAACGTCTGTACCACAACTGTATAGAAAAAATAATACGATTTGAAAAAACACCGACTGTGTATTTATATATTTATATGTAACACTTATAGTATACGCATGTTTACAAAAAAATTTAAAAAATAATTTTTTTAATGACATTCTGGGTTCCAGAAAAAAATGTCGTTTTGCTTTAACTATTTCAATTTTTGCATTTCTGAAAGTTTGTAAATTTTTATTCGATTCTCCTGTGCTGACGGTTAAGCCAGGAATTTAAAAAAGCAAGGGACGTAACTCGTTTTATCTGCGGCATATGGTAAGTAAAATATGATAGAATCTATTTTGAGCGACATGCCTTTAGTTTATGCAATGAACTGAATTTTGGTTAAAACTTGCTGATAAAAACTATTTCTTTATTAAAACGCTTTTGCTTGGGGGTTTTGTAATTGCATTGGTAGAATGGGAAGATATTAAAATTTGACATATTTCGGCCTCCACATTCCTCTATATGTTGTCCCAGGAATATTTTTCTAGTATGGGGATCCATAATTTGTTGACGATGAACTGTCACCCTTTGTCGGGGCGTCTGGATCGATATATATATATATATATATATATATTTACACACACACACACACACACACATATATATATATATATATATATATATATATATATATATATATAGTATTCGAAACCATTCTAATGCTACAAATTGGTTCACGGTGATGAGACAATAACAAAAAGCTATTATTGATATGGAATGTTTTCCTTTTAGGCACTCTGACCCTTCACGACGTGGGTGATCATGTCACTCTACAACTTCTTACCTTTATAGCTCTCATCAATGTTTATCTTTTTACTATCTCGCACAGTCCCTGTTCTAACATGCATTTACAAAATCCCATTAGGCAAGTTATTCGCTGTTAACGCCTTTCCCGCTTTCCATCAGTATGTCCAGTGAGTGTTAAATTTTCTAAACACTCTTCCAGCAGTTAAACCCAGTTTAGAGGAAGGTTACAAGATTATATAACAAGTAACATAATGGGTGAAATTTGAAAGCGAAATGACACTAAATTTTGGATTTCTCTTCTCATTAAAACTAGTCTCTCAATTTACTAGTAATTAAAAGTCGTCTAGCAGGTTAACAGATTAGCTGACAGGTAATGAATTGGATGGCATCTGAAAACCGATTGCTACTTAATTTTGAATAACTTCAAATACATCGGTGTTTAAATCATTGTCTATAAATTTTGTATCAGAAATAAAGAAACTGAAAATAGAATAGGCTACGCTAGGGTTACTTTCGCCCAGAACCACAATTTGTTACAAAACCAGAACATTAACTAAATACCAGTCATGTTCTTAAATAGATTCGCTGGTTTGAGACATTACTGGCATCAAAATTGTTCAGAAATATCTAAAGTGTCAGTTGTATAAAACCGGTTTCTCATATAAATGATTAAAAATGATCGGGCGATTGAAGTATGCATGTCTTATTTAGAACCATTCTTTGTTAGCTGAGGCTACAGAATCATTAAAACCAAGAAGAGCGCCAAATTTAAGAACTTTCCACAGCAGCAACAACAAAATGGATATCACATGTAACTCGAAGAGAAAATAATGATATAATAAAGATGCTAACGTCCCACACTCTTCCAAACAAACGTAAAGAATACTGAAAAGTGTGATAACGGTTATTGAACACGAGAAAACAATTTTCCTGAAAATTGTTACAATAGAAAGATTTTATGGATTTTAACTAACGGTACCACTGACGTATCGGTCAATGAATGCTGAATGTTTCCTTATAAGGACACGGTTAATATTACCGTTATCATAACCAGTCCGTGGTTAAAAATCTAGTTGAGCAAGACTTTACAAGATTAGGCGACAAATTTGCGAATACGGTGACATTTGAAAATCCAATGGTACTACATTTTATTTGGTATATTCGCTCAACTTATTTTCACTTTTTCTTTATGTCGTGTCCCTTCAGGATGTTGGCGATCATGGCTCTCCACAAATTCCTGTCTTTCGTAGCTCATAATAACTTTTATCTTTTTGCCATATCTCCCAATCCACTATCCATTCACTCACACTCGTCAAGTATTAGGTTGGTGCAAAAAATAATGACGTAATAATGTCGTTTTTTGACGTTAAAAAATACGTCAAAAACGACATTATTACGTCATTATTTTTGCACCAACCTAATAGTTTGTGCATTGCTTTCGTCTGTCTGTCATACATTCAATATATCCTGTGTGTCTTTCTAAGCCCTCATTCCTCATTATGTGCCCCAGAAATGTCAACTCTCCTTTCCTGATGTTAAAGACAAATGTCCTTTTTTGTTACCATTGTCTCCAGAAATTCTTTGTTGCTCACATGTTCGGTCCAAGTAGCAAAATTCAAAACTCGGTAAGGCTGAACTTTTTAAGGTAACGCAATTTTGCCACTCTTTGTCTTGTTAACAATAATATCAATCGTGAGTTCGATCCTCTTCCACTGAGCCCTTATGTGTGACTACATAGCTTAAGTATAAGAGAGTGAATAGCAAATGCATGCAAAATAAAACTGTCTTCAATTATTTTACCGATAATGTATACAGAACATGTATCATTTTGACGGGTCTAACTCTTAAGGTTTTTGAAGAAAATCCTAAAACATACACACATAAAACAATACTGAATTGTTATGTATTAGGTTGGTGCAAAAATAATATCGTTTTTTGACGTATTTTTTAACGTCAAAAAATATTATTTTTGCACCAACCTAATAATATCGTTATTCCCATATGGCAGTGAATTCTGAACAATCAACTCATAGCTGGAGAAGAGACCTGAGTCAGCAGAAATCTGCTTCCAAAAAAGGATGCTGAAAAGACCATGGACTGAACATGTGGGCAACGACGAAGTTCTAGTGACAATGAAAACAAAAGTACACGTATACTTGAGACTCCTGTGAATATGTGAGGAACGACGAAGTTTTAACGACCATTGAAACAAAAAGCACAGTTAAACTTAAAATCAGAACGAGACCATTGAATTTTCTATGGCGCATAATGAGGAAAGTGGACTTGGAGAATTGAACACTCACATGATATAATGAAGGCAAGAGGGATCGAGGAAAATATCGAGTAACCTACCTAATGAGCTTGTGTATATGGTTGGCAGAACAAGGACTAGGAGAAATAGAACAAAGAGCTAAAAGAGGGTGCAAATTGTGGTGAGCCATGATCGCCAACAAGGGACACGGCACATAGATGAAGATGACGGTTATATATTATTGATTTCAACGGTATATTCGAACTGAGGAAAAGTGATAGAAACTCTGATCAATGTTTAGGGTTCTTTAATTCGAAACCAATGTTCATTAAATATGATTAAGCAAAATATTGGCTTAGTCTGTACGAAATGCGCAATTCGTCGGATTAAAAGAACTTTCGAATTTAAAGAAGATATTCCCCCTTCTTTAAATGGAGGCTATATATATATATATATATATATATATATAATCGACATAAAAGCCTGTTTCGCTGTATCACGGCTCATCAGTGTGGTTAGACATTCGATTGTTTCAATTCGAAACTCAACCGACTTGGCATCAGTCAGAGACTCTACCCTTAAGCTTTCGGCGCACGGCAGAATTTTTAACGTATTATATACGTGATGCATATAAACGCCAAATAAGCAGTCAGAGAGCTCATTTCAGAACTATATATATATATATATATATATATATATATATATATATATATATGAAAGATTTCAAGCGCCGTACGAGGCTGGTATCCCGCTCTCACCCTTTCACTGTCGAAACTATTAAATGTAGCCGTCTCTTCTACTTCAATAGCTTCATATCTCGCACCTGTGGAACTCCCTTCTCTATTCCAGTTTCACTGAGAGCTATAATCTCCAACTATTCAAATGTAATGTCAATTGACTTCCCCAGTTGCCTTGATCTATCCACTATCCTTCTCCTCATCCTTTCCTCTATCACCCTATCTGATCTTGCTCCAAATCTTCTGTAACCTCTTACGTCCTTGTGGCTTCCCACCTTGCTTGGGGTGAAACGCTTAAAAAAAAAGATCCATTCTAATCAAGAACCTTCTCACTCCTGTTGGAGAAACCCCTTCCTTATTATCTAAGTTTATAGCAGTACACATCAAACTTGGCCAGTTGCTGTTCGGTGAAACTATTTAAACCATTTAATCATTGAGGTAATTAGCCGTTAACTCTGAGAAATTCAACAATTTTAAGAGCTCTTGTTTTTTTTTTGTGGGGTGCTACTGGGGTTTGATTTACCCTCCTCACTAAACCCTGATCTGCTGAGGGAGTCGGTTAGTCAACGATCACTTGACTACTCAAGTTTTGAATTTAGCGTTGTCCTTTTCCTAGACCAGTTGAATATAGGACCCAATCAGTTCAGCTATTTACCCACACATATTCAAAATGAGATAGGGCGAGGAGAGAAAAAATCTTCCTAAACAATACAACGTTTTATTTTAAAGTATAATGTACACATTGTACACATAACTCAGTGGACTCAGAGACTATAGCAAGTCTTAGAAACATGAATTTATGCCAAATATGCAGTACTTCAGAAGTATTTTATGCACCGACTGATTCTTCTTTATGATCAGGAATAGTTCATTTGAATCTGGCTATGATTCTTCGAAAGTGTTTTATTGAATAGTGAATCAACTTTTGAAAAATAAACACACGAATTGCAGGCATTTAAATTCCGACTCCCATTAAAATAAATTTCTAAGCCCCGCCATTTCCTATATGTCTTTGTAGTTATTGATTTAGCTACAGTCGTCAGAGTGACGGAGAGCGAATGGATTCTCCTTTTGATCCGTTGAATAGACCGCAATTTCTTCAATCCTGAACGAGAAGAAATTTGAAAGCACATTATTAGGATTCGGGTTCATTTCAATTCAACCGCTTCTATCAGTGGCAATAAATCATCCTTGCTCGCATCTCTGCCTGCTTGAAATAACTATTCCGATTTCATGAGGCTTGATTAGATTAAAACGAGCTGAAAGTTACGTTGATAGAAAGAATCTGCTTTCTGTAAGATAAACTTATTGTCTCATAACCGGAAGTAGAATCGAACAATCAAAATTTTGTTGCATGAAGCAATATCCTGCCGAAAGCAACCATTTGCAACTGAATAGACTGACACCACGCAGGGAGACGACTGATTGACACTATTGTTCCCGTATCGAGTCACACTTAAAGAGTGTCCGCATCTCGTTTAATAGAAATAACTCTGACTTCCACGCCGATACAAACGGAACATTTCCCGTCGTCAAACCAACAACTATCAGTTAGTAATATTGACAGTTTTAAAAGCTTCCTTGCAGGCGTCCATATGATGCGAAACTGCAGAAAATGTCGATTCACTCGCCCAAACAATGTCTTTACCGATCTATTTTCTTTCTCCTTCTTCATAATTCTTAGCAGTGGTCGTTAATATTTCAATATTGCAAAAGTTATTTACCATCATCATAAGGCAGTGGATATGCCGGCATGCTTTGCTGGTAGTATAGCTTATTTAGTGATTGCTTTCGTCGTTGTATTTGACGATGTTTAGAGTCGTTGGTATCTAAGCTGTCTCTTGTGGGCTCTGTAATGTCTGGCGTAGAGCGTAGACAAACGTAAATTGAATATTAAGCGCATACAGTTGGTCTCAGTGTTTCCGTTATAGTCTTCAACTCGTCATATTAACTGGGGAAGTTAGTACTCACAGGTATCAACTAAAGCAGAAGAATCACAGAAAAGCTACTGAACTTGAGAGACCTGTTGTCTTAAAAAAAAGATCTTAAGAGAACGATTTTATAAATTCAACCGAAAACAGTACTAGCTGCTTGGTTAATGAATGCCAAATGATTTCTTTTTAAGGAAACGGCCATCATTTCTTAACTCACCTCTATGTATCTATCTCTATCTTGCTCTATCTACAATGACATGTTTTCCATCAGTTTCTTTTCTTTTATAACTTTAATCAATACTTGCTTCTTTACGATTTCCTAGTTTTCTTAAGTGTTTGCTTCTCCGTTCATTTTCTCAAACTTGTCATGGGTTTATGACAATTACTTGTATTTATTTTGCCTTCGTTGATTCTTGTGGGTATTAAATTCCCCGGTTCTTTTACCCTCATTATCTGTCCCTAAGTTTTCAGGACTTTCTGATTTTTAACAAAAGTTTTATTCGGCTTCCTTTTCTTCGTAAAACTTCCTCATTTGTTATATTCTAATTCTCAAAATATGTCTGTCAAAACACATCACAATTGCTTCAAGTTTGTTTTTTTATTTTTGTTTTTGTGATGAACGTTTCCAGTATTAACTACCATATCGGAGATTAAATATTAAATAATATTTCAACACTTTTCTTTCGTTTTTAATGTTAATCAATCATTTAGTTATTTCTAGATCGCTTTCTCACGCTTTTCGGTTTCTTTAACTTCACTGCTCAGCTGAATTTTAGCATCAACTTGATTTTCCTGTTGCCATGATATAGGTGTTCATAGCTGGGATAAGAATTATCTTGAACAGAAAATCAGCATCCTCTATCAAATGTTCCAAGAAATGGGACACGAGATAAGACTTTCCAAACGCAAAAATATGATCTGGAATTGGAATCTGAATCCATCAAACAAATACAGGATGGGGATTTAGTAAATACAAAACACTTCTGATACCTAGGTGTATAGATCAGCTATAACAAATTAAGTATAGAAGAAAAAGAAACTGAACATACAATATGCTGTGCCAGAGATAGTTTTGCCCAGTACTGCAAATTGCCACGAAACCAAAACATCAACCTGAAATGATCGTTAAATCAAAACTTTCATATGGTTGCCATACATGGCACCAAAGCTGTTCATATACAAAAGATCTTTCTAAGATCAATGTTGAAAAAAGGCTTTTGGCGAGTAACTCCTGGGGGGCTTGGTAAAGGTCATCCTGCATTGAACATTATGGATTGGTGCCACAAAATCACAAACAAAGAGACTGTACCAAAAAACAGACACTATATCACTTGAGAACTACCAATAAGAACAACAACTAAAATAGATAGCTCATGTAAGAAGATGAGAAAATAATGATATGATAAAGACGTTAACATTCTACACTATTTCAAATAGAAGGTTTAGAAGAAGAAAAAAGCATCAGTACGGGATAGAGCGGTAACAACTAATGGATTTTAGAAACTTGTTTTCCTTAAAAATGTCTTTGAAAGAGAAAGATAATATAAATATTTCTTTGTAAATAAATGGTTAACATTACCATTGCCATTAGCATTGTCAACTTTGAGCTACCTCTTTTACTGACATACCTAAATTCCGTCTTCTTCCAAATGACGACATGTCCTTGATTCTTGGTTTCACCTATTCTAAGTTTTCTAATAGGTTTCACCTATTGCAATAATTCTTTCACTTTTCTCATTGAATCAAGCATAAACACGTGCTCTTTAAAACGTATATTTTATTAGTTTTATCGATGATATATCAGTATTTGAAGAAAACAGAATGAATGAAATGCTTATGATATAGATAGAACCAGATTAGTAACAGGAAAATGGTAAGAAAAAAATCAATATAATTATAGATAAATGCCGGTACTCTATCATTGATAAGATAGTCATTTCTTTTCTAACATTTCTCGGAATCTGTGTTCCAGGCTCATTATAAACGGGAACCTACAAATGCTGATTTTAAAGACAAGAAGATTCACCTCACTTAAAAATTCGTTATCCTCAATCTTCTCAACACCATTTATCATTATTTGCTTCTGACAGTATTAATCTAATCTCCGTTAATATAAATGGAGTCGATTTTGTGGTTTAGTTAGGTGTGTTTGGAACACCGGTGCTGAAGGGCTTACAGATATATCACGTTTAAACACCAGTACTCGCACGATCACTGAAGTTAAGCAATATTTGGCTAGGAAACCTCTTGAGAATACCAGAGGCTGTGAGCTTCGATGTTCGGGTAATGCATTGGATAACGGCTCGTAATTGAAAATCGGGGAGTCGAGTTCCAATTCCAGTCGGGTTGATTATATTAATTTAACGAGCAGGTACCTTTGGTAATATGTATGCATCCACTTCTCGATCCAGATATGGTTTAATTAGTAAGACTTAGATCTGCAAAGAATTCTTACAATATCAAGATAGGTATTAGGTTGGTGCAAAAATAATGTCGTTTTCTCACATATGTTACTATGTGAGAAAACGACATTATTTTTGCACCAACCTAATACTTGCTTTAATTAACCCGCAAAAGGTTAGTAAGCCGCCAGAAAGAAAACGATTAATAACTGGTGAAGTTCACTTCTAACCCTAACTTCTAGAGCCTAAGAAATGCAAAGACACTTGCAAAATTGGTACAATATAAAACACTATTCCCTACCCTGTTTCTGTTAGGCAAAGCCTGATTTATTCAATAAATAATCATAAAAGTTATTTTTAGATGATTTATGACTGTTAGCCTTTAGATAAAATGGTGAGAATCAAAGTCAGTAAAATAATTTAGCAGAAGAAATAATTCTTTCAATGGATAGATAATATACAATTTTAGTCTATCACAACGCCATTTTAAACGAATAGGTACGTTACTGTCTATGTACCATATCATCACGTTTTAAACAGATCTAGACACTACTTAAATTAACTGGTCCCCTCATAAAAAATAAGGGAATTTCATAACAGAATTATTTTTGTAGGTACGCATTTATTAAATAACCCATCATTTGTCAGAATTGAAAAAATATTGAATTTTATCACTATCGAAGAGGGCTCTGTTCGTAATATGAAGACATTGTCAAATTATTCTTTGACTTTTTAAAGAGTATGTTACATTGTTTTTATTTGCTAATATTAAGTCTGAAACTATGATTACGTCACTGGTAAATACCTACTACTGGTGTCCATTTTCCCAATTCGTTATAGTTCGGAATTAGAGTAATATAACGCAATATAGTAAAAAGAAAAATCCGCCATTTTTATTGTGGATCTAAACATCAATGAACAATGATTTTCATCTATTAATGTTAGATTTTTCCCTCCGTTTAATAAACAGATACGTATATCTCCCCATATAATGAACAGTTGACATTGTTGATAAACAGTTGGAGTTGTCCCAATTATTGGTTAATGGAAGTGATGTGATGTAATATAACTGTTGTTGAAAGGGAAAGAAAAACAAAGCTTACCTTTTTTTAGTATTTGTTTTGTCTGATTTCTATCACGCACGGTTAGTTATATACTTGAGCGACAGTGATAGAACATGTAATTCGATTTAACATTTATTAAGCAACTGGAAGGACAGACCAGAGAGGCTATTAAGTAGATGGACAAATAAATAGATGAGCAATGGCAGAGGTGTACAGATAGATGCATAGATTGGTTATTTCCGGCAGACTTCGATATATTCCGTCAATCTGAACCAGGGAGATCTGAAAAAAACTAAGACATAAATTTACAGGCTCTGACAGATACTTATAAACAAGTATTAAACACCTTAATAAAAAATCATTATTATTTAAAAGATATATGTAAGAAAATAAATATATGTATAAATTTAATTATAATGAAATAATATATCTATGAAATATCTTTGTGTAAATAATCCGGGCTGCATATTCTGAGTGCATTTAAGAAGAATACGATGATTATGCCGGATTTTATTTTATTGTTATGATGAGAATATAAATTTATTATGCTGTTTTTGTTGTTTACGTGGTGTGGCTTGATATCAGAAATATTATTTTAAAAATGGACCCACCTGAAAAACCCAATGAATCAAAAACTATATTGTCTTACCAACTACCTCTATCAAATAATCGAATGAAATCTATCTAAAATCAACATAAAATTTATGGCTACTACATCCCAAAAAATAAGACTTGGTCAATACTAATCAAAACAATAAGCTAAAACCTGAAGGAGGAATTTGCTCCATTGCCTGTAATAATTGTCACAAAAACTATATAGGAGAAACCTCAAGGACTCTAAATAAGATATTATATGAACACAGAACGGACATTTTAGAAAATAATATATCAAATGCGTTTGTTAGCCATCGAGATTGACCACAATTTTGACATAAGAAATGCTAAAACTAAATGTCTAGAGAGTACCATGATCGCAAGTTCATCCACAATAAATTGCTCCCCCGACTCTTACATTTCACTATTGCTGGCCGGTCTTTCAGTATTACAGTGTGAGATACCTACTATCAAAATGATCGAAAAAAAATTAAATGACTCTAAATCAATTCGACTATGAGATAAAAAAAGAAGAAATTCTAAAAAATCCTGAAATCCCCAGCACCAACGTTCGTGCGCATGTGTATTCGTACCAACATAAGAAATTTAGTCCAATGAATTCGTGGAGGATGAAATGCTTTACAAATAAACTTTTTCTCCTTTGTCAGATAATTTATATATAAACAGAGATATATTAGAACAGAGAATAAAACTGAATGATATAGTGATAATAAATACGAAACTAATAAGGGCTACATAAACAGTGAAGACATCGAAATTTGGATCACCATAACATATTGTCCATACTGTTTCTATCTTCAAAAGACCTAAAGGTGATACTGAGCGCTCTCAACCTATTAATCGTGAAAACTTTGTAAAACAAGTTTTGAGCCCTCTGGCAATGCATATATCTTGTATATAATGTGTTAAAAATTCCACTTGTTCCTGGAGGTGAGAGTCTCCGACTGATGTTAGCTCGGTCGGGTTAAGATCCCAATTTGAAGCTATCACATGTCTAGTCACACTGAGGAGCTGTAAGACAGCGAAACAGAATGTGTGTGGACGACTATATATATATATATATATATATATATATATATATATATATATAATTATTTATTTAAAAATATGATTCCAACTCGCATATTTTTAAATAAATAATTATATTTATGCTCTACTTTCGTATCGAGCACTATTTTTTAAAAATAATTACAAAAATACTAAGGAACTTTGGATTATTTACCAAACCAGTTTCTTTCCTATTTTCTACAATATTTTCACACACACACACACACACACACATATATATATATATATATATATATATATATATATATATATATATAAAGTTAATAAAATCTTCCTTTCCATCATATTTAATATATATATATATATATATATATATAGATAGATAGAGATATATATGCAGAAATATAGTTTTAACGTGTGCTATAATTAATGAATAAAGTGCTCAATATCAGAGCTAGAGCGCATATAAATATAAAAGTGAACATTGAAGTCAACACACAGAGGCGATAGGCTTTTTCCTGTTAGACGCAGGTTAGTGTTGCCAACATCGTGTGAAAATATTGTGTGAATTGATTGGACGGTTTTTCCAATATTAGAAAAAAGTTATCTTGATAATAATTTGGCACGCAGTGTAATTATAGAAGTGGGGAATGTACAATTCTGGACATAAATATATATATATATATATATATATATATATATATATATATATATATATATATAGAATTGTTCTATCTATCTATATAACTATATATATATATATATATATATAGAATTGTTCTATCTATATAACTATATATATATATATATATATATATATATATAGTTATGTACAGAATTGTTCTATCTATCTATATAACATATATATATATATATATATATATAAATATATATAGTTATGTACAGAATTGTACATTCCCCATTCTGTAGAACAAAATTTGTGTTGCCTCAAGTCGTCTCTTCATTTTGAGGTAAACATCCAGCATTCACTGCTATATAAGAGAATTGATATTACATAACAGTTCAGCATCCTTTTTCTTTGTTTGCAGCGAAAATGTTCCGGCTTTATATAGTCCGCTATTCCAATGCGTCTTCATAATGATTCTTGCCTCGAGGTTGTTACTTCAAATTCTGAACGCTAGTGGTTAATTTACTTCCAACACTGAGGCATTCATTGACTTGGAAAACGGGAAGTTAACTGTAAAAAAAAATAAAATAAAAGAGCGCTATATACTAGTACAAATATTTGATTTCATTTCACAGCTACTGGTAGAAATTCCACACCGAGTCAACCAATAACATTTGTTTACAGGAAAAGTTCAATTAAGTTCTGGTGAAATTATACTGATAATTCCACAGCGAGAGACAATTTATTTCCTTATTGACAGTGACATATATGCAAGGTTGGATAAACGAAGGCGGTCCCGGTCGCTCAGCGGTTGTGATGGACTAGCAAGCATTAGGCTTATGACAGATTATCGAACGCATTATCTTGGCGCATTAAGAAATTTGGTTATGATCTGATATTAAATTATTATTTCTTACATCCGAATGGATATCGGCTCGACGCTTTTGAAAGGCGGGGTTGGCGATGAGAATTGAAGTCTGCACATTGTCAAGAATGCTTAATCGAAATAAAGTTTCAAACCACTTCCCTCTTTTACTTTCTCTCGCTATGTCAATCCACAGATACATCATGATTTATACATACATACATATATATATATAATATATATATATATATATATATATATATATATACACGTGTGCGTGCATGTATATATGAGCGTGTGCAGGCAGTTACACATACAGATATGTCTGTTCACATTCGAACGTACGCGTATAAATATATTTTATTGGTAGAAGAAAAACGAACATGTATTTCAATTCAAATATAAAATCATATGTTTATGTGCTTATAAAGGTGTAGCAGAAATACCTCCGACATAATGGTAAGACATTAGTGTCCTTACTGTCGTCATTTAGGTACTATTTTACTATTATGTGAGATGTAATTCTGACGGAAACTCCAATTTTGTGTGTAATATATATATATATATATATATATATATATATATATATATGATCCTAGAGATCCAGAAATTATCTTCCTAAGTTTCATCTAAATGAATCTTCAGTGCGATCTGAAGATCCATTTAGGTGAAACCGAGATAGGTATTTTCTGGTTCAGAAGAATTTTTAATACTTTGCTCTACTTGGTGTATTTAGCATTTTACGTCTTTTTTTATTCTACTCGATTGAGTTTTTTTCTTTTGTTGTTTTAGCTACACTTGCGGTGGTGAGCGATTTTTTTTATCTATTCGCTTGTTTTAGCCATTTCTTTTTTTATACATTTTTTCCACAGATACCAGTTTCTTTAAATATATTTTTGTTTGCAAATTGCACTATCCATGTTTTTTATACCAGTCGAGTATTGTATTAATATATATATATATATATATATATATATATATATATATATATATATATATATATATATATATATTCTGTTTAGACGTTAATTTTATAGATACAACGTTTTGAGTAAATGCTCTATTTTTAATTAAACAGAATAAATTAGATTTACTGGCCAGAATATTCGAGAAATTACACAGAAAATATGCTTCCTCTGACAGGAATCGAAACCGCAATTTCGGTGCAGGGATATAAGTTAGATTCTGACGGATGATGCATATTTTCTGAGAAATTGCTTGAATATTCAGACCAGTAAATTGAATTAATATTCCTTAATTAAAATCAGAGCATTTAGTTGTAGCCATAAAATAATGTATAAACAGAAATATATTCAAATATTTGTCGGATTTAGTCCGTTAAATATAATATGTGTGTGTGTATCTTCAAATATATATATATATATATATATATATATATATATATATACATGCACACATGTATTTGAAGATATATATATATATACACACACACACACATATATATATATATATATATATATATCCACACAGTGGTGTGAAAAAAAGGAACCTCTCAGATAATATTTAAAATAATTGTCATTTTTTCAGATAATCAACTAATCTCAATTAAGCTATAGATTCATTAAGAAAAACCTATTTTTTAATAAATTACAAACACTTTCAAATATTTTTATCAAGCTGGAATAAAGATATTAAGATTTGCAAAAGTAAGTGAATCTTTACATATGCATTTTGTTTTTTTGTTTTACATGGTTGCCGGTACGAATAATTTTTTGTACATATTTAAAAATTTAAATGACACGTGTTAATTTTTTTTGTAAACTGTGTATACTGCAGTCAAACAATATAATTCATTGGGTATGCAAAAGTGTGAAGTTAGAGACTAAATTATTAAAAATATATATGCAAAGATCAAAAGAACTTCTTGAAGCTTTAAAAAAACACATAGTTGAAATCTTTAATGTTGGAGAAGGCTACAAAAGGTTATCAAAACGATTTGGAGTTCACTTCTCCACCGTGCAACAAATTATTTACAAATGGAAGGCCTTTTGTATGACATCATCTCAATCAAGAATTGCCCGTTCGCGAAAAATAACAGCAAGAGCAAGTAAACGTCTAGTTCGGCAAGCCCAGGCAAATCCTCCTATGACCTTTACTGTTCTCCAATGTTCACTGGCCAATGTCGGAATGTGTATACATCTACAGTGCGAAAATAACTTAACAAGGCAGATCTTCATGACAAAATGCCTAGAAAAAGCCACCGCTTACGAAATAGCAGAAACATGCTCACCTCAAGTAAGCCCATATTAATAAGCTAGAAACATTCTGAGAAAAAGATTTTAGTGTCAAATGAGACCAAATTAGAGCTTTATTGGGAGGAACATTACGTGGTATATTTGGCGAGCTTCTAATACAGCTTTTGAAGATGAATTTGATACTAACCATTAAACATGGTGGTGACAGTATTATGATTTGGGGGTCCTTTTCTGTAGCTGGAACAGGCAAAATAGTATGCAATGACGGTACAATTGACCCTGCAAGATACCATGCATTTTGAATGAAGTGTCTTGTCTTCAGTTCAAAAGTTGTGATGAGGTCGGGGCTGGAACTTCCAACAGGACAATGATCTGAAGCATTAAATGAAATCCACAAAAAGCATGGATTCGTAAAAAGAAATTTCAAGCCTTGGAACGTCCTAGTCAAAGTCCTGATTTAAACCCAAGTGAAAATTTTGTGATTCAAGTGAAAGAAGCCAGTACATGCAAGAAACCCAGGTAAAATCGAGCAATTATGTGTGTTTTGCCAAGAAGAATGGTCAAAAGTTGTCACTCACTACTGCCAGAAACTTCTTAAAAATTATAAAAAAAAAGACTGGTTGACGTTGTAAGCTGAAAAGGAGGACTCACCAAATATTAAATGTAAGAGTTTACTTACTTTTTCAGATCTAGACTTTTAATTTATATTTTTATTCCGTCTTGATAAAAATCTTTCAAGTGGTTGTAATTGATTTAATAAAGGTTTTTCTTAATGAATATATAGTTTAATTGCGAGTTGTTGATCATCGGGAAGAAAGAGACAACATTTAAAATATTATCTTAGATTTTTGTGTATGTGATAAAAATTATAGTTATAAGCTGTTATATTTATTGTTAAAAGTGCTCAATATCAGGGATAGAGCGTATGTAATTATAAGAGTGGACACTGCGTTTAACTCCTAGTGGCGACAGTCTGTTTGATTCTTGAACGCAATTTTCAGGTTACTTGAAGATTTACGTTCAGGCATCAAACCAACTGTCGCTACTCAGTGATCACTTCAGCGTCCACTATTATGTGTGTGTGCGTATGTAGATTACGTCAGGCGTTATTATAGTTGTCAATTCGATTTAAAATAGACGCACATTTTATTTATTAAACACGTCTGTCGGAACCTGTTTAATAAATAACAATATGGCGTCTGTTTCAAATGAGAAGTGTCCGCTGAACAGACGCTATATTTTTATTTACTCCTGATTACTCCTCTGTTCTTAATCCTTAGCAATGTTCCTATTTCTTATTCTTCTACACTCAATAAGCCCTTGCATCTTGGTGCCTTTACTACCTTGCTTGAGTTGAATTATATATATATATATATATCATAATTAAGTAATTCATTGAGTCTAGAAGAAACCACAATAGAATGCAGTTTCGTCCTATATTTTCGTGTCATCAGAAGTGCACATCTACTGCTGAGAATTAAACCCCGACCCTTAGGATACAACGCAAGCGTCATACCAACTGTAAATGGGCCTTGGTGAAGAAGAGGTAACAAATTAGACTCAATATAGCGCCGCTCTTCACAAATTCCGTGCGGTAACTCATCGCTATATATGTGTACTTGTCTGTATAAACTGAATATATATATATTTACAAGTGAACATTAAAGTCAACATTCAGAGGCGACAAGCTGTTTCATGCTAGTCACGGCCTGACGATTGCGTCTAGCATGAAACAGCCTGTCGCCTCCGAATGTTGACTTCAATATTCACTTTTATATTTAGACACGCTCTATCTCTGATATTGAGCACTTTATACCAAAAATATAGGATACCTTAAGACGATGTTTCATCAAATATATATATATATATATATATATATATATATATATATATATATATATATTGTTATATCGTGGAGAATACGATATAAGCAACTAGGTAATTTCGAGTGGAAAGATTACGCTAAACACAGGAATTATGTAAAACAAATAACAAGGTTTTTATTGTATGGAAAGTACAATGATTAAGAATTCTTAATAAGTAGGAAAACGGGAGATACGTCACGGAGATCTGTAGTGGTACTGCTACTACAATACTTCGTCACGTCTTTTCTTTTCTCCTCATTCACGTCTCTTTAGACTGACCAATCACTGTCGGGGTGTGATACCTTGTTCCACTGTAACATATATATATATATATATATATATATATATATATATATATATATATATTTATATTTATTTCTGGCAATACATTAACAACAATACCTATTTATAATAAACTTACCAACAATACAATTTTGTAGCAGAATTACCAACATTACATTTTATCTGTTCAAGGTATGCAACTGATTTAAAAAATATATTTAGTTGAAGCCATATAATTGTGTTCAAAATATTTAGATTTTGGTATTAAATAACCCATAGAGGTTGATATGCTGCTAAACACAATCAGCCAAATTACTACTCAATATAAATGGTCAAACAAACTAGGCTCGCTAAATATTAATTAATTCACACCGAAATCCATTGACAGCGCGGCCTATCAGAAAGATAAGTCAATATTTTTAAACTTGTTAATCAATCGATGGCATTGACGCAGTCACTGAACCAGCGCGTGAGTTTGGTTGTTTGATTTTTCAATATCTCATCCCTTCTTGGACTATTTAATATCAAAATTAGTCTTTATAAAAATTCTTTGAGTCTACAAGCACTTACTTGGGTTGGGGATAGGTAAATACTGATCGTTTACATTGGAGTCTATAAGTACTTACTTGGTTCGGGGATAAGTAAATAGTGATTGTTATATTTAGTCTACACGGGATAGGCAAACATTTGTCGTTTATATTTGAAACTATACGAGCTCACTCGTTTCGCCGATAGGTAAATACTGGTCATTTCTATTTACGCTTACATGCGTTTACTTGGGTCAAGTATAGGTAAGTTACTGATGGCTTATATTAGAGGTTATTTCGTAGGTGGCCGTTTCTTTTCTCCTTTTTAGACGCAGTTTTAAAACTTCTGCAATAAATGGAGTTACTGTATTGTAGGTCAATCGACAGAATACACAAACATAGATATGTGCGTATATATATCTTTTAAAGTAGGTATATATATATATATATATATATATATATATATTTCGATTATAGGTGCAGTTCAATTTATAATTACATGAATCATTCATACAAAAAACAAATATAGAGGTTAATGATTTAAATGGCGAGATATATCTTCGCAAAAAATTTCAATAAGGTACACGAACCCCGAACCTGTATATGAATGATATGATCCCTGTTTATAAATTCCAGTTGCATAAGGTCTTTTTAGAAGCTTTCGTCTTTTTACAAGCTTTCGTCTGTTCCTACAGACATTCTCAGGTATGGAAATAGATTTGTTCTTGTTTTTTACTTCTCGGTAATAAGAGAACAACGAAAATATAGATGTAATCCGAAAAAATGCTATGAGAAATGTGTTATTGTTTTGGAACGTGCGGTCGCAACGCTGAGTTTGAATTTTAAATTTTAAGGTTGTGCGTTTTTGTACAAATATAGTAATAGGAGATTTCTTTTTTACTGGTAGGTTTTCCGCCAAAGTGGCATGAACTATATGATTCAATAATTACAGGAATGTCACACTTATTATCCGAAAGTTGCACGTTGGATCAGTTATTTCAATTTCGATTATAGGTGCCGTTCAATTTATAATTACATGTATCATTCATACAAAAACAAATATAGAAAATTGTTTCCGAAGATGTATTTTCGCCATTTAAATCATTAACCTCTATATGTTTTTGTATGAATGATTCATGTAATTATATATATATATGAAGAAATATAGTCTTAAGATGTGTTATATTTATGGGATAAAGTACTCAATATCAGAGATATAGCGTGTGTAAATATAAAAGTGAACATAGAAGACAACACTTAGAGGCGAGAGTCTGTTTCATGCTAGATGCAATCGTCAGGCCTGACGATTGCATCTAGCATGAAACAGACTGTTGCCTCTAAGTGTTGACTTCTATGTTCACTTTTATATATATATATATATATATATATATATATATATATATACATATAGTAGCGTCCAAAACTAAGGGACAAAATTTTAAAACCATATATTTGTTAGAAATAACAACTGTGAAAAGCTGAAATTTTGACAACTGGTAGTCGTTATCATCCATAATAACATACTAAAATTTGAATCATTTGCAAAGGATAGAAAAAGAATTATAACAATTATTTATTTATTTTCAAATTTGGAACGTCCAAAAGTAAGGGACAAAATTGAGAAAAACAATGTAAACAGCAAAAAAACAATAAAAATACATGTACAATCAATATTTAGTAAATGAGCCCTTGCTCTCAATGACAGCTGTACATCTTCGACTACAAGAACGAATCAGTTCTTGACAATCCTCGATACTAATTTTAGACCATTCTTCTTGAAGCTTCACCCACAAATTTTCCGTGTTATTGGGATTTCTTTCCATAACTTTCACTCCTAAGGTCTTCCAAAGATTTTCTATTGGATTTAAGTCAGGACTTTGCGGTGGCCAATCCATAATTTCCAAATCTTGCTCGCTAAGGTAACTCAATACCACCTTTGCCTTGTGACATGGGGCATTATCTTGCATAAAGGTACCCTATCGAAACCTGAATTCTGTATGATTGGTACAACCTGATCTTGAACAAAGTTTTTATAGATCTGCGCGTTTACACGAGTTTGTAACCGGACAAGAGGCGTTGTACCTTGGCTAGAAAACATTCCAAATACCATGACGCTTCAGCCCCCAAACTTGACAATTTTCTTAGTACACTTTGCACTTAATCTTTCACCAATACGACTCTTTACATTGTTTTTTTCCATCATTTCCAAATAAATTAAACTTGCTTTCATCACTGAAAAATACTTTTGCCCAATTTTCATATGTCCAAATTACATACCTGTTTGCAAACTCTAATCTCTTCTTCTTATTCTTCGAACTAACAAGTGGTTTCTTCCCTGGGGTTCGATTAAACAGCCCTATTTCTTGCAGTCGTCTACAAACAGTCTGTCTTGACACATTAACACATGAGGTACTATTCATAATCCTTTTAATTTCTGTGCAAGACTTAAAACGGTCCTTTAATGACATACTCTGCATTATTCGATCTTCTCTTGTCGAAGTTTTGCGGGGTCTGCACTAACTATTTTGCCAGTATCATTGTAGGATTTAACAACCCTGCCTACAACACTCTTGGAACGTTTCACTTTCTCTGAAATCTCTCTAATGGTGTGCTTTTCCTTGTGTAGCTTCACAATAGCTTGTCTCACAGAGTAATCAAGTTTTTGGCGTTTCGCCATGGTGCCGGCTGATGCAACGTTTACAAATGACTAAGTAAGACTTATTCTTTAGAGGAAATCAAAAAAATTGAATATAGCATACTGTTTACATTGTTTTTCTCAATTTTGTCCCTTACTTTTGGACGATCCTATTTTGAAAATAAATAAATAATTGTTATAATTCTTATTCTATCCTTTGCAAATGACTCAAATTTTAGTATGTTATTATGGATGATAACGACTACCAGTTGTCAAAGTTTCAGCTTTTCACAGTTGTTATTTCTAACAAATATTAGGTTTTAAAATTTTGTCCCTTAGTTTTGGATGCTACTATATATATATATATATATATATATATATATGTCCGGCTATTGTTTTCTGCCAAGTGGGCTAGCCAAAGCCTTTCTTATTCAAAAAGCCAGTTCAATCCACAGACTGAACAGGATAACATTGTAATAAAAGGGAACTATTATCGTTGGAATCGGTTTCACAGAGCAGTGGTTTGTGGGAAAAATCAGTTCGAGTGGAACTTACTTCTCACCAATGGAACACGGAGGGTATGTGGGTCGTTTTCTAATATGTAAGTCGCATGGCGTGTACTTGTCTCGAAGATTTGAATTGGCAAGACTAAGGAATGGAGTTCGTCCGAGCACATTCCCTAGAAGTAGCATCAGAGCAGCGAGAGGTTTGACAAATCCAGCCTAGATTGGAGGGTGGAGAATAATCCGTCACCCGCAAGCGTTCGGAGACACATTTGTGCTACTAATCATAGTGATCTGCGTCAAAACACCAGCATTTTTTGCAAGCCACAACTTAAATGAAATTAGCACGGAAAACGAAAACGAAAGGAAAAACAAGTGAAAGAAAAAAAAAGAAAGAAGAATCAAAGAAAAAAAAGGAAAGAAAGAACAAAAGAAAAAGCAAAAGAAAAAACGAAATTTTAAATTAAACAGAACAGAAAGAAAAATAAAGGAAGCAAAGATGTCGAACAAAAAAAGAAAGAAAAGAAAATGAAAGAAAAAGTATGTTTAATTCAAAAGGAAAATAGAAAAGGAAATAGACAGAAAAACGGAAAATATAAATAAATATACCAAAGTCCATGAAAAGGAAAATATAAATAAAGAAAAGAATAAAGACATGAAACAAAGAAAAGGAAAAAGAAACGATAAAAGAACAGAATAAAAGAAAGAAAGAATTTAAAACAAGTTCGGAAAAACGTAAATAGAAAGTACGAAAGAAAGATAAAGAAAAATCGAAAGAAAGGATAAAGGAAGAAAAGGTATGAAACGAAAAGTAAAGAAAATAAATTCAAAAAAATAAAGATTCTTAAAATTCTTCTAAGAGACAAAAAAAAAAATCAAAAAGCAAGATAACGATAAAATTAGATTCAAGAAGCAGACAAACAAAAAAGAAAGAAAGAAATGGGGAAAAAAAAAAGAAACGAAAAACTTAGGACAAATAGAAATGTACGAAGGAAATAAGAGAAGGACAAAAGAGAAAAAAAAAAAAAAAAGAAAAGAAAAGAAAATGATAGAAAAGAGAAAACCATAAAAATAAAAATAGAAAAAAAAAAAACAAAAATAAAAATAAATGGAAGCTTTAGGGCAAAATAAAAGACAGAATATATTCTGAGAATAACAAGATTTAGTTTTTGGCAGTCGGCGCGCAAAAGTGTTTTAATTCAAAGAATCACAGATATCTGACACGGTGTTGTCTTCCGGACATTAACAGAGACAATCGCCTCTGATGAATGGTTCCCAAATAAAACTGACAAAGATTTCCAATTGTTATTTTTTATTTCATTTCTGCCATTATTTTCTATTGAGTGCAACTATTGTAATACCATTTCATTACCTTTTTAAACAGTATTATTTCATCCTGCCAGGAATTTTTTAAAACAAATATCTACAAAAGAATTTCTAAAGAAAGTATTATGATTTTAATAATTTAACATATGCAAGATAATGAAAATCGATAACTTGGACAATGTCGCAAAGCATATTATCTACAGATATTAACATTAATTTATCATCATTGATTATCACCAGTCCTATGACCGTGTGTAGCTCTTGGGTCCCTGTGCAACTGAGCACTTGACCAGTTCCCTCTACATACCTAGGTTGGAAGCCGGAGAAGCATTCATTCGTACGTCGCGTGTCTTCAGAGAGTAGACATGGACAAAACCATCCCTCTCCACGTAAAATTATAAACTGTCCAACTTGAAGGCTCGAATTGATCACGCAAGTTACTTTGATTCCATTGGGGACGGGGAACCCGATGCCCTAATTGTTGGCGTCAGTCTAAAAAACCCTCCGCTAAATAATGCCGTGTTATCTATGGAATCCAGTCTAGATATCTATGTACATATATCTAGATATCCATCTACATATCTATGGAGTCCAGTACTAGACGGCTGTTGACCCTGCAAGAGAATCCACTCACCCTTTGATAGGTTTTGTTTTTAATCCCTCTTGTTGACTAACCAACCTCCAGAAAGCCTAATGGAAGAACCAGTTCGTTAGCCGATGACCCGACCATGCAACCGGTTGTACTAAGTTACATATTACCAACTTTACTCGTAGAATAACCTGACTTAAGATTATTTACTAAGCTTGAGTTGATATCAAACAAGACCATATTTGTCACAAGTTAATTAAACAACATCACTATAGGCTACCTCTAAAAAAGCTTAAATTATTCCTGTATAAAGCGTATTTTATATATTTTTAAGCCGCGTGTTATACATGAGAATTATATTACAACTCTTTTCGTTTCTTTTTTTTTTATGTGCATCGCAATATTCGGGGATCTATTGTCTGTAGTAAGTTATGGACCATGGTCCAGTTAAATAGTCAACGAAGTGTTTTTAATCGATGATCAAGCACTGCATTTGTTTGAAATATATCCCCTATATACAGTAAGTCCATTTTATTTATTTTTTTACTCCTAATCGTAACAAAGATAAACGTCGTAACAGTTTCATCTATATTGTTAGTCTAGTAAGTGTCGTGTATATCGTTGTAGACCACAGTCATATTGTCCTTTTTCTCCCAAAATAACGCCATCTTCACTGCTTTTCAGTGTCTTTTTCAGGCAGCATTTTTTGACTTACAGTAATAGCCATTAGCTATTGGAATGCATGTTTATTTACAATAGGGTTTTTGCTTAGTCTTTTTGCCACAACACTTCTTAGATTTTTGTCTGAACATGCTTATTCATTTGCTCTACATGTATATCTATAAAAAAACAGATGCCTGAGTGTGTCCGGGTCTGTGCGCATGCTGTTTATGCACGTTAACATTTCTTGACCGATTTCGATGAAATTTTATACACATGCTGAAAATTTACCAAGTTAGGTCAATAACAACTTTTCAATCTGCAGCCCCCACTCCGGACTTTGCAGAAAAATCGATAAAACTGAAGGAGGGTACGACTTTTGCAAAATACTAGGGCAAAGTTACACGCAAACAAAACTTTTACTGGATGAGCGGATGTTCTTTTCACTTAATGCAAAAGATAGCTCATGTTACGAGGTTTGTGGAAAGTGCTTTTTAGTTTTCATGTGACATTGACTACACACAAAAACTGAAAAAAAAAAAATCTGTGAAAAAATCGGGTTCTTCTTACTACTTAAACTTGAATAACTTCCTCATTTTTTATGCAATTTTCTTCAAACATTTCGCAAAAAATTTGCCATCATACAAGAAATAACATAGTTTTAGTTCTGCTCGCTTCCCTGTGTGAAATGAAAGAACACGAAAAACTGATAAAAACGTGCGTTTTCGGCCATAACTCCCTGGCTTTTCATCCGATGCTTTACAAATTCTTTCCATGTAATTTACATATGACACAGAAATTATCTTGCATGAATGTTTGCTTTAGATTATTTTAGTTAAGTGGACAAAATCTGCGACAAACAAGGTCCAAAATTGGCTTTTGCCATTTAGCCAATAGTTTCTTCATATGATTCCATCCTAAATTGGCATTAGAACAAGCTTTGATGCAAAGATTGTTTGAGACGGATTATTGAAGCGTTAAAAAGGAAAACTTTCCGAAGAACCTCTTATTAACCGCAGCTTTACAGTAACAGTGCGGAGGAGGGAGGGGGCGTTCATGCGTTTGTAGTTGAATCAAGCTCTGACGCTCCATCGCTGATTTTGTTTCATTATTAGATATGTGAACAATGTCATACTATTTGAAATTTACGGTCATAGGAAATTCACTGAATATATAAAACATTGAAACACTTTGAACCTGAGCAACAACCACACAAAAAGGTTTTATCGATGGAATTCCTTTATTAAGAACAATCAAACACTTGCGAAGAACATACCGCAAAAAAGATGACTGTTGGAGAGTAACTTAATATACCAAC
This sequence comes from Acanthosepion lycidas, assembly GCA_963932145.1. Lineage (NCBI taxonomy): Eukaryota > Metazoa > Mollusca > Cephalopoda > Sepiida > Sepiidae > Acanthosepion > Acanthosepion lycidas. Next base: position 50,291,269 of record OZ010594.1, read on the forward strand.
GGATGGTGTAAGCAAGCGGGGTTTGCTAGTGTATAGAGGGTGCAGTTATACAATTGCAGCCATGTTCACCCGGGCAACACCGAATACCTCAGTTAGTAATCCATAAACGTAAACTATATAAACTCTTATTTTTTAGTCGATGCGGATCGGATAATTAATTCAATAAATGTTCCATTTAGGTTAGATTTATGCTACTAAAAATCCTAAAAAACGTTCAATGAGTATTGTTCACGTGATAAGCTTCTACCCAGAATTTCCTTATCTAAAGTTAGGTAGTATAAATCTGTGTGTAATATGACGTGCGTAATATAAAACTGTGTGCATTTTCCTTGCAGTGGCGACGACAGGTGATAGATTCGTTATTACGATAGTGGACTATTCCAATATTTTTACGAAATCAGTAAATGAAAAGACGGAATTTGTGAAAGAGAATAGTGCAGCAATAACCTACGGTATGGGTAATCTATTATTTATACATATATTGTCTGCTACAATAGGTAGCTAATCATTGCCAGGTGGACGCATTATGTTCTTTGGCCCGTGTATTCATCAGTCAATCTTTGCATCTATAGAACATATGGTTTAGTCGATAATAATATTGCTAAGTTTATCTTCTAAAGTACATTTTAACCATATCATAATTACGATTAAACATATCTTTGCCAACCATCGGCCTGAAATAATTTATTTTGTGTTGAAATGGAACCATATGAAAAATCAAACTTGAAAAAAAACATCAACTTTAAATAAGTGTTCCAAGAAATAGGACGTCGCATAAACCTTTCCAAAATTATACATTGAATCTATCCCAAAAATGAAGAATGTGGAATCATATAAACTAGACACACTAAACATCACTGTGTACGGAGATTTTTTAAATCAAAGCTAAGATATGAGACAAGGCCGTAACATAGGGCACCCAGAGAGAACAGAGAACTCACTGTTCAGGCGTAATTGTTTAGCGAGACCAGCATGCTAACCATTATACCACATCGAAGTGACCATATTGTATCAATTATAATAAATTTGGCAGAAGAGATAAGAAAATTGAACGTAGAACTGTCGACCCTAGCGGTCATTTTGTCTAAGCCCACAAGATGCTATAAAACGTAAACATTAATCTAAGAACTCGAGATATATTCTTAAACAGCCTTATCAGATTGAGGCATTATATAGATGTTATGTATGGCAGTCGTCCAGGAATGTCTTAACTACCAGCTACATACAAAAATATTCCCAGATCAATGATTAGAAAAACAAACTTGAAGCAAATGAATCCTATAGGTTTTCAGTGTTTTAGATATTCAGTAAATTTCCTATGGCCGTAAATTTCAAATAGTATGACATTGTTCACATATCTAATAATGAAACAAAATCAGCGATGGAGCGTCAGAGCTTGATTCAACTACAAACGCATGAACGCCCCCTCCCTCCTCCGCACTGTTACTGTAAATCTGGGGTTAATAAGAGGTCCTTGGGAAATTTTTCCTTTTTAACGCTTCAATAATCCTTCTCAAGCAATCTTTGCATCAAAGGTTGTTCGAATACCAATTTAGGATGGAATCATATGAAGAAACTATTGGCTAAATGGCAAAAGCCAATTTTGGACCTTGTTTGTCGCAGATTTTGTCCACTTAACTGAAATAATCTAAAGCAAATATTCATGCATGATAATTTCTGTGTCACATGTAAATTACATGGAAAGAATTTGTAAAGCATGGGATGAAAAGCCAGGGCCGAAAACGCACGTTTTTATCAGTTTTTCGTGTTCTTTCATTTCACACAGGGAAGCGAGCAGAATTAAAACCACACTTATTTCTTGTATGATGGCCATTTTTTTTCCGACATGTTTGAAGAAAATCGGATACAAAATGTGCTTAATAAAGTTGTTAAGTAGTACGAAAATACTGAGTTTAATCTTTGTGACCCACTATTGTATCCTCCTATCATAGTGAGGCCTGATTAGCAAAATACACTTCGGTATACATTTTTTGTCTATTCAATTTTTGGATTCCATTGCTTATGATAAAATATTGTAATAAAAAAAATATCAGGGATGAAAGATTCCAGATCCAGGTCGTTTCTCACTTCTTGGAGGAAGCCCCTCACTGATTGACGTCTTCAGGGCAGTAGCCGTAATCACCACGCTTGGCTAGAGAACCTGCTAACAGGAAGAGGAAGAATTGGATTCATACCTTTTTCAAGGATATGTGCACGTGCCAATGTAACGATCCCGACTGGAATTCAAAATAAGCTCTCCGAATCCTGATATCGAGCTGCTATCCATTACTTCAGCGTTTCCCCAACAAATTACTGACTTTTCATCTGATTCTATATATTTTTCTCTGACAAGTTCAAAGTGCTTGACATTCAGTTGATCGTTTCCTGATCAAAATATCCATTAGAAAATCAATATTTTCTCTAATCAAGAACATAACTATTCGCTTTTATCTCTTACAAAATTATATGGAAAATTTTATTGGCATTAGTAATCTAATGTCAACGTTTATAGGCGAACACTTTTAAAGTATAGCACTTCGAGAAGGCAGCTGTTGAGTTTCGATAACTTTCTTCTATTATGCTGCGTGATCATGGCTCTCCATATCGTCCTATCCTTTGTAGAGAATATTTGTCTATTTACTATTTCTACTAGTTCTGTCATTCATTTAGACAATCTTGTTAGATAGGTTACTCGATGTTTGCTTTTTTTGTCTTCAGTATGAGTTTGAGTGTCGAATTCTACAAGCACTATTTACTCGTGTGTCCTAGAAATTCCAACTGTCTCTCTCTGATTCTAAGTATAATTGTCTTTATTGCATCAAGTTCTTTTCTCGATATGCTTCCCGGAAATCTCAGTCGTCTTTTTTTTTCCTGATTCACAGTGCAATTATCCTTTTTGTTCTTACTTTCCTTAAGACTTCCTCATTGCTCATCGTCCCAGAATCCGTCGGTAGATCTACATGTCTTGGCACATGTCTCCTCTTCATCTGTGAGAAAATTTCCAAGTTTTGACTGTTATATAGGATTGTTCTTACGTAGCTGGTTATCACTATTTTTATATGTTCTAATACGCCTTTTTGATTTCAATGATACATTGTTCCTTGTTTGTTATAAACCTACGCAGAAAATTACATTACTTTCATTACTTGATGTTGACATTTCTTCTGTTTGCTAACGGCCACATAAAGGGTGTTTCATTAAGACGGATCAAAGTCAGTAGTAAATAAATCAATGTTATTGGTGAAAAATTATTTATTTCTCTATTGGATCCTGTTATTAAATCGATGATCAAAATTTTTGATGACGTCTCTGCAGAGTTGCTACTCGATCTCACCAATATGCCTTCTCACATCCTTCAGCCGTTGAATTGTTGTTGGATTGCACGATCATGGTGGCCAATTGAATGTTTCGAGAGAGGGTACGACGTGGGAACTTCTCATTCAAATTCTGTTTGAACGTCCATTTTCGTAATAGGCTTCGATAACTTTAACACGTTCTTTGATTGTTAATCTTTCCATCGTTGAAACATTTAAGTTTTAAATGTGAAAGAAAAAGAAAAAAATCATTAGACGCTTAAACTTGATTCACATTTTAAATCGGTCCATGTTATTGTTGGTCTTCTTAAACTTGATGGTTAATCCTATCTTTTTGCTTTCCTTACAGGATTTAACATGTTATACTCGTGTATAAATCGATAATTTAATAGTTTTGAGGTATCTTTTTTCGAAAATATATGGGTAATAATCATTTTGGATTAAGATTCGTGCACAATAGGAAAAAAGGAAATAAACCCTGTTGTTTGTAACATGAAAATGATTTTAAAAATGAATTAAACTTGTATTTGAATGGAAAGATAATGCTCTTGTTAATATATAATATATACTCGCTATTTTTGTTTTAATGCCAATTGCTGTAACAATAATCAGTAAAAGGAAATGCCTTTGGAAGATTTTGTACGAATTTATGAAAGCCGGATCGTGAATTTATTTTTATAACAATTTCTAAAAACTTAGATGTCATAAAATATGGCGTATTGTCATCGAATTAGATATGCACAGAAAGAATAGACAATAATCATCGCATGATAGTGATATTTAATCATTAATCTGTACTGGCCAAGGTGATGATGGAAGTCTAATGCTGTTCAGGTGAAAAATATGGAAATGTTTTCCCTGAAGGAAACAGTTCCAAGTCATTCATGCTATGGGATTGCATGATAGTTAAAGGACCAGGGGAGATGAGAATCCTTATCTCAATAATCAATACTTATGCGTGCATTGAAATGCTGGATAATTCTCTTCATTCCATCGATAGGAAATTGATTTGATGATGATGAAGTCACATAGCAAAGTGTATTAAATTTTTTTTCTTCGGGAAAAAGGTAAATAAAATCAAAGGCATGGAACGTGAACCATCTAGATATAAATAGAATTGGAAATCTAAAGGTGTAAATTACGATAAATGGTCTATGAGAAGGTTGCAACCACCAAAGACCATTATTCAGGGAGGTTGGAATCACTTTGATAAAGAATATTGCTTTAAATAAGTGAAGTCCATGCATTAAAGAATTAAGACTTCCATAAAAGATGGAAGAATAGCAATTAAGTATTAGTTTTAATTTTCTTGAGAAATCCCATAAGATTTTCCTCTCTATGACTTATGAAAAATGAAGCTATTAATTTAAATATTTTAATCAGCATTGATAACATTAATTTAAATAATCTAGTCAGCTTTATTGAATGAATATTGTATAGAACCAATATGGTCAAGTTTATTGAATTAATATTTTTATAAAGCCAGACTGATCAGCTGTTAAATAAGGAATGTTCTGAATCTTATTTTTTACTAGTTTATGTACTTGCCAAATGAAACGCCAAAGTGAAAGTGTGCTAATTCCATATTTGTTTCCAGGGAAGTATTAGGTTAGTGCAAAAAATGATGTCGGTTTTTGACGTATTTTTTAACGTCAAAAACCGACAATATTTTTGCACCAACCAAATAGAATCAAGATTTCTTGACCAAAATTCTAAGATCAACCAAAAATGCAATTGACTTATACACAAGGGTATAGTGAAGGTTTCTCTTTCCGACCAAAAAACATTCAAATATTTGATCAGATTTTGTGAAGGGGTCATACCGAAAACCCTTCGGCAACAAGGCCTCTGACCAGGAGAATGGTGGTTTTGAGGAACGTGGAACCACATCGTAACTGCTGGTATTCCCAGGTCTGCCCTAATCTGAGGTGGTGGCACTTGTTAGGGTCCTAGTTATGGGCAAACAGTGAACCCTCAAACCAAAATCAATAGAACATTTTTATAGTAAACTGACAATACAACACTAAAATAGTATGAAAATACATTTTATAATAAGATTACCAGAAATAAGCTTTTTGTAATGGAATTACAAAGAATGAGTTAAAAATGATCAACAATACATTTAATGATCTACAAACTATATATTTAAAAACATGTTATAAATTTATGTATAAAATATACGTAGTTGAAAGCATAAAAATACTTACAAAATATTCATATTTCGGCACTAAATAACCCAGATATGTTGATATGCCACTAAACAAAATCAGCCGGAGATAGCCGAAAACCCTTCCGTACACCTTCGTGTGACTACATATATGCGATTCTAGGCTTTTGTGTCATTGTTGCTATTCTCTAAGTATATTTTTTTTGCACAAAACTCCAACACTCAGTGAGGATCGAATTCTCTACCAATGATTTGCAAAATCATTACACCACGACAAGGTGGTCTAAGACATACTATTGTTACCTGTATTCAGAGTCAGCTTATTTATTAATCTGCGATTTATGCATTTGCAGGAATTAGTTTAAATGCAGCAGCTGAGATGATATGTTTTTCCTTAGAAGTTAAAAATGTTATGCTGTCAACTTTATGTCTGTTATTGTAACCCCTATTCAGTTTGTAAGGAATTATTATTTAATATTCATTATCTCTTATTTATGTAGCATTTAGATTCTTTGAATATACTATTAAAATAATGACAGTAATAATGTCGTTTTTTGACGTATTTTTAACGTCAAAAAACGACATTATTACGTCATTATTTTTGCACCAACCTAATAATTTAAAATAAAGCTCCCTGGACATGTTTTACAACATACTTGCAAACGTAACAAATATATGTTGTACCATACCTACGGACGATAATGGGCATGCCCCTATTCACATAAATACAGTAGTAAATACTGTATGTTAGTCTGCAGTCGGAGATTCGTCTCCAGCCGTGCTGGTAAAACTCTCTGTCTCTGGGCAGAAAGGATCTCCATTCGAGGCTATGTCGAAGCTCAGTCTCTCGCCTCGGGAAACAGCTACCCGAACCCGTTTTTGGTCGGGGGGGATTTTTGGTCGAGCCTACAGGCTAGGATACCCTACATTAAATTCAGTCTTGTGCCACATCTGACTGCGTGGAGCGATTGGTAGATATCCTGCAGTTGGAGAATCATTGTGGAATTCACTTGACTCACTTCTAGCAATGGACTACTTTCTCTACGCTGCGCTGACGAATCTTATATATGTTGTTCGTGTTCTAAGTATTATCGTTCATTACCAGCCTTCATGTGATTGTTCTATTCAGTAACATTCCCTTGGTTACAACAATATACTACCACGCATATATATGTTGTTGCAATCTATATTCGGGATGTAAAGAATTATTATTTATAAATCATATCTTATTTAAGTAGAACTTTGAATATACTAGTTTAAAATAAAATTCACATGACAGGTTTTACATCGTACTTACAAAGGTTATAATATACTACCATGACTATGTATGTTTTTGTAATCTATATTCGGAATGTAAAGAATTATTATTTAAAAATCCTGATCCGCTATTGACGCCATGTTCACACCTAATCTCCTTACAGCTATTTCGTTAGTGCTATAGACCTACAGTAATTATCTCCACTTTTCCTAATGCGCTCTATCTTCACTTCTTTTATGTGCTGTGTCTTATCAGGACGTAGTAGATCATGGCACTCCACATCCTCCTCTCCGTTGTAACTCTTGATAACGTTTGTCTTTTTGTTATATTTCCCAAACTGTTCTACCATACATTTACTCAAGCGCATCAAGTATGTTACGCTTTGTTTTCCTCTGTTCCTCTTTCCCCCAATCTGTCATATAAGTATCAGATTTTCCAAGCCGCCCTCCTTACTCATTACGTGACGCAGAAATTCCAAATGCCGCTTTCTACTGTTAAGGATAAGTTTGCTTTTTGTTTACATTTTCTCTAAAACATCGTCGTTGCTCACATGTTTGGTCCATGTTATGCTCAAAATCTTTCTGTAGAACCACATTTCTGTTGCTTCCGGTCTTCTCTTGAGGAGATTTTCCAACATTCATTGCAATATAGGACACCTATTACGTAACAGTTCAATACTCTTTTCTTTGTTTCTAATGAGATTTTTATGTCTTTTAATACTCTGCTTAGATTTTGGAATGCAGCTTTGTCTATCCCAATACATCTTCCGGTTTCTGTGTCGCACATTCCGTCCTCTGTTAGAACACTTCCCAGATATTTAAATTTTTATACTTGCTTGATTTTAGTAACCCCGATTTGTAATTTGTATTTTGGACACATCCTTTTTCTGATAACCATGAATTCTGTCTTCTTGTATTTTATGTTTAGTCCTTTCTTCTCGCTTTCCTTCTCTACCTTCTTTGGGAACTTTTGTAGCTTCCTTTCCGTGTCTGCTATCAACACTCTGTCATCTAGGACTTCTGATTCTCTCAGAATTGCCTCGGGCAACGCTGAATAAATCCAATGAGAAGACACATCCTTATCTAACAACTTTTTCTATTTTTTTTATATCTGTTGAATACATTTTCTGTCGGTTTGCTGCCAGTTTTTGCTCACAAAACATTTGAGCCTTGCTTTACTTCATACAAGAGGTAAGAATTCAAGTTAGAAAGTGAGTATATATATATATATATATATATATTGTGCGTGTATTTAAGCAGCATTTTTTCATTGATGCATGTTTCATTAAATAATATAAACAAGCTTTGTCTATTTATTTTAAGTAGATTCCTTTCATATTGTCTGATAAACTTAATAACATTATCATTGAAAGATGAAAGAAAACACCATATTGTTTTTTAGTGCTTTTTTAATCCTATCTAAGCTTTCGGCTTACATAAGCCATTATCAAAGAGGACAATTACATTTCAATGTATTAAACAATACACGGACAAAACAATAATGATAGTCTGTTTTTGTTGCATGAAAGATTTCCAAGCAACGACAAACTCGTGTATACGAGACGCGGAAGCGAGAATCGCACCGCATCTCGTAATGTCACACATGAACACGCGAGATTGAAAACGAGAAGTGTTAAGTATGGGAAGCCGTTGGTATAGAGCAATGGCTTCTGTTATCAATTATATGAATTTAAGAACATTTGTGGAGATTTCATAGTTTATTTTGTTGGGGTTAGGTTTCAACTGTTTTATGTATTTTTAAATGCCTGTAATTGATAACAGAAGCCATTGGTTTACACCAACGGCTTCCCATACTTAACACTTCTCGTTTTCACTCTCGCGTGGTCATGTGTGACATCATGAGCTGCTGTGCGATTTTCGCTTCCAGGTATCGTATACACGAGTTTGTCATTTCTTGGAAATCATTCTTGCAACAAAAACTGACTATCATTATTGTTTTGTCCGTGTATTGTTTAATATATTCGTAGGGCAGGTTGTTCCACATTTACGCATAAATGTAATATTTTGCTATAAAGAAAGGAGTATGAAAAGATTAGTATTTAAAATCCATGTTATTTTTTTTTCGCAAAAGATATTAATCAAGTGATGCTGGTATATTTTTCAGACTGAAATTATATGATAAATATTCCCTACGAATTTCAAGGTTTAATATCTGTTTTTCTTAGAAATATCTACATCAGCTATAGGCAACTAGTATTTATGCAAATAAATACACATAAAAGTAGTTATTGATATCTGTTTCTTTCATTTCCGCTATACAAAGAATACTGAAGTTCATAAGAAATATATAAGCTAAAAAGAGAACGGTGATACTGAAAACTTATTGCGAGTTGTGCAAAGATCACAGAACAATTTAAAAAAAGAAATTGAAAGATTGATAAGCTAAGAAGAAGAAAAACTAAAATTAATAACTTCAGAAAAAGTGATTTAAGAAATATTAAAAGAGTAACAAAGCAAGAAAATGAATTTGCCTATATTTCTGAGATGAGGTATTATGTACACTATTTACATTATTCGGACTATTGTCCTCATCTTTGTTGCCATATTTATCACAACGTTTCGGCCATTGTACGCTCCGGCCTTCTTCAGGTGGTTGGAATGTCGAAATGAACCTTTTATCCACTGTGCCCTGTGTCCTCAAAAAAACATGGCACAGTGGATAAAGGCATTATTTAGATCCAGTGACAGGGCCCAAAGAGTGTGAGTTCAATACCCGGTTAAAGCAGTGGAGAACTTAGAGAGGGGAATTAACTGGAGATAACTGATAACTGACATCCATTAGGCATGGAACGTGGAACTAGAACAGTCTACCCTAGTGAGCAAAATAAAGGGTTCAGTTCGACATTCCGACCACCTGAAGAAGGCCTGAGCGTACAACGGCCGAAATATTGTGATAAATATGGTGTCAAAGATGAGAACAATAGTCCGAATAATGTAAATAGTGCAAGAAAATTAACAGCAAGAAAATGATTAAAGCTGTTTTTTTTTTGTTTTCGTTTTTTTTTTGTTTTTTTGTTTTTTTAGGGGGGTCGGGTGTCGGGGTTGTTGTTTTTTTTTTGTTTTTCAAATATAAGCATAGGAAATGATTCAGAATACAAAGAACATAAAAACAACTACATCAGCATCTGGTTTTCGACTGAGGTTAGAATCTTTATAGAAAAAACAACCAACACGAGTTTAAAGTTAATGGGTGGAGTAAGATTTTGAGCTAGCATTGTAAACAGTTAAATTAAAATTAATGATGGAACCAAGATAAGTGCAAAGAATTATTATACTTCCTTGGACAAGAAAATTTTTTGTGGGGTGGAGGGTCGTACAAGTCACAACCAGAAAGATAAAATAATTATATTCGTGCAAGACAATACCTTATCGAATTCTACAATTCTGGCCAAGGTCCACCTTGACAAAAAAAGATTTTAAATAAATGGAATGGCTTCCGAACTCTCTAGATATTAATCAAACAAAACACCGTGTCCCTTATCAAAAGTGAAGTATGTAAGAACAGAAAAAAATTGATCAAAGATTATTTGGAAGCATTAAAACCCACTACAAGTAATGTTAGTTTGAAAACCTTAGAAAAAATTAAAAAATCAATGGACAAAATCTTGATGAAGCCTATAGAATGTCATTTAAACTTTTCAAATGTTAACAGTGTATAACGGAACTAGTGATAAATTTAGTATCCGGAATGTTTTCAATAAGGAAGGCTGCTGAACGGTATTGAAGATAAAGGAATGTTAGGTAACATTTAAAATAATAAGATAATTTGTTCGTGTATCGATGGTATCATGATGCATCTATAAGGATAGATATAATAAGCCGAAACTCGCAAGATATATTGTCCGTATAATTTTAAGTATATCCTACAGTTTATAATATTAGGTTGGTGCAAAAAATAATGACGTAATAATGTCGTTTTTTGACGTATTTTTAACGTCATAAAACGACATTATTACATCATTATTTTTGCACCAACCTAATACCTAGTCATCTCGGAGTTGAGACCTAGCAGCCAACTAAGCTTTACATATGGCTGTAGACACAATGATCAACATCCCATACACTGACTTTAAGGAGGTAATTATCAAGTGCATTTAAATAGCAACGGTGCTGAGAGGATAACCCACACAATAAACTCTTCGCAATTTAGTCCAAACTAGGAGCACGGAAGTCGACTGGAAAGGAATAAGTATTACTGGCCCGCTTCCGCATTGGCCAACACGAAAATAACACACTCGTATTTGCTCAACAAAGAAGATCAACCAGTATGCCAAGCATGTGAAACGACATACAATAAAAATATATTAACCTTGTGTTCAGACCTTACTCTCTCAAGACAAAAAAAGGACTATAAAATAAACAACATATATCAGATCTTCAAAAAAGCAAAAATGGATGACTTACTATTATTTCTTAAAACAGTGAGCGTTTACCAAGAAATATAAACCAAATAACAATGTCAACAAAAACAACTTTTGTACAAGCTGTATATCTGTAAAGAACACATCAATGAAACCAGACTCTCTACAAAAAGTTTCGTTACAAAAATGATCATTGAAATCTGAAATATGACCTCATACAAACTGTTTCCTTATAAAGAATACATATTGTATTCGTACAAATCTATTCTAAAAATCTTGTCGGCATTAAATAATAGATATGCCGTAAAACAAAATAAATCCAAACCCGGTTTATAATGTAAACGTCGACTTAGATTATAAAATCTGACATGGTAAATATCAATGCCTATCACAATTGGTATTCAGACAGTTTTCAATAAGTAATGATTATTGATAAAATTCATTTCTCCGTCACAACTTTTAAAAAATTTTAATCAATTTAGTGAAACAGTTATAAGATAGCGTTCCGCTGGGTAATTTAAATCTCAACCATAGAAATCGATCGTCTAGGAAATATTGTACTCTTTGGAGAACTGCTTACAGTTACGTGCAATAACAGCGCTACTGAAAAAGGTACAAGGACAGTTTAAATAAAACTAGCAATTCTTGTAGTGTCGTCCTCTACCGTAATTGGATATCACAGTTTACGTGCAGGGAAAAAATGGCGGCACTTAACTCCATATTTGGATTAAGACGCAAAAAATATTTAGTAGAGAGAGATATATTTGAAATCCAAATTTTAGTAAACGTTATCCTCTTTCTATTTTTTCAAACAATCTACGATGACAGAACATACGAATTACGTCTTGAGCTCATCAGCTCTGAGCAAGCCAACACCAGGAGGAGAACATCAAAGATTTTCAACCCATGCATGCTAATAAAGCTATTAAGACTCAAAGGGTTACTGAGGACGAAAAATAATACTGAGTAGAAAGGAGAATGAAGAGAACGGGCCTCATTGAGATATAATATGACGAGTGAAGGTGTTTGTGGGCCGATGCTTGCGTTTTCTAAATTGTTGCGGGCGTTAGTAATATCGGTGTTAGGGTTTATTTACACGCGTCTCCCGAAGATACGCACAACGAAATGTCAGACTCGGGATGTGAGTCCAAGTAAAGATATGTAACGAAACGACAAGAACCAATATATATATATATATATATATATATATATATATATATATATATATATATATATGTGTGTGTGTGTGTGTATGTATGTATATAAGCAAATGATAATGTATCAACAATAAAGGGTTACAAATGACAAATATGTGTGTCAAATGAATGTAAAAACCGTTTGCTCCAAAGTATGTATAGTGAGAGATTGTGCGTACGTACGTGTGTGTGTGTGTGTCTATATATATATATATGTATTGTTTACGCGTTTACAATACGTGAAAGCGCGTTAGATGTTGACGAATAAGCGAATAAGGTGAGACGAGAATGATAAAAAAAAATATCGCAGGGTATTTATAGACTTGAGAGCGTCTCCTAGGAGCAGTTTCGAAAATTAGGAGGACGTAACCCGACAAAGGATTGATGTTGCATGTAAGTGTTTTAGATTTTAGTTGACAGGGAGGCTGGAAGAAAGTTCAATAGGCTAGAATAATAAAAAAAAAACGTGCTGTCATTCCAAGCCGTTTCGAGTTTTAACGGAAATATTCTTTGATATTTTAAATTCTATACATGTCAAGATGATAAGAAATAGTTCTTTTCAAGCTAGCTTTATTTCATTTTTTTTTTTTTTTTTAATTTTTGCAAAGGAAAATACGACTCATTTTAACCGGTCAAATTCCCGACCAAGTATTTTGAAGTTATTTAATACGACCCTTGCTACAGACCATACATTGAAATCGTCTGCAGTATTTTATGAAAATCATAGATACAACTTGACATTAGGATATTATTCTTAAATTTTATTTCATCAGATGATTTGATGGATGCTAAGACACACAGCTCACTCTGACAGAATAAATCCAAGTTGAAGAGATCTTTTCTCGAAATCTACATCTTATTCTTGTAAAATCCGTAAAAAAAATGAAGATTTGCATTATAAATAATTCTAAAAGAAAGTCAGAAAAATCTATAATTTCTGTGTTTGGGATGTGACGGTGGGAGGCGGAACTGCCCGGGGTGTAAACAGCTACAAGCGAACTAATTGTAAAGATTGAAGTTATTTTTGCCCGGTGTGATTTGGCTCTGCTTCTCTCGCTAACAGAATCGAAGAAAGCAACTAATGGCTGGTGGACACGCGTGTCTCATATTAATTTTGGCCAAGATCAAAAGAGTTTCACTTGCTATTCGTACAGCTTCACTGTTTGCTGCACAGGAACCGTTACTTTCGGGTGTAAGGTTTTCTTCGCTTCATTGACTGCAGTCCAAGACTTCTATAATTGGAATTTAAGAATGAAAAAAGACCCTTTGTCCGTCAATTCATAGATATTTTAGGATTGTTTTTAAAGCAGCAACAACAACAAAATAATAATAATTATTATTATTATTATTATTCATGCAGATTGCAATGTATCTTTGAAGAGCTTAAAATAACTATCAAAATACTAGAATCTTTTTACACTACTTTATTCGGACTATTGTCCTCAGCTTTATTGTCATATTCCCGACGTTTCGGCTGTTGTATACTCCGGACTTCTTCAGGTGATATACGTTGGAATTTCAAAACAAACCCTTCATATAGCTCACTGGGGTAGATTGTTCTAGTTCCACAGGGCATAGTGGATAAAAGCGTTGGTTTGAAGAAAGCCTGTGACTTAACACAGAGAGTTCAATATGTGGCCACAGCAAAGGGGGGGGGGACAAACATTTGGAGAGTTAAGTTACTAAAGAGAAATAACCGAAACTAAGCTATCCAGGAAAAGGCATGGCATCATTTGATCCAACTCAGGATAGCAGTCTTTCAGACAGTTGAACGCTAATGTTAGCCTCTAATATCCTTGCTTTGGGGCAGCTGACCATGATGGTTTTCTGCGCAGGTTGCTTCACTTTGACTTCAGTTTGAAATGAAGGCGGAAAAAGAGAATAGGCAGTGTGCAGTGGTCGATTATTTGGTTCATTTATTTTTATGGCTTATCAACCCTTTTATTTTTTTATTGATACAGAAACATATTTTCGATTGTAAGAAAAATTATTTTCTTGCGGGTGTATAACTTTTCCACATACAAGCCCTAATATTTAACCCATAGCTGGGGGAAGAAAAGGAATTCATATCATTCTCAGATTTATTGGCGTGTAAGTGAAATATAATAGAACCGACCGGAAATCGAACTCTGTTCTCCGAGTTCGAATTCTCAAACACTCACTTCAGTGACCATCATTCTGTTGCAGTTAATGTACTTATAATATACTATTAGGTTGGTGCAAAAATAATGTCGTTTTTTGACGTTAGAAAAATACGTGAAAAACGACATTATTTTTGCACCAACCTAATAGAATCTAGTCAAGAACGTACTAACGTTTGGAACTGCATCCAGGTAGTTTTTCGACAATTTATCTATGGAAATGTCATGCAATGATATATAGTTCCTGCTGCACTTAGAATTCAAGGAGGTGCTGGAACTGCACAATCCTCACATTTCAGCGTTTACGAGGCTTAGTGGTTGACAAATTATTTTCCGACCTACACCTCTTTCTCAAAGACGTAAGGTCACATGCTAATCCCTACTCTATCGTTACATCAATTGCAAATGTTCACCTCCATTCTTTAGTGCCACGAGCTCAGATCTTTACACCCCAGACACACCGTCACACGGTTGATTGACAATCATTCCCTACATATTTTATTTGTAGGAAAGGTTTTCCACTCAGAAATCAACCCAAGGGCCACTACTTTGTGGAACATACTCTGGTGTAGATGCATCTTCTAACACTACAAAACTTAACCTCTTCAATTCTAAGGAATGAGAATGGTTCGAGCCTATGAGAATGGTTCTATCATCTGAATTGGTAGAACTAGGCAATGTAGCTCGTCGGAACATTTGCCATGGAAATAAGGAAAGAGTAACGATAGGCTTACGACATTGTCTGTTGGAAAAGAATTTTAGAGTGGAAGATAATTTTAGGATTTGAGAACTGGGCAGCTCCGACCAAGATATGGCAGCAATACTCAATTTCCGGTCTGATTTAACTTTTGAAAAGGTAGAGCATGGCAGATGAAGTTAGTTATTTTCTGTATCGGCATGAGGAACCGACCATTTTTCGAGTATCTTTAGTGATGGGTCGTATGTTACACTTGAGATCTTCAGTTAACTTGAGTCCCAATAGACGCTCAAAGAAAGGATCCTCTTTGAGTGTTAGGAATTTATCATTTGCTAGATTTAATACGATACTTTTCAGATCCCAGTCGAACATGTATTTTTTTTAACTAGAGGATCTGAGTATACATATGGAAATAAAAGTGTATCTCTTGTTTAGTGGAGGTATCATAATTATACGGTCGGAGAGACCTATGAGTAGGTTGGTTTGTTCGTTTTTTTTCTTTGTTTTCTCAATTAGTAGACGTTGTTTTTTGCTTTATATTATTTCAGTTTTTACTAAGGAATTAGATAACATTGCAGTGATATCTTGTTTCGAATATTTAAACGCAATTTGAGCATAGCAATATAAATGGAAATGCATGCTTATAGTCAGAAAGAAACAGCTGAAATTTTTGGGAAAAAATGGAAAGAGGCTTTGGAGAATTTAAAACTCGCAAGACATATAAAACGTTATAGAACAAGGAAACTTATCTAACGAGCTTGTTTCAATGGGTATCAGGTGCAGTAAAAGTAAGTGAAGGTAACGAGCCTAAAGTTGCTTAGTGCTAAATGCGATAGGAAATTGACCAGAACTACGAAATATTGAGACTTTCATAGCCATGGTACCAAACTTGTCCACAAGGATTTAAGCTATAAACTGCATACAACTGCTTTCTCAGATCAATGGTTAAAATTTGCTTCGTCTGTAAATTTTAGAGAGGACCGCCTTGCTTCGAATCTGTGTATTTAATTTATGAAGCAAATACTATTAAAAACGACAAACATTTTATGTCGATTAATTCTAATGGTCCACTTTGACAAGATTCGAATAACCCTTCTCAGACAAGAAAGAAATAGAAATTCATTCAGAAATTGTCTGAGGTTCATTTCGGAAAAAAGAAGTATAATTTGTGTTTGATTTCCTTATGTTTATCATCAGAGAAGGAAGCGAGAAGAATTTAGTAACATTTTGAAATGGTTTAACAACACGATTTTTTTTTTTTTTTAAATAAGCTGTTAGAAGTATGAAATGTTAACTTTATATTGTCGTAAGCTTGGAACATATTTCCTGTCTAGTGAGGATAGGAAA
>OZ010594.1:50318064-50325564 GCA_963932145.1 Acanthosepion lycidas
GTGTATGCATATATATATATATATATATATGTATGCATATATATATATATATGTGTATGCATATATATATATATATATATATGTATGCATATATATATATATATGTGTATGCATATATATATATATATATATATATATATATGTGTATGCATATATATATATATATATATGTGTATGCATATATATATATATATATATGTGTATGCATATATATATATATATATATGTGTATGCATATATATATATATGTGTGTATGCATATATATATATATATATATGTGTGTATGCATATATATATATATATATGTGTGTATGCATATATATATATATATATATATATATATATGTGTATGCATATATATATATATATATATGTGTATATATATATATATATATATATATGTGTATGCATATATATATATATATATATATATATATATGTGTATGCATATATATATATATATATATATATATATATATATATATGTGTATGCATATATATATATATATATATATATATATATATATATATATATATGTGTATGCATATATATATATATATATATATATATATATATATATATATATATATATATATATGTGTATGCATATATATATATATATATATTTTTAGTATGCGTGCCGTTTTATGATCGCTATTTACAGTATTGAAAATAGTATAATCTCATAATGTTTTTTATATTTATAAAAATGTGACGAGAAAAAATTAAAGAACATGAAAATGGCACCGTGTCAAATTTACAGGAAGGACGTGATGGCTTGGTTGGGATCAGTGAAAAATAATCAAGTTTCAAATTAACCAAGAACAGAAGTAATTAAATGCGGTTTTAATTCAGCCAAATTTGACTTGTATGAAACGTTCAGATATGTGCAATCTAATTATGGGAGTAGTAATCTTTAAGATGATGCAAAATATCGGATAATCCTTGCCAAGACATCTATTTGGTTTTGAATTTCTCAAGGTCATTTCAGGGAGATACCAATGACGTTCGAAATCACTAAACTGCTTCGTGAGATATGCTTACTTTCATGCTATAAGTGATATCTAAGATATCTATCTAGATCTGCTTACTCTAAATTGTGGGATATCGCACGCACTCCAGTAGTAATGGCTTCTGTAACTAGCATAACGTCAGGATATTTTTAAGGCAATTCACCCCAAGCAAGGCGGGAGTGCCACTAGCACGTAAAGGGTTACAGAGGATTGAGAACAAGAGTAAAGAGGCAAAGGCTACAGAGAAGAACGGGGAACAAGCTCAGGGTGTCAGATGTCGATTGACATTACACATGAATATTGGAAGATTATAGTCATCGAGGAAGCAAGTAAGGGAAAGGGAGTTCCACTGTCGGGTAGTGCGGGAGAAGAAGCTGTTTAAGAAGAGACGGTTACATTTAACCGTTTTGATAGTGAAATGGTGAGAGCAACATGCCATCCTGGTAGCTCGCTTAAATTCATGTAGTCCGGGAAGCAGCTAAAGTAGCTCGTCGGAACAGTTGCCGTGAAATTACTTGTAGAAGAGATAGAGGGAGACCATATCACGTCTGTGGGATAGCGATTGTAGACTAGATGCCCGATCAGGACCTATCACCTATCGTCTCTGGATTTTTTCGAGGACCCCCTAGACCATATATGAGAGCAATATATTCTTAAAATGTTAAAAATCAAAGGCAGGTCGAAACGAATGCAGCAGTGATAGCCTCAAGGCAAGCATACTTTCAAATTACAAATCTACTATTCGTCTTTGCATTGAATACTGTTGCCAGATATGATCTGGTGCCCCCGCTGTTCATCTAGAGGGTCACGACAAAGACGGATATGGCATCTCGACTCCAGTCACTTTCTCATAGAGGTGATGCGGCTTCCTCCTGTCTTTTCTACAAATATTTTGATGTCAACTGCTTTGACGAGCTATTTTCACTGGGGTCCCAACTGAATGAATTTAAGCGTGCTACTAGTTTGACATCTCGGACCCACCCTTTTACTGTCGAAATATTTAAATATAACCGCCTTTCTACTGCAACAGCTTCCCCTCTCAAACTTCCAGACAGTAGAACACCCTTCCTCTTAGTTGCTTCCTAATAACTATAATCTTCAAAAATTTAAATGTAATGTCAATCGACATCTTCTGATGCCTTGATCTTGATCCCTATCCTTCTCTTTATCCATACTTCAAGCACCCCTCTTTACTGTTACTTTCACTCTCTTTAACCCCTTTCGTCCTAGTGGCACTACTGCCTTGCTTGGGGTGAAATACTTAAACAAAAATACTCCACAGCAGTTCACCTGTAAAATATGAAAAAAAAGTAAGTCTCGAACCTAGTGCAGCAGTATCCGTCTTCAAATCTTTCCGCAGCTCTACGTCTGTTCACCCTGAACATTTTCTTCTTTTTCTAAATCATTAGAAGAAATTGGATTCAGATTTAAATTTTCCCGCATTCAGTTGAATGCATGACTATAAAGATCTTTGATACTCTTCAATAAATATATTTAACTGCGTCAATTGACAATCAAATAAAATATTTTGACCTTGATTCTTCAGAACTATTTTTTCTTAAATTAATTTGAGACATCCGCCTCACTTAACATTGAAAATTTAATTGCATATAAGGTATCTAGTTTAGATTATTTAGTATTATGTCAATAATCGTTTTTACTCTAGACTTGACTGAACTTTCATATCTAACTTGGTCTCAGGTGGACGAGAGCTACACAAGAGCTGACTGAATAATTTGACTCCTTTAAAATGAGTTCATAAATGAGCAGGTCACACCTGAAGAAGTGACTTCCTCGCTCTTGATATGACCCACAGGTCTATTCTTGATCTTGTACTATTCATAGATTCAACTTTCGCTCCGCTTGGCATTTTCATACAAACCAACACTCTGTTTGGATGTATTCCAAAACAATTTGTCCTTAAGCGTTAACCTAAAATTGCATAATCTATTCGGACACAGTTTTAAAGATTTCAATTCATAAAATGCAGTTAAATCAATATTGCTCTATGTACGCTTCAGCTTTTGAGATTTGAATGTACCCATCCTCTTAAGCACTTGAGGCGTTCGAACAAGGAAAAATTAGGGAGTGGCAACCATAAGGAGTCAGAAAGCCTCTAAGGCAAGAGTTTGGGGAAAATCATTACCATAATCTAAAGTAGAATAACGGACATTCATTGACTCTTTAATGCTTATAAGAGCCACCGCATATATATATATATATATATATATATATATATATATATAGAGAGAGAGAGAGAGAGTCAGAAAGACAGAGAGGGGGAAGGAAGTTCTTCATGAAGATTTTAAGTGTTTGACCATGAGAACCTTGTCTACAACTAACACACAGCTTTTAGCGTTTCCTTCGTTGAAGCTAACTTAGTCATAAATATCCCAATTAAAACAAGTGACTACACTTGAAGATAAACAAAAGCAGTTCATAAACTTTCAAATCTTGATTAATACATTCCGCATATATATATATATATATATATATATATATATATATATATATATATATATATATATTCAAAGCTTAGTTTAGACGTGGCACAAGAAAGAAATTATTGGGTACCTAGTGAGGATCGAGCTCATTCGTAATTGTTCTAGCGCGACAAGCTTGCTATCCATTACACATCCTCGATATATACATATATGCATACATACACAATGGTGTAATGGGTAGTGGCTTGGATTGAGGAATCGGAGAGCCGAGTTCGAATTCCATTCATATCCATTTCATTCACTTACGTGCTAATACCCTTGGGAAAGGTATGAATCCTCTTTTTCTCCCTTCAGGTATGGGTAAATAGCAGGACAGACTGGGTTCTATAGCCTTGGATGGCAACTGGTCTAGGATAAGAAGAACTCTAAATTCAAAAGCTGCGGAGGGTCTTTGGGGTACCTGTGGCACGTAGTGCACCATGTCTCTGTATTCGGCCTTTGAAAAAGTGTGGATGGTCCTGGACGAAACCTTCGCCACTATAATCAAATCTCATATGCTGTTGTCGGGCTGTCAGTTTCCTGGGAGCCGATCTGTTTGACCCTCATACGTCGAATTCGACGGGAGAGTCGAGTATACACACACACACACACACACACACACACACATATATATATATATATATATATATATATATATATATATGTGTGTGTGTGTGTGTGAATATATATTTTTTTTTCCTCACCAGTAGCACAACTCGGATTTTTATACCCAACGCAATTATTATATTTATACAAAATTATTTTAATAGAAACTTTTTAAAGAACCATTAATACCCGTTTATTTTAAATATGAAATATAAACCCACGTCTATTTTAAATATAATTTTTGAAATCAATAATTCCGGTATAATATATGAACTGCTCCAACATTACGTTAATCAGATATTTTTAATGAAATTTAAATTATGTAATGGTAAGTCTCTACTCAGCACCTAACGATCGCGTTGTGTATGAAACTCCACGTAGCTCTGTTATATTACACCGAGCACTATTTTATTAATACCAGTATTGAATGTACGATAACTTACGGTACATTAGATTTCAATCTCAATACTTAAAACACAGAATTTTGTCATCAAAAGGGTTAACATAACAATTTCAAATTGGAGAAACCAAATTTAAACGAGTACAAAAATGTAAATATCTAGGAAGTGTTTTAATAGAATACAGAAAGGAAACTGCGACATCGAAATTCGAAGGCTAATTGGGACGGCAAAAAATGCCTTCTAAAACTAAGCAAACTATTAAAAAACCGGAAAAAGTGTACTAAACTGATATGTAATATCGATCCTCCTATATGGCAATGAATAAGGGACAAATTCACAGCAGATGTTGAAAATACATGAGGCAACAGAAATTTGGTTCTACAGTAGGATGTTGAGTATACCATGGATTGAAAATATAATCAACGACGAAGTTTTAGAGAAAAATGAAATAGAAAAGGACATTTTAACGTAGCACCAGAAGAAGTCAATTGAAATTTCAAGGGCGCATAATGAGGAAAGGTTTTTTAAGGTATGAGGGATAGAGAAATTAGCGCATAACCTACTTAAAGAGCTTGTGAAAATGGCTATATATGCATTATTAATATATATATATATATACATCTATATATATATATGTATTATTAATATATATATATATATATACATCTATATATATATATA
Organism: Acanthosepion lycidas; assembly: GCA_963932145.1. NCBI lineage: Eukaryota > Metazoa > Mollusca > Cephalopoda > Sepiida > Sepiidae > Acanthosepion > Acanthosepion lycidas. The sequence continues at coordinate 50,323,251 of OZ010594.1, forward strand.
TATATATATGTATTATTAATATATATATATATGTATTATTAATATATATATATATATATGTATTATTAATATATATATATATATATATATATGTATTATTAATATATATATATATATGTATTATTAATATATATATATATATATATATATATATATGTATTATTAATATATATATATATATATATATATATATGTATTATTAATATATATATATATATATATATATGTATTATTAATATATATATATATATGTATTATTAATATATATATATATATATATATATGTATTATTAATATATATATATATATGTATTATTAATATATATATATATATATATATATATATATGTATTATTAATATATATATATATATGTATTATTAATATATATATATATGTATTATTAATATATATATATATATGTATTATTAATATATATATATATATGTATTATTAATATATATATATATATATGTATTATTAATATATATATATATGTATTATTAATATATATATATATATGTATTATTAATATATATATATATATGTATTATTAATATATATATATATATGTATTATTAATATATATATATATATATATACATCTATATATATATATATGTATTATTAATATATAAATATATATATATACATCTATATATATATATATGTATTATTAATATATATATATATATGTATTATTAATATATATATATATATGTATTATTAATATATATATATATATATATACATCTATATATATATATGTATTATTAATATATAAATATATATATATACATCTATATATATATATATGTATTATTAATATATATATATATATATATATACATCTATATATATATATATGTATTATTAATATATAAATATATATATATACATCTATATATATATATATGTATTATTAATATATATATATATATATACATCTATATATATATATGTATTATTAATATATAAATATATATATATACATCTATATATATATATATGTATTATTAATATATAAATATATATATATACATCTATATATATATATATGTATTATTAATATATAAATATATATATATATATGTATTATTAATATATAAATATATATATATACATCTATATATATATATATGTATTATTAATATATAAATATATATATATACATCTATATATATATATATGTATTATTATATATATAAATATATATATATATACATCTATATATATATATATGTATTATTATATATATAAATATATATATATATACATCTATATATATATATGTATTATTATATATATAAATATATATATATGCATCTATATATATATATATATGTATTATTATATATATAAATATATATATATACATCTATATATATATATATGTATTATTATATATATATATATATATATACATCTATATATGTGTATCATTAATATATATATATATATATATATATATGCATCTAATATAGAGTAGCGTCCAAAACTAAGAGACAAAATTTGAAAACCTAATATTTGTTAGAAATAACAACTGTGAAAAGCTGAAACTTTGACAACTGGTAGTCGTTATCATCCATAATAACATACTAAAATTTGAATCATTTGCAAAGGATAGAATAAGAATTATAACAATTATTTATTTATTTTCAAAATAGAATCGTCCAAAAGTAAGGGACAAAATTGAGAAAAACAATGTAAACAGTATGCTATATTCAAATTTTTTGATTTCCTCTAAAGAATAAGTCTTACTTAGTCATTTGTAAACGTTGCATCAGCCGGCACCATGGCGAAACGCCAAAAACTTGATTACTCTGTGAGACAAGCTATTGTAAAGCTACACAAGGAAAAGCACACCATTAGAGAGATTTCAGAGAAAGTGAAACGTTCCAAGAGTGTGGTAGGCAGGGTTGTTAAATCCTACAATGATATTGGCAAAATAGTTAGTCCTTTTAAAACCGGCAGACCCCGCAAAACTTCGGCAAGAGAAGATCGAATAATGCAGCGTATGTCATTAAAGGACCGTTTTAAGTCTTGCACAGAAATTAAAAGGGTTATGAATAGTACCTCATGTGTTAATGTGTCAAGACAGACTGTTTGTAGACGACTGCAAGAAATAGGGCTGTTTAATCGAACCCCAGGGAAGAAACCACTTGTTAGTTCGAAGAATAAGAAGAAGAGATTAGAGTTTGCAAACAGGTATGTAATTTGAACATATGAAAATTGGGCAAAATTATTTTTCAGTGATGAAAGCAAGTTTAATTTATTTGGAAATGATGCAAAAAACAATGTAAAGAGACGTATTG
>OZ010594.1:50333064-50388064 GCA_963932145.1 Acanthosepion lycidas
TACAAATTATTAACACCATGCGCCCCTTTCTATATGAAAAATCGCGCTGGCCGTCACCATAGAAATTTTGATTTCAATAATGAATCTGCTATTAAAACACGTAAATTTCAGAAATAAGTTATTCCAAAAAAAATTTCGCTTGAAGATGGAACAGAGCTTACTTTAATTCAATTTAATTCAAATAATTATATTAAAGTTTTCGGCTCTTGTTTTGAAACATGAGAACTCTTATGTAGCGTGTTGGAATCATATTTTTAAATAAATAATTATATTTATGCACTACTTTTGTGTCGAGCACTATTTTTTTAAAATAATAACAATAATACTAAAGAACTTTGGATTATTTACTTAACCAGTTCTATCCTATTTTCTATATATTTTCATATATATATATATATATTCTTTAATGTGTATATAGTTTAAAATAGGGAAGAGTGCTAAAATATTGAAAATAGAGTATATATATATATATATATATATACAGTGAGGTCATAGAAATCAGCACAAGATCCTTAGTCTGAAGATGGGATTGATGCTTTTTCTCTCACGATATATATATATATATATATATATAGTGAGAGCGGGAAAGAGAAAAAAGATAGAATGAAAACAAGAATGAAAGAAAAAAGAATGAATTTAGTATTAAGCGGATTAATTGTTACTCGGACAACCTTCAAAATTTGTTCGGGAATAAATCTCAGTGAGTCATCCTTGTGTTATATGAGGTGAAGGTGTCAATTATTCTCTGAGATTCCAGACATAAAATAATACCTAGAACCAGTATCCAATGCCGCACAATAATTTTGACGCAGAATATACAGGACGCCGGTATCTCTGTATAATTTGAAATAAAAAAGAACCAAATAACACAGCGAGGTTAGGAACAAATTACTCACCGTTGGGATGACGACATTTTGAGTGTGCAGCAACCAGATCAGGGTACGACAGTATGCTGGTTTCCGAATACCTTGAGAAAACACGTAGTAACCTATAAGTAAACAACTCACGCGTAATTTATTATTGGATACTGATAGACACCAACTGTAAACTATTATATCACTCCTATTTTTCATTACCGAATACTTTGTCCTTTTTGTAATTAAGCAACGTTGACAAATTTCTTACTGAAAAGTGTTACAGAATGTGTAGTGTGAATAATTCATGGCAAACTACAGGTGAGAAGATTTTATGATTGTGGTGTATGACAGTGATAGATTGCCGTTGTTTATATGTTTGATATAAGGCCAAAGCAGCATGGAGACAGAAAACGGCCACAAGAACTTTGATAAGTCGAAAAGCCCACAACCAGATTCCTCAAAGAGGCTAGGCAGCACGTGGTAAAATGCTACGACTGTACCTCTTGGATAATGAAGCGAATAAGAAAAATAATCATATGGCTTCCTTTTTTCTTTTTTCTTTTTTTTTTTTTTGAGGGGGGTGAAGAATGGAAGACAATGGCAAGACGGAACGCGACAAAAGGAAAGTTAAATTATTTAATGAACAAGTTGATAATTCCAATAGCATTTTTGTCCATTCATGTCATTTAACGGAGCAGTTATTTCATAATGCTATTTATTAGGTTGGTGCAAAAATAATGACGTAATCATGTCGTTTTTTGACGTTACAAAATACGTCAAAAAACGACATTATTATGTCATTATTTTTGCACCAACCTAATACTTCTTCATATGATTGCGAAATAAACTGCGAAGGAAATACTTAAAAGTATATTTATATACAAGAAAAGCGTACAAGATGTTTCTGGTAATTGAGAATACATTAAAACATAAAGGAATATGTAATTTTTAAATAGGCGCCACCTTGTATAAGCGTCACATAATTTAAAATAAGCCCTCCCAAAATAAGTGTCATACATTTTAAAATAAGAGCCGCTAGAATAAGCGTCACGCAGTTTTTTGTGTCCCCACCTAAAATATACGCCCTAAATTTAAAAAAAGCATAACTTAGAATAAGCGTTCTGCATTTTTTTAATACACACGCCATAGAATAAGCCGCTCACATTTGGTTTTAACTAAGTATGAATGTGGAAAAGATTTGATTTGAAAGTTTATCCTTCCTCGTTAATATCCCCGATAAGTTAATTTGATGTTATTCACAAAATCAATTTTACTTGGCATAATTTCTTTTCAAAGGTTAATTGATATTTTAATTCAAGAAATGTTCTCGTCATCGATTTTGGGTTTCCTATAGATTTTTCCATTGTCCCATGTAAGTGCTTGTATCATTGATTTGATTTGTTTTGTTTTACGGCATATCAACCTCAATTGTTTATTTAATGCCGAGAACATTTTTATTGCTGGTAATACTTTTTTTTCCCGAAAACGTATTGCAGCTAATATTTTTTTCAAAAATTTATTGCTGCTAATATTTTTGTTTTCTAAAATGTATTGCTGCTAATATTTTTGTTTTCTAAAATGTATTGCTGGTAATATTTTTTTCAAAAAAGTATTGCTGGTAATAAAACCTATTTTTATACTTTCATAGTGTTTTGACCCCTTTTGCGGGGTTAACTAGGACACTGAGAGGTGCTACCACCTCGGGTCAAGGTGGACCTGGGAACACCAACAATTAATAGGTGATTCCATGCTCCTCAAAGCCTCCTGATCAAAGGCCTTACTGTCGGATGTAGTTTATCGTCTTACCTAGGACGTGAATATATTTTATCGTCATACCCAGAATGAGTGCATGTATCCGTCGCAAGAATTTTTTGTAACTCTTTAGGAATAACTATATATTTTGAGGGTTCATGCATCTTTGTGAAAAATATTTTGTCGCTCTTCCTTCAAAACGTATTGTTTTGATTTCATAATTTCTAAAAAAAAAAAAAAAACAATAAACAAAATCTTTGCGAGTTATAAAAGATAATAAATGCCCAACTGCTTCATATGTCAATAAGATCAGTCCACAGATAAGCGCATAAGGAGGCGCTTATTCGAGGAAATATCAAGTCGAGATTTGTCATTTTTCAGAAGAACTCCTCCTCGATGAGCAAAAAAAAAAGGTATTTCTCTTCAAATAGGAATAAATTCTATCCAACTGTTCACAGAAGAGTTCTGAGTTAATTGCTCGACAGTTTGCCATTAAGTGGATGATTTGCTTGAAATTTCGCTAAATATCTTCCTTCTTTCCGCAAAGTTTCTGCGGATTCACCACGGCCCACTACTTGTTTCTGATAATTAATATTTCACTTCTTATCGAGTGTCAATATACGGGGGGGGATTTTCAAGAGATTTTCAAATATCCAATTGAAGGCATAAATGCATTTCTCTCCTTCATTAGGAAACACTTGTACTTTTTTTTTACGGAAAGCTGCGTTTGTATTTATTGGGGCTCATTATAAAACCTGCCTTTTCAAACTATTTAAATATATATATATATATAATTATTATTATTATTGATGACCCGATCACTTCTGAAAAATGTTCGACTTCTGGCGGCCTGGTCTTTTCCAGATGTAAAGCAACATAATCGACGCATAATAGTCTCCATTTCATCAATGGTTTCTTTCAAATGACAAGTTACAACCCTAAAAACACTTAAACGAGTTTTGGCAGGATATTCAAATATTTTTTCATTTCCTTCCTATTACCAAATCTCAATACGTGTATCTCCCATGATAACATCTGAAATAAGAACACGGCTGAATATTGATTATATCTATCTATCTATCTATCTATCTATATATATATATATATATATATATATATATATGTATATATATATATATTAGGTTGGTGCCAAAATAATGACGTAATAATGTCGTTTTTCGTTTTTATTTATATATATATATATATATTGCTAAAAATTTATTTTTAGTATTTGAGTAGACGTTCCGTTTATACTAGGTACCTCCACTTTTTCGCGGGAAAACAGCATAGCGTAATAAACAAATGCCACAAACTTACCGAAAATAAATTTTTATCGTCAAAACGCTTATGTTATTATTAAGATGAAAGACCAAAGTGTATTTTAATTATTTTTTGATATTTTTTAATATTTTTTAACACGTTCGAAATTTTGGTTAAAGTTTTCTTTTTTTTACGTCATCGCGGTGCTGTAAAAATAACATTGTTTTTTTTTTTTGCGCTTTTTTCCCGTTGAAAACCCATTGATTTGGAAATTCTTGTAAAATTAAAGTAATTGTCCGATTTTAATGAAATTTTCAGGACTTATTTCACCAATGAATGAAATTATTTTTGAAATATTTCTTTTTAGTAAATTTTAGTAAAAAATATTTTTTTTTTTAATATGTTACACCCCACTTACTTATTTTCCCGAAATTTTTTTCAATTCTTTTTATTTCCTTACAATTTTTTTTTGTTTAAAGTAAGAGTCATTGGAGATGGTAAATCACCTACTTTTTTTTTTCTAATTTGTTCCAACTTTTGTAAAACGAGCTTTGAATAGAAAAATAATGAATCCAATAAAACTATGATATTACTTAATTAGAAAAGCTTTTAATTGCTTTTGTAAATAAGTAATATTAAGGTCATTATTGCCTGAAGAAATAAATTTTTTCTGATGAATAATTAAATTTTACAAGAATTTTTTATTTGTTTTACATTTTGATTATAATAATTTATAATAGTTTAAAAATCGTGCAAAACTCTGTATTAGCTTATTTCCTTTTGATAATTAGTAATTAAGTAGAAACAAAATTTACGAGTTCAAAATTGCCAAGTTTAATAAATTTAGTGATTCCACTTTTTTTTCAAATAATTTTTTATGTTGTATTTTTCTACTTAATACATTCCTTATTTCCATGTACGGTAGACTGAAATTGCCATTATTATAAAAAGAGTTTTGTCCCTTTATTCTAATAAATAGACATAACAGTAAAACTAAAAATAAAAGGGTTCACTCAGATTTCTAGTAATTTTCATTTATGGTCATCCGTCGTAAGCTGTCATCACTTGTCAATCAACACGTGGATCAAGTATCGGATCAAAATTACGGTACCAATCGTTAATAATTCGTTGTATATTTCTTTTTTATGCTATAATTAAGTAATATTTTTTTTAAATCAGATTAATTTAACATTAAATTTTCTAATTTTACTAAAATGACGTGTCAGAAATTTTTTTAAATATTTTTAAAATCGATAAATTTGTGTTTGTTTACAAATTTCTTAAAATTAAGAAAATGGCGGGTTTTTTGAAAATTTAAAAATTTAAAATTAAATTTGACATTCCAATGTATATAGTTTCTATCTGAAATATACCAGAATTGTTTACTTAATGGAAATAATAAATTTAATGATTCAACTTTCAAGTAAAACTAAAATGAAATATTCAAGCATATTTTTTCATTTTAAAAAATGCATTTTAAACTTAGGTATCGATAATTTATGCCGAAAAAGTGGAGGTACCTAGTTTACGTTCAAATATGGGTATCCACTGAAAATACCGTTTAAAATAACGTAATAAAAATATCTCGAATTAATAAATAAAATTTATTTCTTTATATAAAGATAGATAGATAGATATAAGTGTGTGTGCTTGTGGGCAAAATATAGTTTTAAGTTATGCTATATTTATGGGTTAATGTGCTCAATATTAGAGATAGAGCGTATGCAAATATAGGAGTGGACATGTTTCATGTTTAAACGCTTGCATCTAAACACGAAACAGACTGTTGCCTCTAGGTGTTAACTTCAGTGTCTACCCTTCTATTTATATATACCGCCCCATATATATATATATATATATATATATATATATATATATATATATAATTATTTATTTAAAAATATGATTCCAACTCGCTACATAAGAGGTTTCATGTTTCAAAACAAGAGCCGAAAACTTCAAAATAATATTTGAATTAACTTGAGTTAAAGTAGGCTCTGTTCCATCTTCAAGCGAAATTTTTTGGGAATAACTTATTTCTGAAATTTACGAGTTTTAATAGTGTATTCACAATTGAAGTCAAAATTTCCATGGTAACATCAAGGGCGGATTGTTTAGAATAGGCAGGGGTGGGGTGTTAATAATTTGTATCAGTATAGAGTTACTTTCATAGATGCCGGGTCAGGGTAAGGTGGGGGTGGCTAAATTAACGACGGAGGAAGTTTTCGCATAGTCTGGCTTGAGCGTCTATGGAGATTTATTTATTTTTTTATTTTATTCTTTTATTATATCTCTTTATGAAAGGGATTTGTGTATATAAAAAAACCGTAACGTTTGTTTTTTGACGACTTCATAAAGGGTTATCTTTTTTTGTAGGGTATTAAAACTATGTATATGGGCTATGGATTTTAAAGTTTATTTTATTGTATGCGTGTTTTTAGCTAGTTATTCAGAGCGTAAGTTTGGTAGTGTCGGCAGAAAACCGTTAATTCATGCCTGTTGTTTAATAGATTTTTATTGTTTAGAAGCTTAATAATGTGTAGTTTCTCATAGAGGCACAAAGGGCATAGGTCATCCCAAGTTTTGCAAGTTCTAGTCCTGTTAATGATTTTCCATTTTACTTTAGGTGTCCTATTTTTTCTTTCAGGTGCCAAAAATATTTAGATAGAGAGGTCTGATGTCTTAAGTTTATGTTGTTGAAGGAGCATTTATGCTGCCTCCATCTGGTTTTAAAAGCATTTTTCGTGGACCCAATGTATATCATATTACTGTTAGGGTTCTCAGTGGATGATATAGTGCATTGGCATACCACAGATTTGATGCAGCACTTATTTTCTAATGGGCAGTCTTCCGGGTTTCTACAATCGCATAATTTTTCCCTATTATTATCTGATTTAAGTGTAGAGTTTTTATTAAAACTATTCAGAATGGGGGTTTGTTCAGGATATTATTATTGTGTCTTCTTATTATACCTTCTAGATTTTCAGTGCAGCTGTAACTCAATTTTAGCGTGTTCTTATTGAATATATTACTAAGCCTACTTTTGGTGGGGAAGTGTTTATCGATTAGAGCTAAGAACTTCTGTCCTAGTTTAATACTAACCATTTGGTTGAACGGTGGTGTATACCAAATGGTGTTTCTTTTCCTTTTTTTTTCCTTTGGTTATTGCAATTGTCCCTATATTTAATGTTAGCATTTTTATAACCACTACTTTTTAGGGCAGTGTTATAGAAGTCGTTATGTCGGTGGAATATTTCTTTGTTAGCGGAGTTACTGCTAATTCTATTTTCTATTGATGAGGGTATATGTTTAATTGTGGATGGAGGGTGGTTAGACTTCGGGTGTATATATAAGGGGTTAGCATTTGGTTTTCTATAAGGTTGGTACGTGTTGCTCGGTAAGTCTAGGGTTACGTCGAGGAAGTTTACCTTTTTCCATTTAGAAGAGACTGTTATCTTTAAGTTTAGATTTTAAATTCACTAAACAGAATTTTTCTGATCTTCTCTATCTTAAAGCTAGTGGAACTCCTCACCACCATGAACCCGTCATCTCTATACAGTCCGATGTCCTGGATATCAATCAAATAATTATATTTATGCTCTACTTTTGTATCGAGCACTATTTTTTAAAAATAATAACAAAAATACTAAGGAACTTTGGATTATTTACCTAACCAGTTTCTTTCCTATTTTCTATAATATTTTCTCACATACACACACACATATATATATATATATATATATATATATATATACACACGAGGGTAACTCAAAAAGTTATCTGCAGTTACACCATACACATCTTTATACAAACGTAGAAATAATTTTAATTTTTGGTATGCGTATATATATATATATATATATATATAGTGAGGCAGAAATACCTGCTAAATATACCTCTCAGAATATCATCCCACATAATGGCAAGACGTTAACAGGTAATTCTGAAATGTATATGTGGGAGGAATTTTTGCCACACCCTGTATATATACTGATCGAAAATAAATGTGTTGTGGGCGCCTGGCCGAGTAATTAGAACGTTTTAACTTTCTGTCCATCAGATCGGGATTCGAATCTTCCTTTTGTCGATTTAAGGATGTAACATTTTGATAATATCAGTTTGGTGGAAACGTTCCTGATATGACAAATACCACTGAGAAATGACTGAAACAATACTTTGAGTTTTGACCAAATCTTTGTCATCGAAATGGCCTTTTTTTCAAACTAGTGACCCCGCCAGATTATACGCTCTCTACTAGAAACAGTAAGTAATGCATGGATGTAGTATAAACGATAATTTGGCTCTGTGGATTTTGACGATACACAAATGTGCCTGGATATGCGCCTGCAATAAAGATTAGCTAGCCACACCAACCGATAGCCATATTCGGAAACGAGCGGCTAGTCATAGAATTTGTACATCTTTAGAGGTAGAAGATTCTCTAGAATAGTATATCTGTTGCTTTAAATTGTCCAGAATCCACCACAAAAAGAACTAAAATTATATCATCTTCCTTCTCTACTTCACAATCCTCAATTTTGCTTATGTTTTTGCTATCTCCTTTTCTTTCTCCTATCTTTTTTTTCCTATCTTCCTTCCGGTTTTGGGTTTCTTGCTGAGTTCTTCGCTCTTATCTCGCTGTCAGCCTGAATTTAACTTTGAAAATATGGTTCACTGTTGTTACTGGTTATATTCATTTTTTTTTTTTTTTTTTACTTTTCTCATCTAATAAAATGACATCCGACTCATGTCTCGTCTTTTTAGATGGTTTCGTATTAATCCTCTCGCGTCAATTTTTCGAACCCGGTTAAATGCTAGGATTTCAAATATTGTTTTAAGACAGGTCTACAGCAACGCTATCCAAAGTGAACTGAAGACCCTACCAGGATGTATTATCGGTGGGCAACATCTTAAAAATAAGCAAATGACATTGTGTTGATGGCCGACACGGAAAGAAAATTGCAGGATTTTCTAAACAGGTTAGTAGGAAAAAGTGAGAAACAAATGGCTTACATCAACTTAAAAAGACACAAATTAATGCGAGTTTCGAATTGAGGTATAAACATCAAGCAGGTGCAGGTGTACATAGATCTGGGAGCGTTTTAACATAGAATGGAAAATGCAACACAGATCCAGAGCAGAGGAGCATGGATTGGGCTAGCAACATAGACATTCCGAAAGCTGAGCAAGTTCCTGAAAAACGAAAAACTTTTTTTTTACAAACAAAGAATAGAGTGCTCATTTGTACTGTGATATCCATACTTCATATTACAGTGAATTTCTCTGAGAATGAGGCAAAATCTAGAATCAACAAAAATGTGGATCAACAGACCGATGCTGGCATTTCCATGGACGGAGCGAGTCAGAACGAGGAAGTTTTAAGGAAAATGGTAACAGAAACAATTATACTGAAAATCGGGAAAAGACAGCTGAAATTCCATAATGAGGAAGGAGGACTTGGCAAACGTAACCCTCACGGGGCATATTGAGAGCAAGAGAGATAATTGGTGTAACAGAAAAATTGCCCAAATCGTGCAACAGCAAAATTGTTCAAGTGTTTAGATTAAGATGTAAACCGTTGTAACTTAGAAATGATTAAATATATCTTACTAGAATTCTCAGAGGTTTTTATATCACGATTGGACACTACTTCGAACAATAAGAATGTGTTTATCTCTAAGCTGAAATGATAATCCCTCTTGTTATTGTGACTTCCAGATCCAGTTTTCCTCTCTCGCGTGTCATCTTTTTTAAACTTATTCACCGTTCTCTTGATGGTTCTTGAATGGAAGCCAGTGTATGAATGTTAGTACTATTACTGAAGGACTGAATTATTTTTTCCGCTCACCATTGCTCAGTTTTGAAGACATATTGGGTCTGACATAAAATGATTTAAATCTGTTCTCTTTCTGGCTGAATAACTCAAGGGCTTTTTTTTTCAGAGATTCTTACGACAAATGTTGTCAAGATTGCTAACGTCATATCTGAAAACCTGGAAAAAAGAAACTCAATTACTTTAGTGTTTTTTTTTAGATATTAAACATTTTGTGGGAGGGACAATTATCCCATACTGTTAGACGATATGGACAATTTTACTGTTACACCCGGGAGAATGCAGCGAGTCACTTACCTGACGAGCTTGCGTGAATGGCGGAACGGGGTGCCTTTGCGAAATGAGATAAATTGTTAGGAGCCACACGTGATAGAAAGTTGTGGAGAACTATGAACGCCTATGTCATGAAGGGATGAAGAACACAAGAAAGAAGAAGAAAAACTATAGGCACAAGAATGCCTGTGATACTTGCTTCCCTCCTTACCATTTTAAGTCATATGAAGACAAAAAAAAAACATCCTTTAGTTCAGGCCTACTTCCCTCGTTTCGCGTTGACCCTTTATTTATTTCCTTTCGCCAGTCTCCTTTGTTTACTCGTCTTCGTAAGGTCAATTCCTTCAATAGATACATACGTCTATCAAGCAATCGACTCATAACCTCTCCCAACCTTTTGTTCCCCACTCTCTCCTTTCTCAAATTTGATGCCTACCATTTCTTCCTTTCCCCCTCCATTTCCTTACCCAACCCCGCTGTAAACCTCAGCCATCATTTCTCAGCCCCAGGGAGCGGATAAGCAGAATTCACTTCGTCCGAACGATAGAACAACCGATGAACGACATTTACGCAATGTTTCAGGCAAGTACTTTGGAAATCTAGCGAAAAGTGGACTGTACAAAAGCCGGTGCTCATCTAGATAGTAAGCGTATTGCACCTGGACTTCAGCTGGACTGTTCTCATTTACGATGGCCAAAAGGAAGAGCAAAGATAAGGGCTCGAGTGGCCAGTAATAACTGATACATAAATTCAATTTCACACATCTGACTACGGAACATTGAAAAGTGTGCAGGCAAATGCGTACGATTTCCAACGCGTTTATTAATGCATAAGAAAGAAAAAAGAGAAAAAGCAAAGAAAAATTGTATATTTTTATATAAAGATGAAGAGTTTTTATGCTGCATCTGAAAAAGAGAGAAAGTGTGTTCAGTACAGCTGCACAAAAACAATGTTTGTTTTTTGCATTGATAAATGCTTCTATAAAAGACACAAATATCATAATAGTTTATATACAGTTGAGAGAATAGGGCAGGTTGTCTTTATATATTAACATTTTAAAATCAACATTGCACTCAATGTGAAAGCTGACGATTGATATGGCAAGTACTGACATCAAAATGTACATTTATAGTTTTTACCAATTTTTGAGCATTTACTTTTAAACATCCTCTGAAAAACATACAGAACTGCCTAATTTCTGCAGATTTTTGCTTACAAACTGAATTCAATAATAAATCCAAATAAAATTAATATCTTTTGTATTAGATACATTAGATGGAAAATATATACAAAGCAGAATTCTAATTATGAATCACCACAAACAAAATATGGAATTTCTTTCCTGTATTTGACAAATAAAAACTGTGTGAAAAAAATGGTAAAAGATTATAAAAAGGCTACTCAATGAATAATGTTTGTTAGGTCATTTGAAGGATCATTTTTTACATCATAATTAATGAAAACAAAAAATAATAAAAGTCTATATAACACCATAAAACTTCTTGGCACGAATTCTAAAACAAAATGTTTTAAGTTTATAATCATACTTAAGTAATTCATCGAGTCTAGAGAAGAAGCCTGAACAGAATGCAGAAAGCACTGGACGGTTGTCTCGTCCTATATTTGGGACTCATCATTACGATATCAGGCAAATGTCATACAAGCAGAAAGCAGAATGCTATATCGAGTCTAATTCGTTACCCACTTCGTTACCGTGGTCCGTTGGTACAGTTGGTATGACGTTTGCCTGATTTCGTAACTGCCCGGGTTTCAATTCTCGGTAGTGGATGCTGATGTAGTCCTAAATATAGAACGAAACGGCCGTGCAGTGTGTTCTGTATTCTGCTGAGGTTTCTTCTAGACTCGGTGATTTACTTAATTATGATTATCTCAAGTTTTCCTAAAAATTTAAATTTATATTGAAAATCACATTAAAACTACTGCACTATATATTATAATACATCTAAATTATTCAATATACTTTCCCTTTGAAGTAAATGAAAGCCTTATTTAACGGCACAATGATTTAGTAATAATGTGCTTGTAACATGCAACTTGTATATATACAATTTGTAAATCTTCAGTAAATTATAAATTTTATAAGACTCTGCTATTAGGCTTTTAATGATCACCGGAATTAAATTCCAACGCTACGATTTTGAACGAAAACTTAATCTTTTTTGGTTTTGTAGTAGTCAAATTTTCACATCTGTTGTCTTGAGAAATAAAAGTCTTATTATTCTTTTTAAGTTAAATGAACACTAATTATCATATAGATTTGGGTGGTAAAAGAAAGGAAAGCTTTTCTATTTTTAGTTGTGATTGAATATTGTAATTTAGAGATTGCTACAAATACTTTGCAAGTATCAGAAATTAAATCCATGATCTATACTTCCAAAATGAAACAAAACAATAAAACTTATGCCCATTAGTGCAGGCTGATTTTTCTCTATTTCAACATTGCACTCAGTGTAAAATCTGGTGCTTGATGTGGTAAGTACTAACATCAAAAATTAGCTTTATAGCTTTTATAAATGTTTTAGAATTTAGTTTAAAGATCATCTGACAAAATGTACAGACATACCTAATTTCCACAGACTTTTGCTTACAAAATGACAACAAAATTTTACTATTTCAATAATAAATTCAAATAACAGACATCTTTTGCATTAGATACAAAGAACAGAAAATATTCAAAAAGAATTTTAATTATGAATCACCACAAGCAAAATAAATATTTTTATTTCTGTATTCGATAAGTAAAAACTGTAAAATATTCTAAAAGATTATAAAAATGGTTACTCAAGTAATAACATAATTAATAAAAACCAAAAATAGATAAAAGTGTATATAATATCATAATACTGCTGGGCACAAATTATAAAACAAAATGTTTTAAATTTGAATTGTTTATTGAAAATCACACTAAAACTACTGCACTAAATCAGAATTATTCAGTATAATTTGTTTTTGAAGGAAATGAAGATCTTATTTGATGGCACAATGATTTAGTAATAATGTGATTGTACCATGCATCTTCTTTACAACTAGTAAAGCCTCAGTAAATTATAAATTTTATAAGACTGTGCTATTAGCCTTTTACTGATCACCGGAATTAAATTCCAACGCTATGATTTCGAACCTAAACTTAATCATTAAACTCATTTCCTCAAAACAGTGTAATGAGTTGGAAAAATATATTTTGTATTATTATTTATCATGCGAAATCCCAGCTTTCAAATCGACCTGTCTTTATTGAGAGAACATTAACGTGCTAAAAACAAGTATAAATAGGAAGAGAAAGTAGGTGAGATTATTAACCTTGCAAAAAGGAAAATACATACAAAATTAAATGCGTAAAAAAAAAAAAAAAAAAAAAAAAAACAGGCAGTAGACATTTTAATAGGTATATCCAGGAGACAGTGTGAGAGAAAGACACAAAAGTAAGCATATACCTATGTATGTATATCTATAAAGATACACTTAATCGGACTTATGGGATTCATTTCCTATATGGTGCCACTTTGTTTACAGTGTAGAAGCGATGGGGGGTGGGGTGGCATGATCATTTTTGTTGAGTTACCACGTTAAAAAACGTCCTATGATCGGTGGTGTGATTTGACTGCTTGTCAGAGTTAAACAAGAAAATAAAATTCAAGCGGAAGTACTCGCGAAGCCATTTCGTATTCAGTTGTAGGGTAAACAACGTACAACGTGATATATATTTTTTAAAAACATTTCACCCCAAGAAAAGCAATAAAGCCACAAAGACACAAGGGATTTACTCGGTGTGAAATAATGAGAAAACAGAAAAGTAAGAACAATAAAAGAACAGGAGAAAAAGTAAGTTTGGAAGATCAAAGTTGACAGGAAAACAAAAGGCTGGAAGAGAGTTTCACAACAGAGAAGCTTGAGAGAAGAAATCGTTAGCAGAGAAATAGTTACAGCTAGCTATTTCAACTGTAAAGTTCTGGTACTTAGCCGCCAATCAGGTACTGTGCTTAAATTTCTAAAATCTAGGTACCAAAGAGGAAATCTCATCAGAAAAATTATCATGAAAATTTTTATAGAAAAGGCAAAGCGAAGCTACGGCGGGTGGGTAAGTGACTGAAGCCGGGATGACATCTCATAATCGATAATTGTTGTGGATTCCGGGTTGAAATCCGGTACCAATAAATAACAAACGCCAGCAATAAATATATGAAAATAATGTATGAACGTAATAATACAAACTGGTAAAGCAGGTTAGTAGTTCCAGGAATACGGGTTAGTAGCAAAATATATATAGTCTTTGGTATTGAAGTATTGCTGTATGACTTCTTACTGAGTCTACGTGTTCGCTCACTGTGACTCCTACAACGCTGTTACCTCACCCTCACTCTTCCGGTTACCTACAACCTTTTACACTCGACTCGACTCCTCGGTCTTGCTCTCGTCTTACTCTCGTCTCGCTCTTGCAGTAGTATATGTATTAGGTCGGTGCAAAAATAATGACGTATTTTTTAACGTCAAAAAACGACATTATTACGTCATTATTTTTGCACCAACCTAATATATACTGGGTGAGTTCATTTGTATAAAAGGGTGGAACCCTCAACAATAACATTTCAGGCCCTTCTTTAGATGGAGTAATGGATAGCGGCTCGGATTGAGAAATCAGAGAGCCGAGTTTGAATTCCAGTCGAATCCATTACATTCACTTACGTGCTAATACCCTTGGGAAAAAATATGTCCACTTCTTCTCCCCACCCCCAGCTATAGGTAAATGGCAGGACAGACCGTGTTCTATAGCCTTGGATGGCAACTGTTCTACCGCAGAAAGAAATGGCAATCTAATGCGGGGAAAAAATCTGCCTCGTCAGTCGTGTATCGAAAGATACATGATCGCCTAGGTGTGTTTCACGAATGCCATTTTTTTTTTTCATTTAATCAAGAATTTTATCTCTGAATACATATCAGAAGCACTAAAGTAGATGTGACCGCAATATCCAATGTATATGGTAGATACTGTTATATAGTTTCAAATTGAAGAAGATGGCGAGAAATAATTTAAGTATTTTTAAGACAATTGCTTATTCATTTATCTAATATTATAGTTATTATCTATCATAATTAGAAGTTTTACTCCAGAATATATGCACTAGTGTATCAACAAATTGTCAAATTTCACTTGATTTCTAGCGTAGCGGGAGGTGAGTTTACAGACGAAATAGATAAGGTAATTAGTGACCCGTGTGGGATTAACTTAATGAAGTTCAGTGATTGACAAATATCATAATACACAAGAAACAGTAATCATATACAGTGAGACCAGGACAAACCATACTGTCAGAAAGCTTCTTCGGAGGAGTAGCACACCCCTACAGATGTCGACTTGAAGAAGTATACTCTAACAGAAAACCTGCGGCTGTGCGATCTCACTGCCAACGCCTGCCTACGTGGCTGGCCTACGGCACATAAATGGTCAGTAATGAGAACACCGCTTTCAACCTGAAATATAACTCACGCTAACCCGAGGACGACTCCGCTTTCCACGTGACAGGTCCTGTAAGAACCATGGAAAAAAAACTCATAAAATTCTGTAATGCGCCATGAACACAAAAAGTGCCAGTAACAACATAGAAGAAAATCACATAGAATGTATATTAATAAAGAATCATAAAAAATGTATAAGAAGATACGCCAGTCCGTAGCCAGAGAACCTTTTTTCAACATATTTTGCGGTAGAAACAAAGGTGAACGCAGAGAAATGTCATTCGAAGCGACGAAGCCAAAACGAGGAAATCGGTAGAAAAGGCACCCAAATGGGTGATGTTGAATTATCAGGTAACAAACAGGTGATGGGTCCTTCATAGGCTATCAAGCAAAAAAATAAGGAAATTTGAATATCTGTTTAGACTGAGGCGTAGCCTTAAATGCAAACACTATTCTGGTTTTATTTTGCTTTTGTTTACGATAATAAACGAAATTATTCCGTAATTTGTTTTTAATTACATTTGACATTTTTTTCTTTGATTTATATCTAGCTGACCGTACTTATCTGTTTGATTTTCGAATAGCCTGCAAGTCCATACAGCCCCAAAATTTGTCATAGTCGTTCTTCCTCACGGAAGAACGACTATGGCAAATAATCATTACGCGATTAAACTCAAGAAACAGTATGTAATTTATGATTTTTGATAAATTACAGGCTTTTTGTTTTACCAAAATTAAATAGTCTTCATTGTTCGGATGATCTCTTCGCTATGGTGCATAGATTTTTTTTTCTTTTTAATTTAAGCGGAGTTTTAGACTGGCGTCGAGATCTCATCAATTTAAAGTTGAGCTGGCTAGGTGTAACCATGCTAACAATTTTTTTTTTTACTTTTGTGAAACTCTCTTCCGGGTCCATGCTTTCCAGCCAACTTTAATCACCAAAGATTTAAATACAATGTCAATCGCTATCTACTCTCCTCCTGATTACTCTTTTCTCTTCCCACTCGTTAGTAATGATCCTGTTCCTAATTTTTCCACACCAAGTAACCTCTTGTGTCTTACTGCCTTGCTTGGAGTGAAATCGATTTTAAAAAAATTAATTTTTGCCCAAATATATGTGTCAAATGTTCTTGTGAATCAGTGAAAAGTTACATCAATATATACATTTTTTTTTGTTGACTTTTCCTTCTCAGCGAGCATTATCAAAGCAACTGAAAAAAAATCGTTACCATGGCAACACACCTATTTAAACATGCTGAGGTCAATTTCAAAATGTATATATTCGTACATTATTTACATGCTGACTTCCAACACATTTTAGTAAATAATATTTTCATATTTATTGTTATCGTTACATTTCGGCTGTTGTGCTCTTTGTTTTATGTCGAGTCCATACAGAGAATTCCGAACTGAACCCTATATTTAATCTACGGGGGTACAATGTTCTCTTTTCACTGCCCATGTCTAGGAATATCTCAACTAGCTCTTTTTTTTTTTATTGGTCGCCTTTGTTGCACTGGGTACTGGTACAACTAGGGATTGAACTCCCAATTACTATTTCAGTATATTTACAAAGCTTTAATCCACTAGGCTACTGTACCGTTGGACAATTCTCTGTGGAGAAATCTAGGCCGGCCTAAAGATGAGTGCTTCTATGTTTGTCATGTTTGATTGCACTCACTGAAGCTTTTTCTATTTTGTTACAGATCCCGCTTAAAAGTTATGATAACAAAACAACAAAGTCAAGTACAAAAGTACGCATGAAAATAATATAAATTTTTCATAGCAGTAATTCGTACCATATGCGTCGGTACTAATATATGTGTTAGGACATAAAAAAATAGGTTTCAGGGGAAACAACTTTTTCCTGTTTCTAAGAGAGTACCTCCCTTTCGCCCCTGTCTAAAACCACGCGAGTCACGTCATTCAACGCGACTTTGGGAGTCGGGACGTGACACAAAAAAGCGGGGCAGTTTTGGAACATGGCTACCAGACGATAAGGATATATTTTCTTCTGTCCCAACGAGTTGTGACACACAACCCAGTATCTTGGGACCCTTACTTTTATATACCCCAATATGTGTATTATTGTTCTCCTGTCAATAAATGGTATTTCGAGCAAACCGTGAGTAGTAAATCACTCTTTTCTGATCTCATTACCCGTATCTCCATGTGCCACACACACACACACACATGCATCTCATCCTCGGGCCTTTAATCAAAACTCATTCTAGACATTTCATTCTATAGTTATGAGACTGCAACCCCCACGCGCGTTCATAACAATATGGGAATTGTATTGTAAAATATCTGAATATAAATAGGTTTTATGAACGCGTGCATTATTTCCTTTCTCATAGAATGCAGCTGTTGGTATCAAATTCCCTTCTATGTGGGCAAATGTGCGTATGCCTGTATGGATGCGTAGGTTAGTGTGTATTTAAGCGTATCTGTATATCGAAGTGCGTGCAACGTAATGGTTATCGGCGTTGAAACTGAACCCAGGCAACCGAGTTCAAATTCCGGCGAATATATTCAGTCAGTTGTGCGTTAAATAGCGGAGCAGACTGAGTTATCTTTCCTTGGGTGTAAGCTAGTCTAGATGAAGTAAAGCTCTGATTTCATAAACAGCCTGGAGATTGATGGCCCCTTTTGTCTATCTTGCCCTGGACACAACCATTGCTACAACATACGCATTTTGGAACGAAACAGTGATGACAAATACAATGAATTCATCATACCAATTCAGGATGCGGAATTGGTAAATACTAAAATATTTAAAATACCTCGGTGTATGGATCAGCCGTAACACGTTTAGTATAGGGAATAAGAAAACTAAACAGAATAGATAACGCTTGGGTTAGTTTTGTCCAACACAGCAAATTGTTACAAAACTAAAAAAGTAATCGAGAAAGTCATACTCTTAAAGAGTTCCGTCAGATGGATATTTTCATATAGAAGGCACGTATGGTGCCAAACCCGTTGAGAAATATATGAAATCTCAGCTGTATAGAACCACTTTCTCTGATCAATCGTTAAAACTGGCTTTGAGAAAATGAAGCCACGAGGTCTTAGAAAGGACCAACCTTCTTTGAATTTATTAGACTGGCGCTACAGAACCACAAAAAAGAACTGAATCAAATAACAGACACCACATCACTTGAGAAGATTCAACAAAAGCAGCAACAACTAAAATGGATATCAAATGTAACTAGAAAGAAAATAATGGCACCTTCCACACCACTTCGAACAAAAGGTTAGGAAAGAAACTCCCATCAATACTGAAAAGAGCGATAACAATGGACTTGAAAAATTTATTTCCTGAAAAAATGATTTCGAAGAAAGATTTTAGAAATTTCAACGGACAGTAATACTGGCTGCTTGGTCAAGGAATATCAAATGTTTCCTTATAAGGAAGCGGTTAATATTAGTAATATCATACGACCACAATGGGTTAGAATAATCGTGATTTTGCAAGAACTATGTCTATAAATCAATACGAAAAATATGGCAAACTCACAATTACATGAAATATATTTTTGGTTTTCTTCATAAATATGTATGTATGAGTGCTGAATGTGTTTGGAAGTAATAATGAAGTCAGCTTCTGTTGAATATTCATAATGATTCTACCGTGCGTTCTTTTTTGGTATCTTGACCTGCTGAATTTAAGCTTAGTACTGGATTAGCAAATAGCTTTCATTATTTTACAGGTGAAATTGCTAAATTTAACCGTTAATTCTATGCCAACAGTTTCTTCTATCGCACTTCGCGCTTGTGAAACTCACTTCTGGCTTCCTGTTTGTGGATTCCATGCTTGATTCAGTAAAACCTGATTTGCAGACATGGAGGGCAAATACCTGGCTAGACAGGTGGTCATAATGTTTTAGTTCCTCAGTATACACCGAAACACTCACAACACACACACACACACACACACACACATATATATATATATATATATATATATATATATATATATATATATATATATATGATAGATAATCGGAAAATAGAACATGTCGACGCGTTTTGTCATTTGTTTTTATCAAATTATGGCTACGTACTATTTTCCGATTTTCTATTTTATTCAATTTACCTTCTCTACAAATTTATTCTGAGAAATTTAACACACACACACATATATATATATATATATATATATATATATAAACCTAGTGAGCCAAACAAACCTACCCAGGTTTCATCTAAGCGGATCGTCAGGGAAAGCTATATATATATATATATATATAAAGCACAAAACCTCAAACTATTTGTAATTAAATTACATCCTGTCTCTATTGCTCCTGCTACATATTTATTTTTTATAAAATACAAATAATCTGCTACATTATTGGTCCTGATCTGGCATCTCGGCTTCAGTCTCTTTGCCACAACAGTAACGTAACTTCTATGTGTCTGTTCTATAAATACTTTCATGATAATTGTTTTGATGAATATTCCCCTATGGTACCTAGACTTTACGAATTTAAGCGCAGTACTAGATTGGCGGCAAGGTCTCGTTATTTTAGAGGTGAAGTGGCTAGATGTAACCGTAAGATTCATGCTAACAGTTTCTTCTTTTTCACTTCTTGTTTGTCGAAATCTCCTCCGGCTTCTTGCTTTCCAGTCAACATTGATTTAAAAAATGTAAATGCAACTTCAATCGTAATCTTCTCTCTCCTTGAATCCTGTTCTTTGATTGTCCTCTCTACTTAATTCTTGTATTCTTTCACTCTTATTAACTCCTTGCGCCCTAGTAGCTTTATCGCCTTCCTTAGGGTGAAATGATAAAAAAATCTAAATCCAAATTCATATAATAATAATAAACGGATGATATAGGTCGTTCTCTATCATGCTCATTATAATATGGATACGTCAAGCCCATCTACAGTAATCCACAGAGTGCATTTCGACGTGGTGTTATAGTTAACAAGCTTGTCTCGATAGATCATTTACAACTGAGCAGTGAACTCGATACTCATGGGCTCCCCATACTTTCGGCCTTGTGCCGCATCTAAGCTCCTCTAAAATAAAGTAATCTTATTATTTAATTAAACATTGTTTAGTGCAATAGTTTGGCTAGTAATAAATTTTGGCTTAACCCGTAGATTAAGTGACAGCATGTCTCCTCAATACTACACCCACCTTTCTCTGTATTCTAGATGATTTCACAATGCTGACGTCGTGATGGTTCAAACCTTTCCTCAGGTATTTATTTCTCCCACTCTTTTCGATGTCGTTTCAAGTGATCCTATAACATCTGGCAATTCTTTCACCGTCAAATTTCAAAAATTAAGAGCTTAGGATATTTACCACTTTTTTCAATTTTTTTTCAGATCCAATTCTTGTTTCAAAGGAGCAGCCATTTTTTTTTCTTATTTATTACTACTAAATCCTGTCTACTGCCGCGGATTGGGTATTCCGGTAAAATCTCAAAATTCTATATTTTATGCGTTTCCATCTCTAGGATAGATTCTGATCTGTACAAGTACAATTGGTCAGTAGGGTCGAAATATAATTGCTTGCACAGTTCCCCGTGGATCATCTCTTCCATCCAGTCAGGTCTCTTCTTGTATTATTTCTATGCCAACTTACTACATTCCCTAATTATTTGATTCTCCGTCACATCTTTATTTCCACATTCTCTACACGTGTTGTTTTCCTGTTTCGTAAATTATCTTGACATTTACATTGTTTGTTCTTATGCCATTGTTTTACACCGCCATTAAAAGCGACTCAATTTTTCTATTGTGGTTTCCTTTATGTAGTCAGTTAGTTATGTGCCATGCGATTCGTACATGACTGACGAGGCAGATTTTTTCCTGCAGTAAGTTGCCATTTCTTTCTGCGATAGACTAGTAGCCATCCAAGGCTATAGAATCCATAGCGGCATGGGAGAAGAAGAGGACTCATACTTTTCCCAAGGTTATTAGCACGCATGGGAATGTATTGGATTCGACTGGAATTCGAACTCGGCTCTCCGATTTCACAATCCGACCCGCTATCCATTACTCCATCCAAAGAAGAGGCTGAAATATTATCGATCCTGACCTGATATCCCGGCTTCAGTTCCTTTCCCGTAACATAGCTCCCCTTTGCCGTAACATAACTCCCCTTTGTCTTTTCTATAAATATTTTCATGGTAATTTTTCTGATGAGCTATCCTATTTGGTACCTAGATTTTACATGCTAATACCCTTTCCCAAGACTGGAATTCGAACTCGGCTCTCCCATTCCTTAATCCGAGCTGATATCCATTACTCCCACTCCTTTATGTAGCCATTTCCATTTAGATTTGTCTATAATTACCTATTTACCATCTGAAGTGTTTATATAATAGTTTTCTGTTCTCATTTTTTAGTATTAATGTCTTTATGTCCTTTACAGTGCAGCTACTGGTTGCGACTGTTGGAACTCTTCCATTGCTCTGTTTTCTACACACTTCGGCTCCTTTGATTGCAGCGTCGACGCAGTCCTTGTCATTATTATTATTATTATTATTAAGTTTCGACCAAAATTTTCATCGGCTACAACACTGCGGTATAAACAGCAAGGCTAAGGAAATTAGTCGGGAAGAATCTTCGGAAAGTTACAATAATATATTCGAAGAAATTTAGATAAAAAATGCATTATGAGTGAATGCTCGAGTTCTTTTTTTAAAGTCGGGATATTAAATGTTTATTCCCAAAGTTGGTAAGTGAAATAACTGTTTTAAATTTGTAGACATGTAATTATATTTTAGGAAGAATTAAATAGATTTCCCAAGTGCAGGTTGTGATAATATCTACTAGTGAGTCAATTTATTTTAAAGGGACGAACACTAGAGAAGATAGAAAATAATCGTAGTTATATGATTATATACGTTATATAAGCAGATATGTCACCATAATCAAATACCTTTGCAAACAGATGAAGTATATAATAATGAGATAATGATAGAAATGTTATGTTATAAAATACTGTAAATTCTCTTACGACATTTCTTTATATTTCGCCATTTTATGTGAACATCTCTGAGTGAATACTCATCTCAGTTTAAAATTTTTGCACTAGCTTAAAAGCTACCCTATTAGAGGGCTTGCTCCTGTGAAGGGATCTTGATTGGGCTTTCATCACAATAGTTAGTCGGAGTAGATGGGATAAGGACAATAAACTACAGAAGAACTCAAAATTCATCTCTGCGTTTAAGTACTGCATTAATATTTAAGCTTATCTTTTAAAAGTTGAACGATAATTCTTCTGCCTCCACTTAATTTAAAGACAATTTGATGTACGTAGGTCCTTACTTCGCGTAAAACAATTATTTTTATTTCAAGGGTGACTTTCGCTGGATTTTCCAATTAATATCGATTATTCCTAAATTTATTTCTATGTTATACAAATTGGTTGTCGGACAAAAATTGTCGCAAAGATCACGTAAAAAATCGCCGAAAACAATTGCTGTAATGAAAACTTGGGAATCCAAAATTTAAGGATTGCCGATCCAGACCCGGCTCTCAATGTTTTTAACTTGTTCACGGAGTCAGCCTGATTCCAAAATGGTATCATATGTTGGGCTACAGCCTCTAGGAGTAATGTTGAAAAAGTGTGACCCACTAACATTTGCATTTATTATATAGAAGAAAATATTTCCCTTTAACTGAAAAGTGTGATACAGTGACACACTGACATTGGAATTTAATATATAGAATTTGAGCTATTGAGAGTTGTGTCCCTTTAACTGAAAAAGTGTGATACAATGATACACTGACATTGACATTTTTCGTATATAGATTACAATGCGATATCGTATATTTCATGTCATTAAGTTGAGTCATAATTAATTTCTGTCTTAGGGAGTCAATTGTAACTACGAGTGTATCATCCTAACTAGCGGTTATTTATGTAGCAAGTGACGAAAAATGGGTTACAGACGACAATGTTAAATGAAAAGGTCAATAGACTGACAAGTATAAATAAATGTCCACAAATGATGTTAAGGTCAATGGAAGAAATGTAATGTGCCTGTGGTGGGATCGTCGGGGTATTATTTATTTAGACTTCTTATAAATGCAACGAAACACTAAATGCACATTTATACGCCCAACAGCTGCAACCTGTCCATAAAACTTGCTGAACGTTGCCTTATGCATATCAACAGGAAATTTTCCTCCATGACATATTACAAGAATAACGCAGAGAAAATATTTGAAATCAGTTAGCGTGTTATACCCTACCCACAACATTACCCCGACCTTGCATCAATCGGTCATTACCTTCTGATTTGATGGGGAATTTTTTCTCTAATGGAAACCAGAATCGAGGGATCGACGAAAGTGGGGTTTTGGGGGGTTTTTTTTTTATCAAAACCTGCGAAATCTTACTCAAAAGATATAAAAGAGTTGCCAGATAAGTGGCAAATAAGGGTGAATATATTATGAATAAAATGTAATTGTATTTTATCTTTTTTTTTTAAGCGGAAATTATTTACGACTCTACCTAAAATAATATATACAATACATAATATATGTTATATAGAAATATGCTCCAGCTTTTAAACATACAACACATATCTGTTCAGACGAGGATTTCTTCTCTTTTGTTGTCCTGCTGTCTGGTTTTGGAGGTAGCTACCAAAAAGATAGATAGATAAATAGATAGAAGCACTAATATTACTACAGGATTCTACAAAACAAATCGATTGAGATAGATAGATAGATAGATAGGAGCACTAATATTACTACAAGATTCTACAAAACAAATCGATTGAGATAGATAGATAGATCGGAGCATTAATATTACTACAAGATTCTACAAAACAAATCGATTGAGATAGATAGATAGATAGATAGGAGCACTAATATTACTACAGGATTCTACAAAACAAATCGATTGAGATAGATAGATAGATAGGAGCACTAATATTACTACAGGATTCTACAAAACAAATCGATTGAGATAGATAGATAGATAGGAGCACTAATATTACTACAAGATTCTACAAAACAAATCGATTGAGATAGATAGATAGGAGCACTAATATTACTACAAGATTCTACAAAACAAATCGATTGAGATAGATAGATAGGAGCACTAATATTACTACAAGATTCTACAAAACAAATCGATTGAGATAGATAGATAGATATGAACTGGCCAAGATAGATACATAAATGTAGCCATTTTCTCCTGTAAAGCGAATATCATTGCTAATGTTATTTGTAAATTAGATCAGGGAATTAGCCAGATTTTTCAGCTGAGAGAACGTCTACTCTTGCTGCTATTTACACATTAGCGAAAGAACGAACGATTTAAATGTGTTTTGCACACTGCTAACAAACCCATCTGACGTTGTTGTCTTGACTTCATGTAATATATAGATTGAAACTGTTAAATGAGGACTTAGTGTCTTGAAGGTGACAAAGTTAGCAATTAGGAAGTTTTTACCCTTTAAATATGTATGAATTTTGTCTCCCACACTTAATGGGTTGGACTTCCGTAGTTATAAAACGAATGGCCGAAAGTGCAAAATTAAAACCTTTTATGTTCTGTTTAGATGCGCTAACCACTGATCTGTGCTTACTGGGATAGAAATAGAAAAGGTTTCCGTTTTCTGATTGCTTTTACTCATCTTTCTTTTTTCGTGTCTCAGTATTTTGTTGATTAATTTGTTTGTGTGACGCGAAATTATGCAAATTGGCAGCTTGCAATGAGATTGGTGGGTTTGAGATATTGCGTAGCCATTGTTGTCAACTGTTCTTTTTTTTTCCCCACCTTGCTGAACGAATGCTTTGACGGCGGTTCATTTCAACTAAATGGATGTGTTAAGAGACTGCCTGGAGTAGGATTCTTATTACCAAAAACATACCTGGTCGCATTACAGTCTAATTTCTGAGATTTTCAGTTCTGTCTGTCTTAGATTTTTGCGTCCATATTTCACCATTTTTACCAGTTACAATTTTGTTATTACTAATTGTTCGTCTTGCTATTTTTTCTGCTTCTTTAATCATAGTTACTCTTTGTATGTTCTGTTATGATCTTATTCTCCAAAGCCTGGAATATATTCTTAATTTCTACTTGAAATTAGTTGATTTTCGCTCTGACTTTATTACAACAACTATTCGTTCTAAGAAAACATTGTTTTTCTCAATTTGACTCTGTAAGCTCCCTTTCTTTTATCGCTTTCCGAATTAACTTTGTTTATAATGATTACATCGTTAGCCTTCTCAGCAATTATAAAATGAACATATTTCGATTTATGTAGAATTTGTGTTTCTCAATCATTTGGTTTTGAAAATGTATTTATAATTATTTTATGCATCTTCAGGTTTTCTTTTTCTCTGTATTCTAGAGTTTCTTTAACTTTTACGGACATTATGGCGAGGTATTTTAAAACCGTAATCATTTCTAATATACAAAATATATGTTATAAATTAAATTTTAAAATAATACAAATATTTTTTGTCTTTATGTGCATTTATTTTCTTGATGCTCTCTACAGGGTGCGGCTGGTATTGGAGGACATACAGATTTAAGATTAATGCTGCTTCCGACCAACTTCTAATGCTTTTATTTTTCAGAAATCAAGAATGGCAAACCCAATGATAACAAATGAAATGAAAAGGCATGCTGTGATTGTGGCATTAAAGGCTGATCATAGCGATTTGGATATCACACGTTTCCTCAAAGTTGCAAGATCGTTTGTCCACAATATACGAAACGAGTTAGAAGACGCTGACAGTTCCCCAATGTCTGTATCAAAATGTAAAAGACATTCTACACGTTCTGATAAAGTGAGAACATCCGAATTTATTCGGGAACTCAAGCAGACAATTGACGAAAACTGAGGTCAATCAATGAGGACAATTGCGAAAATGTTGCATGTGTCTGAAAAAACAATCAGGAGGAGTGTTTATAAAGACATTCGATACAAGTCCCACGTGATGAAGAGAGGTCAATTTATGTTTGAAAAAACAAAAGAAAACCGTTTAAACAGATCCAAAAAGGCTTTTACACAAACTTTAAAATCCTTCAGAAGCTGGTGTGATTTGATTTTTCTCAGATGAGAAAATCTTTGATCAAAGATCAAAAACTTAGCAGAAGAAATGACAGATGGTTTTGTTCAGATCCTTCTGAGATACCAAGAGTGATGCGCACAAAATTTCCTTCAAGTCTTATGGTATTGGATGTTGTTAGCAATGAAAGATATATTATGCCACCACGCTTTTTCCCACAAGGTCTTAGAGTAAATGCTGCTGCTTATATTGAGGTTCTAGAAACAGTTGTCAAGCCCTGGATTGACAACATATGCAACGGCAGGCCTTACATATTCCAGCAAGACTCGGCTCCATCCCACAAAGCTCTACGACATAAGAATGGCTGGCTGACCATTTGTACGACCACATCACACCCAACATTTGGCCTCCTAACTCTCCAGATCTCAATCCATTAGACTATTATGTGTGAAGCGTTATTGAGAAGGAGGTTAATAAACAGCCTCATAACACCAAAGACTCTCTTAAAGCTGCAATGGTTCGAGTAATGTCTGACATAAATAAGAGCCAATTAATCGGAGCTTACAGCCGATTTCGACATCGTGTAGAAGCAGTTATTGATGCTAGTGGTGGTTTTATAGAACAAAATTAAATAATAGTCAGCTAAATTTCATGTTTACTTGTTTTTAATCAAATATAATTATATTCATTTGTTCAGCAATTTTTTACTAATCCATAAAATATGTCCTCAAATACCAGACGCACACTGTATTTTATTTTAAAATTTAAAAATAATGCACAAGTGTCAAATTTGGCAGACTTTTTTTTATTACCGTCTGCTTTTTACTGGTTTTTTTTTTTTTTGTTTTTTTTTTTTTGTTTTTTTTTAAGATCCGCGGTAATTTAAAGAAGGAGTTTTTATTTTGTTTGTTTTGTCCATATATCGTCCACTCGTGACTCGTCTGAGCTCAGCCACGCTTTAGACATGCATAAAAGCATTGATTTCGGACGTTTTCGGGAGAGAGAGGAGTAGCGGGAGGATTTCTCTTTCTCTTCTACTTTTGTCGAACACTCTGCCTCCGGGCGGAGAGGAACCCAGACGAGGCTATGTGTATACAGGATCTACGGGCAAGTTTTGCCCGAGTCTACGGGCTCGGAACGCCCTACGTTAAAAACTGGCCTCGTGCCACATCTTGCCTCGTGGGGGAGGTTGGTAAATAGAGAAAAGAAAAGTGTCAGAGGGGCAGCAGAGAGGAGCGAGAGGCAGACAAAGAGAGAGAGAGTTTCGACAGAGATCAGCAGAGAGTTTGGACCGAATGGCAACGACGACATCACCCTTTAACTGACTGATACTTCAAACAGGAAGAAGCCCATCGTTGTCACGACAACGGAGTTGGAGCAAAAGCCGGAACGGTCTTTTCTGTTCATCGAAGTGAATGCATTTTGTTGTAAGCATATATCTTAAGGGTTAAATCAAATTTTATAACTCGTTTTTCAAGATCCCTAACCTAAATGGAATTGGAATATGTTATAATTTTAATTAATAACAGATAATATTAATAGTATGAAAATATTCAGAGTAATTTTTCTTTTCTTTTTCGCTTTTTGTGTAATGCAGCTACTTGTAATTAATTGTAATGTCATTTCAAGGGTCGCCTTTTTATTTAATATTTCGAGTTAAATGGCTGGGAAATTTTTCCGCAGTACCTTAAAAAAGACATCATTAGTGCAACCCCACTTTTTTTCATGTAATATTCTCCGTCGGGATTTTTATTGCAAAATAAATTTTGTCTTTCTGATTTCTATAAATTTTCGCTTGAGCATCGTTTGTTGTTACCGTCTGTTTCTTTCACATCATTGTTTACAATTCATTGACTGAACGATATTGTTAACCTTTTCATATCGGAGTTCTTGCTGCTTGTTCCTGAAACGTGACGTTGTCCGATATATATATATATATATATATATATATATATATATATATATATATATATATAATATGTCCATCAATTATTAATAGATATATTAGTCTATGATTTACTGTTTGTAGATGATTTAATTTTGAGTAACCTTGCTTAAATATGTCTGCCCACGTGGTTGATTTTCATCAGAGGTGTTTGTTAGTCAATTCGTAAATACTTTAGAATAAATCCTATAGATTCGATATTAATATGATGGGGAAATAGTAGCTCAAAATGTTAGAATCGTCTTATAAAGTAGGATTATTATTTCTCTAGGGTTTTGAGATCCGTTTTATTTTCTATAAACCAGTGGTACCCAACCGATTTGGTATTTCTAAAATTCTTGTGTACGCCTGTAATATTTAATTCTTACATGTATGTCAATTACGTACATACACACAAAATATTTTTATGTATGCATCGGATGTATCAACACAGTCATTTATGTGCCTTTCGTGATACCCGCTTAGGCGATCATGTATCTTTCGATACATGAATGACGAGCAAATTTTTCCTGCAGCAGATTGCCATTTCTTTCCCTGGTAGACCAGTTCCAGGTTTGTCTTGCGATTTACCCATAGCGGTGGAGAGGGAGGGGAGACAGGAGAAGAAGAGGAATCATACCTTTCCCAAGGGTATTAGCACGTAAGTATTAGCACGTAAGTGAATGTAATGGATTCGACTGGAATTCAAACTCGGCTCCCCGATTCCTCAATCCGAGCTGTTATCCATTCCTCCACCGTACCTCCTTGAAAATGGCAAAGAAATGGCAACCTACTGCAGGTAAAAATCTGTCTCGTCAGTCATGTATCGAAAGATACATGATCGCCTAAGCCTGTATCACGCATAGCACAAAACTGAATGATGTATTAACATCAACACTTTCACTCAGACTCACTAGAAAACAATTCACTGTTAATAAATCATTCTCGAATTGTCCCCTTATTCTGTTGGTATAGTATGCCTAAGGGTTCACATGCTATGCATGCCCCACAAAAATATTACCATGCACCACCGGCGGGGCATGCACCTCACGTTGGGAATCATTAATGTAAACCCTAGGAAAACTGATGATAATCTGTTATAGAATTATGTTCCTGGGTGTTTTATAAGGTCTGCTACCGTACCATTTTCGCCTAGTGCTTAATAACAGATAATATTAATAGTATGAATATATTCAGAGTAATTTTTCTTTTCTTTTTCGCTATTTGTGTAATGCAGATATTTGTAATTAATTGTAAGTTCAAGGATCGCCTTTTTTATTTAAATATTTCGAGTTAAAACTGTTAAATGGCCGGGAAAATTTTTTCTACGTTTTAGCTTTTTAAGCGCAAATATTATTTTGTCTGTTACTTCAAAAACGTCACTAGTATCATACTGAGAAGCCGTTAGTAGTATTTTTGTTTTTTTATTTTCGACGCGTTGAGTTTTGCGTAGGAATTCTCAATTTTACTTAGTCTCTTTCACATTTAGTAACTTCCATGTTTCTTTCAATCTAACAACTACTGTTTGTCTTTGTGGACTACGGATAAAATATGTATGTATTTTATTTCCTGATATTCTCCCTCTTTACTGTTCCAGTTCTTATTCCGGTTTTGTGTGTATGTATGTGTGTGAATATGTCATATCTTTGCTGATTAGTTCGTTCCATTCTATGTTTTCAGGTTTATCAACTTAAAACCATATTTTTATCTTTTTAATCACTTCTAACGTTGGCTTTGAGTATTTCTTTTTTTTGCTATTTACATTTGTTTGCTTTCCCTGTTATCTCAGACTGCTTCCTTAATTATAGTTACGGTCCATAACTTCTAATTTATTTGCGTTATTCCACAGAGACTGAAGTGTTTCCTTGATTTTTACTTGAAATTCGGTGATGTTATCCTTTAACTTATTGCCATAAGAGAAGAACATCATGGTCTCAGACATTCTCGGAAGGAAGAACTCGTTCTATCAAGAATCAGAAAAAGACACACCTATATCACTCACTCATTTCTCAATTAAAAAAATCCTCCTCCTGAATGCACAGTATGTTACGAGGAATACCGTAAAACACATTCTAATCGATTGTAGCGATCTTGCCTCTACGCATCAACGATTTTATAATATAACCAGTATAGAGGATCTTTTCAGGTTAGGAATAGAGATTATCCTAACCTACTTGAAGGAGGTTGGTCTATGCCACAAATTAAATTAACTCCGTTCTAAAACCACAATAGGAGAGTTATGGAACCAACGACCCGAAGTATTGTTTACAAGCATGGGAAAGTTTAACCTTCGTGTTCGAAAAAAAAAAAAAAAAAAGAACGCTGTGTCAAAATAACGATTATTCTTTTGACGCCAGTTTTATTGTATACTACCGAGCCTCATTTAACAATGTTTATTTACAAGATTATGAAAAGATGTGAACAAACGACAATTTACCATTTATAAAGAAATAAATTTACCATTTTATAAAGAAATAAATTTACAAATTTATAAAAAATCTACTAAATTTCAAAATATACGAATCAGTTATAATGCAATATTAGGTTGGTGCAAAAATAATGTCGTTTTCTAACATAGTAACATATGTGAGAAAACGACATTTTTGCACCAACTTAATATTTATTATTTACGCCTTTATAAATAAATAATTATGTAAAACATGTTTTATTCATAAAAAAAAAAACTCATTTGCTCACATCTACTCTGGCCAAGTATTGAACGCACATATCTTTGGGTCAAATCACTGGATTACGTCAACAAATGTCTTTATCCCTTGAGCCATTCGTCCTTAGTTCGGTTTCAAATTCCAATCACCTGAAGAAGATCGGAGCGTAAAACGGCCGAAACGCTGTGAATTTGACAACAAAGACGAGGACAACAATCCGAAAAATGTAAATAGTATAAATTATCAGATTATTTTTTGTTTTAATTTCCAATTTTTAAAAAAATTATTTACATTATTCGGACTATTGTTCTCATCTTTGTTGCCATATTTATTACAACGTTTCGGGCGTTGTAGACTGTTCTACCCCAGCGAGCGAAATAAAGGGTTCAGTTCGACATTCCAACCACCTGAAGAAGGCCGGGGCGTACAGCGGCTAGACGTTGTGATAAATATAGCAACAAAGATGAGGACAATAGTCCGAATAATGTAAATAGTGTACATACCTCATCTCAAAAATGTAGACGGATTTTAAAAAAATTGCCTTGATGCTTAAATTAGTAGAAATACTAGACCGGAAATTTTAATAATTATACGTTACTGACCTCCTTATTCTTTTGTGAAAAAACGTTTTTTTTTAGTTTTTTTTAAATCGTCACTAGTTTTTCTTTTTTTAAATTGTTACTATTTTTTCTAAAAATATTTATAAAATATAAAAATAGATTATCTGTTACCAGTTAAGTGCTAACTAATAAAGACATCTTCAAATGATCACAAAGCACCTTGACTAAAGCAATTGGCGGAGTTTGCGAATTATATTCTTCGGAATGGTTTACAAAACATCGAAAGCCAAAAGATTCGAACTTTATAATGATTTCAATAAAATTGTTTCACATATTTTTATAATTTAAAAAATCTTTATAAATTTACGAATAAAAGTTGTTTCCATATTTCTTTATAAAATTAGTAAATGAATTTCTTCTAGGTTGTAATAAAGTTCCTTCACGCGATTCCTTCAAACAACGGTGCAGCATAAGCCAGACTCTCCCAATACGAGTTTCTTGTTAATATTTTTTTGCATGTGAGTACAAATAGGGAACAAAGCCAATAATGGGGGAAAAGGGAAGGCTGGTCTTCATCTGTCTTATACTAAAACTTAGCTAGCCATAATCACTGACCCAGACATGCTACAATAACCCTTATACCAAAACGCAACAACAATAACACCAGAGAGACTCTAGGAAATCCTAACTAGTCCCCATATGTACAATTTTGTGTGTGGTGGGGGGGATACAAAAACAACTTTTAAAAATTTATAAGCCATAAAGTATATTTGCCATGGTAAACAAGATTTATTTACAAGAAGCAAAATAAAACATTATTAGTAATGAACTCCAGAATTACTAAATGTGGCAGACATCAGTTAACCGGACGAAATTAATGTGGGACTTAAATGATTTGCTAATCGTAGATATGGCACAAGGCCGAAAGTGTGGAGCATCCAGTAAGGATCGAACTCACTACTAAGTCATAATGGATCTAGCGAGACACGCTTGACAATCATTACACAACGCATCT
The DNA here is from genome assembly GCA_963932145.1 of Acanthosepion lycidas. Lineage (NCBI taxonomy): Eukaryota > Metazoa > Mollusca > Cephalopoda > Sepiida > Sepiidae > Acanthosepion > Acanthosepion lycidas. Next base: position 50,365,677 of record OZ010594.1, read on the forward strand.
CTTGTTCTCTTCCTCTGTCGCACCTTGTCTCTTTAACGTTTTTTTTTTTTTTAAGAGTGAGTGAAACTTCAAATTTACAAAGGTGGAAAGAGTCTCGCGAAAGTATCCGACTGTGAGATCGATCTGTTTTTTTTTAATATACAACTCGTAAAACCACCATTTTCTTTTTGGGAATATTTTACACGCGAGTCACGTCCGAATCCGTTTTCGTCCGGGAGGTAAGCCATTTTCTCTAGTGTTACTCATTTCATTGTATTAGTTGTTTTGCATATGTTTATAATTTTGTAAATAATAACATTATTCTCGTAAAGAATCTAATAAATAGTGTTTAATATTTTTGTTGTAAATTCTCGAGAACAAGGGAAATGTATAAATTCACTTTCATATGTTTGAGTTTTATTAAACTTTGCATTTTAAAACAAACATTGCCGAGGGAGTGAAGTAAGTATGGAGTAATAGCGGGGTCAAAGGAAATGCTGTTTTTTTGATACAGCGTTTTTCGGGATTTTTTTTCTCTTTCTTTTTTTTTTTTTTCAAGCGTGAAGGTTAAATTTTACCAAAAAAAATATCTGCATTAAATAACCGATTGCGTTGCTATGCCATTAAAACAGAAGAATCAAACTATCTTTGTGAGAATCGTTTTGTTTCACTCAATTTTAAAATCAAAACTGTAAGCTGTTACTTTATGATCGTTATTTAGATTAATTTTGTTTACGAGAGTAAGATCTTTAAAACTTCTGTCACCGTCAGCAGATATAAAGTAAATTCGAATTTTTATTTCCCAATTTGTATTTTCTAAGTCCATTTCCTTCGCTTTTAAATATATATTCCTAATTGTTATTTTAAGTCTCTGAGAATTCGACTAACATTTCCTTGGTTTATTTAAAAAAAAAAAATAAGCGATATTCTTCCTCTTTTCATGTTCTTATTTTTACATTGGCATCACTAATCAAAATGTTGTAATTTATTTTCTTTCTTGTCTATAAAGCTACGGACAACATCGTAAGACCCTTAAATTTTCTCACCTCAACTTTTCGAAATTGGTCCGGATACTTAGATTATATTTCGGGAGTATCTTTTGCATAACCTCATTACTTTTCAATCTATTTTGGTTGATACAATGTCAAAACATTCAACATTGCACGCAACGTCGTTATTAACTATAAACTGTCACTAAATTTTTCTTTCTTATTTGCCATTTCATTAAGTAAGTTACGCCGTGTGGATTACAGACAAGGAAATAAAACTGTAGGAATTCCCAGTAATATCAGTAAAAGAAAGCGAGGAGAAGGCAATTATAAGGCTAAAATATAAGGCTAAACAGCAAGAGATGTAAGCTGGGGGGGGGGGATTGGAGAAAGTCAGAATCGAGTAAGCTGGGGGGGGGATTGGAGAAAGTCAGAATCGAGTAAGCTGGGGGGGGGATTGGAGAAAGTCAGAATCGAGTAAGCTGGGGGATGGTAATAGACAACTCAACACCGCCGACTGAGCGGCGGGAGAAAGTCAGAATCGAGACAACTCAGCACTAGAAAAACGTAACTTTTTAATAACCGAATAAAAGTAATTTATTAAGTATTAAAACCTTAATTAGTGAATATTTTTCTTCAATAAGATATTTGAAAGGGTATTATGTAAAATATGAACCAGGTTTTCGCTTTTATTTATTCTTAATAATGTAAATCGTAAAGAAATTTATTTTTTAATAAAGTATTTCTTAGGTTATTAGTATTATAATTTAAATTATAAACTTATTAGGTTGGTGCAAAAAAATGTCGTTTTCTCACATAGTAACATATGTGAGAAAACGACATCATTTTTGCACCAACCTAATAGATTGATATAAAAAAAATAACTCTGTAGAACCCTTATTTTTAATTATTTTTTTAATAAAGTAAATCGAAAAATGCAAAACAAAATGAAGTGGATTTTTGTTTTTAATTATTTTTAATAAAGTAAATCGCAATTCTTATTTTATATCGCTCCTTTTATCCCTTTTGATAAGTTGTGATATGTGCGTACGTGACTATGAAATAAGATCCAGAGACGGATATGCAATATAATTGGACTCGATCTGGCATCTCGTCTGCAGTCGCTCTCTCACCGACGCGCCGTCGCCTCTCTCTGTCTTTTTCACAAATACTTTCATGGTCATTGCTCCGACGAGCTGCTTTCGTGCTTCGCAGACTTCACGAATTCAAGCGTCCTACGAGGCTGGCATCCCGCTCTCACCTTTTCACTGTTGAAACTTAAATGTAGCCGCTTCTTCTACTCTAATAGCTTCATATCTCGCACCTCTCGCCCGTGGAACACCCTTCCCTATTCCTGTTTCCCTGATAGCTATAATCTCCAACTTTTCAAATGTAATGTCAATCGACATCTCCAGTTGCGTTGATCTATCCACTATCCTTCTCCCCATCCTTTCCTCTATCATTCCTACCTACTCCCGCTCCAAATCCTCTACAACCCCTTGCGTGATAGTGGCTTCCTGCCTTGCTAGGGGTGAAATGCTTAAAAAAAATAAATAAATATGCACTCATGCCCAATGCTAAAGACGAGCAACTATTTTCTGATTCCTTTAGTTAACCGCTTTCTGAGCCAGCATACTGGTCTACAGAATATACTGTCATTTCGAAGTAAAGGGTGGAAATTAGGTTGGTGCAAAAATAATGACGTAATAATGTCGTTTCTTGACGTTTTTTTTTAACGTCAAAAAACGACATTATTACGTCATTATTTTTGCACCAACCTAATATATCGTAGAGACTGAGTTTTCCCTTAAATGTTCACTAGAACTTTGGATAGAGAAGCGTGTGTCAGTTTGCGTGCCTCAGTCCTAGGTATCATTAATCCTAAGATTAAACAGATATTATTGCATGTGAAAACCAACATGGCCGAAGAGAGCTACCGCCAAGATAGCGGACAAAGACCGAGAATAGATGAGGAGTATTTGTGAAAATAAGAAACGTCATGCTTGAAGGCCAAGTATCTGAAATCATGAGAATTATAGACGTGCATTCAAAAGACTGTTTTTCAAAAAGGGAAATGAAATACAACTTGTTTTCATGATTTCTAGATTCCCTTAATATAGATACCTCCACGAGATCGCTAAAAAAAGAGCATAGCATGATGAAAAAAAACACCAAACTTGACGAAAAAATTTTTTATCGTCAAATATTTGTTAATATGAAGAAAGACCAAAGTTTATTTCAATTTTTTTTTTTTTGATTTTTCCTTCTTTTTAGAACATTCTAAATTTTGATTAAAAAACCTTGTTTCTCTTTGTATCACCGGAACAAGTATAATAACATGTACAATTTTTAGCACGTTTATTTTTTTTTATTTTTTGTATGACACGCATTAATTTGGAAAATCTTGCAAAAATAAAAATAATTGCCTGATGTTAAGTAAACTTTCAGAAACTATTCACAGATGCTCGAAATTATTATTAATGTTTTTTTATTAGTCATGGCAGAAATAATTTTTTATATTTACTACCCTCCCCCCAATAACTAATTTTATGAAAACTCTAGAAATTCGATCGAGTCCACTTTAGTGCTTTGAGGAATGCAACTCATGTTTTCTTTGTTTTTAATTGGACCCCTACCTGAAAATCAGCTCTGAAATGTAACATACAAAACTCAGTAAAACAAAGATATTTAATTTCAAATGCTTTTATTTCCTTTTAGTTGTTTTTATGAATATGGACAATGTTTTCTGAAAGCAAATGTTTTTCGATGAAAAATGAATTTTTAATACAATTATTTGTTATTTCTTTAATTATAATAGATTTTTACATTTAATTTACTAAAATATTATAAAATTAGTTAAAAGCCGGATCCGCTTTCGTAAGTGTCCTTATGAGATAGATCTTTTTTAGCGCGTTGTAAATTGTATCGTTTTCACTAATCAGAAGAGCCCAAGTAATTAAATGCAATTTTATGTTTAAAATCGGGCTGTAATTATAAAGTACGGAAGACCATCCAGAATACAATTAAGTTGCATTATTTGAGTTAAGGATTGTTCTCCGCTGTTAAGGCCTTTACTTTTGCAAAACACGTGTGGAGAAGTTAATTTGATTTTTCATTGGGAAGGGTACCTACAAGTACCATTATCATCTTATGAAACTTATATGATCTTATTTTTATATTAATCTCAGTTATAACATTTTTTCCATAAATGAAATATCAAAATTAATAAAATGAATGGAAATACAAATAACACAGTAAAATATAGTAAATGTACATCAAATTATAGTATTTTATGTACACTTCTGATGAAATTTCATAAGAAAGATACCTATAGATTAATTAGATACCTTTCTTATGAAATTTAATCTCACTCTTAACAGTTCTATTTTAATTTCTTCATAAATTGTCCATAAAGCATCGTAAACGTAAAGGTGAAAGCTAAGTACAAAAAAAAAAAAAAAATTAGAGCGCTGAAAGTTTTCCTTAAAAATAACGAGGTAAATAATTTGTTCACTTAAATGTAAATAACTTCACTTCTCTCCTTCCGAAGAAAGAATTATCCTCACGTAATCCGTCAATAGGTCATTCATCACATGTCAAGTGACGCGAAAGTTTATGACCTGTTTTGTTTTCAAATTACATCTTTTCGGCGTAGAAAGAATCTAAGCTAAGCTAAGTTAAGTTTGGTTCAAAATATTCTAAATAAATATTATAATTTCTGATTTTTAAAAGAATTTCAAACTGAGATTTTAATTTTTTTATAAAATGGATAAAAAATGGTTGCTATGATCGATTATCTGACAATTTTGCTGACTCAAAGAAAAAAAAAAAGATTTTTATCGAAAATTTCGTACGTGCTAGGAACGATTAAAAATGTAAAAAAAAAAATATCCCAAAATACGTTTATCTTTCCTCTTAATAATAACATAAACATTTAGACGATAAAATTTGGTTTTCGTCAAGTTTGACCTCTTTTTTCATCATGCTATTCTCTTCTTTTTAATATTAATATCTAAAATGAATATCTGAGAATAACAAGACATTTTCATCATATCACATATGTATGTTTTTTTTTAAATTTATAGAAACAATTCTTATTCAATTTATTATTGTTCTCTCTTCCCCAGCTATAGAAAATAAAAACTGTTTCCAAACCCCCGCAAGGAAATGTATGTGTTTGCAATTTCCAGTTGAATTCAGGTGTTATAAAAGCTCGAAATAGCTATGCATAAGAAAATAATCCAGATTACTATACAAAGCAAGAACAACGTAAATGCATTTGAAATATTTAATAAGCTTTACTTGCATGACGCAGTCAGAAACCATGCAGAGTCAAAGTGACGTAAACGTGCTCAACACCCCCACCCCCAACAGTATTTTTTTTTTCCACAGAAATGTATTACAGTTAATCTCTGATGCCAGGGGCGCCACAAAGTGGAAAATGTCGAAATAGATTGAAACGATTTTCTCCCTCTTCTCTGGGAATCTCATTTTAAACCCGGCCTTGAGCCATAATCTACTTGAGGTGAGTATCAAGACGTATCTCATCTGGAACATGGTATTAATTCATTTGAAGCAATTTACCTGTTTGAGAAGTCGTTTCGTTAAATTATAACCAATTGAACTAACGCCAGACATCAACAATATATTATTGTAAAGAATACGATAAGCGTGGCATAAGGTCAAAGAGGAAGTGGGGAAAAAGGTTGATCGTTGTTAACTATCCTAGTCTTAGTTAACGCCGAACATCAACAATTGTCGTTTCACTGGAGATGAGCGAATATAATGAATTGAAGATGTTAAATTTTTTCCAGTGATCTCCTTACTTATTTGATTCTAAAAGACTAATTTTGCAACTCTTGGAATTGGGAGGCTACTATTTACTAGGATTCATTAGATTGTTATTTTCTGGAAAATTTGTCTTCAAATTAAGCTGGAGGAAAAAGTCAAAGACAGTGCTATGTCTGAATGTATACTTCTCAGAGAAAGAAAGAGGCGGAAAACGGTATCAACCTGAGGCAATGAAAATATAGCTCCGTTTTTAATGGAATTCTTCAAGGAATGTGCTTGTATTTAAGAAATATTAAATTTAGTAACCTAACTTTTTTTTTTTTTTTAATTATTTGTTTTCTTCAGTTTTAGAATCGAAAAGAGCTAATATATAATTTTCAGTTTTGCTTATAAAGTAAAAAATAAGCATAAAAACTACACTTTAAAAATTAATTTTCTTGCTTTTTATCTGTTTGGCGTTCACATCTGTGCAACTATTCCTGCTGTTTAAGGGTTAAATATTGGATATATATCTATCTAATCTTATCTAAATTTAATAAGCTTTTCTTTGTAAGGAATAAATCAAACTCTTTCTCAGTATCCACGCAGGTAAGCATGACTTCAATGAACAAAAACCGAGCCTTTTGGTATGACTTGCATTTAAGAGTGACAGTTTATTTTCTACAGTTAACGGAAACTTTTCTCTAGAATTTCCTGAGCCTTGTCATAAACAATAATCAGTACTTACTGGACTTGAAGTCGCTATCAGTTTTATTTTATGCTTGTATATAAAAAAAAAAAAAAAAGCGAAAGGAAAAAAAATTAAAGCCTGTGAGGTGTTTCTTAATCCGTACTTCACATGTGACCTCAGTGGCATCTGAATGCATAGTCCGTGAATTAATCTATTCTTATTTCTGAAAATAGATCTGGACTATAGAATAACTGAAAGTGTCTCTAGTCTGTCACGTAATGGCGCTGAAAGGACAAAGAGAGCTTCCCGTTCCTTTTAAAGAATCATTACGAAAAATATTTATATTCTATCGATATTATGTGTCTCGGCAGTTCTTGAATAACTGATAGATGAAGAACCGACATTTGGTTTTCAAATTCTTCTATATAATAAATACATTGGAAACAAACCACGAACCCATTGACGATACTAGAAAGGTTACCAGTGAAGAATAGATTTTCAGCAGTTTCATTATTTTAAGGGAGTTGACAACATTTGTACCCGAATTATTCAGATCTATCCAAACTTCATGGAATTTTGACATGATTTTTATTTGAGGAATTAATTTACCATTAAGAAGAAATATTTGCCAGAAAGAAATGATGAGTGATTGAAGAAAGACATTCAATTTTTTATTAAATTAATTTTAAAAAAGCATCTCTAAAAGTTTTCATACACTTACACAATAATCCGAGACGATTATAATTGTAGAACTATGCTTTATTATTTATAGTATATAGAGAAGTTTTTATATTCTTTTTATAAAACGCCCAAGAGTTTTGTACTTTTTTAGGTTACCGAACATCTTAAAGACGATAAATGAATAAAATCCCAAATAATTATTGTTCCTGAATCAGGACAATTTAATCCATTATGGTCAACCGTTCTATAAATTGGATAGTAATATTTATTTTTCTAGAATACAAAAAATCTGGCACAAGGCCAATAATAGGGAGAGGAGGGTTGGTCTTAATCTGTCTTTATAATTAAAATTAGGTAGCAACAATCATTGACCAAATCATAGTAAACTATAGGATAGTGAAGATTAATGTTTTATAACACTTCTAATTAATATCGCATTTTTAATGAATCGATAATTAATACCGATTAAGAATTCTCTCATTAATACCAGATTTTAATTTTAATTTTTATGGCTAATACTGTATTTACAATCAAATGTTAGGACCGATGCACCAACAATGAAGTCCTCAACTGCTCAGAAATGACAAGCACTGAAACCGTCGTCCGCAATCATCGCCTCGCGTGGTCAGGACATGTCACCCGAATGGCCACTTCAAAACCCCCTCGAACCATCCTTTACAATGAGCTCGTCTGTGGCATTTATTTGCACCGACTGAGTGTATCAATAGTTCCATAAAGTGTGGATGGTTCTGCACATCCTCTTGCCACTTTAATTAAATTACTTGCGTGTTTTTTCTGGCGGTTTATCCTGATTCGTTCATTCTTATCCACACAGTTCACTTGGCGAGAGAGTGAAGGCAACAGGGTCAGGTAAAGAATATTACTGGAAGGCTCTAGCTGGAGCTACACACAGAGGGAGATGGCCGTTCATTCACAGACCCATAGGCTATTGTGATGTCCATGTCCTCCATCGGTGACAAAGCCGCCTTATTTGGGATCTGCACTGATTTCCCTATCATGGGAAGTTGGCGATAAAAGGAGCCTTAAATATTGCTTGCTCACACAGGGACTTGGCAGCCCACTGCAGCTGTCTGGTTATCCAGTAACGCAGTCGAAACAGCAAGAAAGATCAAAAGAAATACAAGAAGTATTTTCATTTTGGATCCTGGAATGTTTATACTTTCCAGGACAATGATTCTGCACCAGAGTGTAAAACAGCTCTTGTATCTCTCAAGGTGAAGTATAACATCGACATAGCGGCCATTAGTGAAAGACTTCTGACTGGCAATTCTCATCTTAGGGAAGAAAAAGGTGGATACGTGTTTTTATGGGCTGGCAAGTCTGAGAAAAAGCCACGCAAATTTAGTGTTGGCTTCGCCATCAAATCATACCTTGCTAGCTCACTACGTTCCTTACCTAAAGGTGTATCAGATCGTATAATGACATTAACCCTCGAACTGGAGTGCAACACCCGTGTAACGCTGGTTAGCTGATAAGCTCCAACCTTAGATATTTCAGAGCAAGAAAAAGATGATTTTTACGATCTCATTCTGGATGTCATCTCTAATCCTTACAAGTTATTTCAATGACTATCATTATTGGAAGGGAGTTTTAGGTCGCCATGGTATTAGTCGTGTGAATTTCAATGGGTTATGCCTTCTCACTATCTGCAAGGAATTTGACCGTAGTATTATAAATACCTTCTACCAGCAACCCAGCTGTGGTAAGGCTACGTGAATGCACCCTCGGTCGAAAGGCTAGCATCTGATCGACAACGTTATCACCAAAAGAAGGGACATAAAATATTTTAAGATCACGCGTTCATTCCACACAACTTGCTATCTGTCAGATCACGCTCTACTTTGGAGTACGTCTACACTGCATCTGCAAAAGCAAAGGATTATAAAATCTACAGTGCCCAAGTGCATTAATGTACTGCCTCTTAAATCGACTTAAACGAAAATTGAACTTTCTAACGAACTTGATGCTGAACTTTATTCTGTAAACATTACCAATGATATCGAAAGGTCTTGAAAGGATCTTCGGTATGCAACACATCCTGCATCCTTGGAGGTTCTCGGGCTACCACATCGAAAACACCAAGACTGGGTTGATGACAATAATACAGATATTTAGCAGCTTATAAACCAAATGCACTCTTGTCATAAAGTGTGGATTGAGGACAAGAACTCGTCCACTAAGAAGATCGCTTACAAGAAGTGCAAAAGTCAGGTCCATCGAGCTCTCAGAGTCGTAAAAGAGCATTGGTGGTCTGAAAAGGCCACTGAACTCTATGATGGTTCAGTTAGAAAGGATGTAAAGGCTTTCTATGCAGGCCTCAGCGTTTTCGGTCCTTAGAAAAGTGGTATTGTTCCAATCACCACAGCAGATGATGAAACTCTCTTGACGGATAAGTCAGACATTTTGGATCGCTGGAAAGAGCACTTCGAAACCGTTTCAAACAACACTCCGGTTACTGATGAGGAAGCCATCACATCAATTGTGCAAAATCCAGAAATTCCGAAGTTGTCTTTTGAACCTACCTATAAACATGTAAGTGACTCCGTAAAGCAAATCTCATCTGGAAAATCACCTACTCCTAAGGATCCTATTCCACTTAAGCATGGTGGCCAAAAGTTGGCAGAAAAGTTGCATCTCCTTTTCGTGGAGGTATGGAAGGCAGGCTGTTTCCCACAGGGTTATAAAGACGCTTCTATCAAACACCTCTATAAAAACAAGGATATCAGGAATGCCCGTGATAATCATCGGGGGGGTATCACTCCTTTCAATACAGGCAAAGTCCTAGCTTGTCTGATTCTATACAGAATCTTTATACACCTTGTTGAAGACACTACTCTGAATCGCAGTATGGTTTGCGGTCGGGGCGTGGCACCAGTGATATATTTTCTAATCGTCAAGTTGCAGAGAATGTTCGCGAGAAAAACCAGGAGTTGTACATGGTGTTTGCGGACTTGGTGAATGCTTTTGACACTATGAATCGAGAAGCTGTTTGGCAAGTCTTTAGGAAAACATGCTAAAGGTCATCATCTCCTTTCATGAAGGAATGAAAGCTAATATCGTGTCTGATGGTATGGTGTCAGAATACTTTGATGACACAAACAGCATCAAGCAAGGGTGTTTCATGGGCCCTGTCCTTTTCTTCTCAGTGATGCTGAAATATGAATTCACAGACACAGAGAGCGGCGTCAAGTTTCAGTTTCGAACAAATGGTAGACTCTTCAATCATCAGCGATTCAAAGCCAAGACCCACCTTCGTACACAAATTATCCGTGATTTGTTGTTTGCTGATGATGCTGCTCTTGTTGTGACATCCTTTGAGGAGGCCCAACATCAATTAAATCGTTTCTCTGATGCAGGTAAAGCCTTTGGTCTTACTTAGCATAGAGAAAACTGAAGTAGTGCACCAACCTTGTCCAACTCCAAAGCAAATCCGTGGTGTGAAACAAAAAAAACTAGTTTACAAATTTCCAGAGAGACCATTGAAAGTAGAAGTCAAAGCCTTGAACTATGTAAAGTCTTTCACCTATCTTGGTAGCAAAGTCAACTCCAGTGGATCGTTATATGATGAAATCATTCATCGGATTGCTAAAGGCTACCAGTGCTTTCGGCAAACTTCGCCATCGCTTGTAGCATGAGTGGGGTATCCAACTAGATACGAAAATTCGGATTTACAGAGCTGTTGACTTTGCCCTCCTTTTGTACGGCTCAGAATCGTGAACTCCATACATGTACCATATACCCCAGCTGGATGTATTCCATAAGAGCTTTATCTGTGTTATCTGTGGAGTTGTCCTTCAAGACAGGACATCCAATGCAAACCTGTTTAACAGGTGTAATATTGGAGGAATCGAGACTTTTCTCATACAGTCTCAGTTACGGTGGACTGGTCATGTCTTGAGAATGTCTGATGACAGGATACCCAAACTTCTAATGTACAGCCAGTTAGATCAGAGCTACAGGAATGTAGGACGTCCATACACAGACTGAAGAGCAACTTGTCAGCTGTCAATATATCTCATAGCACCCTCAAGCGCTTAGCCTTGGATCGAGAAGAGTGGAGATCAACGTGTTTTAGTGGACTCGGCAGTTTTCAATCTGCTAGTCTGCATCGTCTTCAAAAAGTGAGAGCATGATCTAAAAGGTCAGCCAATCTAAAATGACCTCGTCCCATAATCCCTATGTGGCCTCCTTTGCAAATCACGAGCGGGTCTTAAGTGTCATTTAAGATTATCGCACAAAATTCATAGCTGGATAAATTGGTAGAGTTGTCAGATCCTCATACGTCGAAACCAACGGGAGAGTCCATTATTATATATATATCTATATATATATATATATATATATATATATATGTTCGCATTAAAAATATTGATAAGTTGTTTGGTGAGTGACAAGTTTTATTATACAAAGTAAAATATAATTATGGAGACAAAATGATATTTGAAGAATGCAATCTCATGTCTTTAAATAAATTATCTTATTTACATGTCAATATGAACTATTTGATATTCTGTAACCGTTGTCATTATTTCATACTGTTTCGATTTTAACTTTGTTAGGAGCGGTTTCTATTGCTTCCTAGAGGTTTTGTTTTAGTTAATGAGATTCCATTCTAACATAAATCCCATTTCTATAGGATAAATCTATTGAGTGGAAGAGAAAACCATAAATTTAGTGTCTTCGGGAAATACTAAGTGCTTCAAAATGCGAGGATTGCCTTTCATGAATAACGCCTTCACCTTCAAGCTTCTTGTGAACTGTAGAACTCAAAAATGTTTTGTTTAATTCTGTATTCTTGACACCATCATCAATTTTGAATAGATCTGTATTTATTCAGCCTACTATACTGCTGTGACCAGGTATTGAACTGACAACTCTTTGGGTCAAGTTATTGGACTGCGTCAACAACGCTTTTATCGATTGGGCTTAGGCCAAATAGTTGTGAGTTCAATAACTGGACAGGGTAGAGGTGAACAAAAACTTGGAGTGTATAGTTACTTTTACTAAAGGGAAATAACTGAAACTGAGAGATCCAGAAGAGGCATGGCAAGTGGAACTAGAACAATCTACCCCCGGTAGACGAAATAATGGATTCGATTCGAAATTCCAACGTGAATATGACAATAAAGATGATGTCAATAGTCCGAACAATGTAAATAGTTACAATACCTCATCTCAGAATTATAGACAGACCTCCCCACTTGTTGTATTCGAACTCGTGTTGGTTAGTGCTTTCCATAAAGGTTTTAAGCTCTAGCCGAAACATCAGGACCATCCAATGTATCTCTAGATTAATTACTAAAAAAAAAAAAAAAAAATCATGGATTTATTCGCCTATCTCAGAAATTTATCTTAGGGATATTTACTAAATGTAGCTGGTTAGAAATGACAAGCAAGACCACGCATGGTCAGGCCATGTCACCCGAATGAGACTCTCGCGGACAATCTTTAGCCAATCTTCTTAATTTCATCTTAACATCCCTCCCACACTTTTCCTTCTGGTTACATTATCAATATCGGCTTCTTCAAATATTAGGTTGGTGTAAAAATAATGACGTAATAATGTCGTTTTTTGACGTATTTTTTGACGTTAAAAAACATTATTTTTGCACCAACCTAATATTTTCTTTCTGTTCAATCAGCTTTCTTCCATTATAACACTTTATTTTCATCAAATCTTCTTTTATGACATTCTTAAAGTCAGTTATCTCTTGATCTTATCGTGATAATCTTTCCCAATTCTTTATAGTTCTTTGATCTATTTTCATCGTTTCGAAATTTCTAACGTTTTGTTCACTAAATAACTAAACAATATTTTGTTTCTTGCTTGAGATTATATCTTTATTACAACTTCTGGCAATCTCTACGTCTGATATATATATATATATATATCACAATATGTATAACAACCCTCGTTCGGCAGAACATCTCACGTCACCAAATAAGGTATTGCAAATATGCTTAATGTAAAAATAGGTATCTTAAATGAGATCGCTAAAAACAGAACATAGCATGGTGAAAAAGACGCCAAACCTGACGAAAACAAAATTTTAGCGTCTAAATGTTTGTTATTGAGTGGAAAGATCAACGTATTTCTTAATTATTTAAAAAAAATGTTTCCTTCTTTTTAGAACATTCTAAATTTTGATTAAAAAACCTTATTTCTCTTTGTGTCACCGGAACTAGTAAAGTAACATAAAATTTTAGCACATTTTTTTTTTTCTCTGTGACAGACATTAATTTTGAAAATCTTGCAAAAATAAAAATAATTGTCGGATTTTATCGAAACTTTCAGAAACTATTCACAAATTATGGCACTTATTATAAATGTTTTTCCTTTTTAAAGGCATGGCAAATTTTTTTCATATGTATTACCCCCCACCCCACAACTAATTGCACGAAAATTCCATAATTTCAATTTTGGGAAGATTAGTGATTATATTAGTTAAAAGCACAAGCCTTTGGGAAAACCAAATAAAGTTTTTTTTTTTTTTTTTTTTTTTTTTAGTTGGACCACCTAAAACCATCTCTGAATTGTAACATATAAAACAAAAATATTATTTAATTTCAAAAGGTTATCATTGCTTTTATTTATTTTAATGAACACGGACAATATTGTCTGAAAGAAAAAAGATATTTCGATGAAAAATTAATTTTTAAAACAATTATTTGTTATTTCTGAAATATTTTATTATTTTTACATTATGTTGTTAATTCTTCTAAAATTAGGGAAAAAGTTTGTAAAAATTTAACGAATGTTGTTATTAAGTAGATACATATTTACAGATTATAACTTCCAAAGCTTCTTACAAACAACAGTATATAAAAAAAATATAATTTGTGTCAATAATAACAATGTAAATCAAATCTACGGAAGACCGGAAGTATCATGCGCGCAATAAAAAAAAACGTCACGTGGATTGAGTTTCTGTCTAGTATTATTTTTAACTTAATACTGAATTTTTAATACAATTTATTTCTTTAATTATAATAGATTTTTACATTTAAGTTTTTAAACTATTATAAAATTAGTTAAAAGCCGCGTTCAGTTTCGTAAATGTCCTTTTGAGATATAGATTTATTTTTGCGAAACACGTGTGGAGAAGTTAATTTGATTTTTCAATTTCAACTGAGAAGGGTACCTACAAGTATCAGTATCATCTTATGAAATTTAAATTTGTGTTTTATGTACCTTTCTGATAAGTTTTCATATGAAAGGTACTTATAAATTAATTAGATACCTTTATTATGAAATTTAATCTCACTCTCAACAGTTCTATTTTAACTTCTTTATAATATATTTTCCATAAAGCATCGGAACGTAAAGGTGAAAACTGAGTACAAAAAAAAAAAAATTAGAGCGCTGAAAGTTTTCCTTAAAAATAACGAGGTAAATAATTTAACTTAAATCTAAAGAACTTCACATCTCTCCTTCCGTAGAAGGAATTATCCTCACGTAAGCTATCAAAACGTCATGAATATCTTTCGTCACCTTGTCAAGTGAAACGAAAGGTTATGACCTCCTTAATTTTATTTTCCAACTACGTCTTTTCGGCGCAGAAACTAAGTTAAGCTTGGTTCAAAATATTTTCAATAAACATTATAATTCCTGATTTTCTTAAAATGAGTTTTGAAAAAATTTATAATTGATTTTTAAAAGAATTTCAAATTTAAGATTTTAATTTTTTTATAAATTGGAAAAAAATGGCTGACATAATCAATTATCTGTCAATTTTGCTGACTAAAAAAAAACAATTTTTAACGAAAATGTTGGACGTGCTAGGAACGATTAAAAAATGGAAAAAAATACTCCAAAAATACGTTGATCCTTCCTCTTAATAACATAAACATTTAGATGATAAAGTTTTGTTTTCGTCAAGTTTAGCGTCATTTTCGTCATGCTTTACTCTTTTTAGCGATCTCATGAAAAAAAAATATATGAAAAGGTGAAAATCAAATGGTATATTTATCATATATAGATAAATGTCTTTAAATTTTAATACTCATCCAACAAAAGTTCACAAAAATATATCATTTTTTAAATATTCTCCTACAAAAAAATGACAGCTTCTGGTCATAAATCTACTCCGTTTGTCATAATCAATCTTTTATTAATCAAGTTTGTTTAATCCTGAAGCCATTTGATTTTACTTTCTTCTCCTTACTTGAGGCAAATAAATGCAATGAATTTGAACATATCTACTCTTCAACAATTTTAGTTAAGTTTAGTTAAGAAGTTGATTTTTTTTTTTTTTTTTTTTTTTTCGAATTTGATATTAATTAACCAGTAAATTTAAGTTTACTTGAACAAATTTGAAGGTATTTTTTACATTTTAGAAACATTGATTTTGTTTCTCAGCATTTATATTTTAATGTAAATAACAATAACAAACAGAACTACTGAATGACAGGAAGCAACGGGGGGGGGCGTCTAATAGCGCTGATTCTTATGTTTAGAATAGTTTCACTTTTGCAGTATCCTCTGCGCTAACACGCCTCGAATAAATATTATTTCTACAAGATGAGTTTTTACTCAGCGACATTTGTTGTAGCAAATAAGGAATATGCAGGATGAATGTTTGAACATTCCTGAGTATTTTTCCTCTTGAAACCACTTGAAATCCTAAAAAGAATCCTATCGGTCATACGAAGTCTTAAATGATTCGCACTATAATAGCATTGAGGCGAAGGAATGGTCTTAAAGGACGAGAGAAAAGCAAAAATTAATGAATAAATACAGTTAAAAGATGATATGCTCATAAGAAAATATCTCCGTATTATTTCTACTCATCACATTAGTTAACAGACATAGACGCTATTACATTTTCGCCCCACAAAATTTGACTTGGAGTGAAGATATAAAAAATGTTTTGTTTATTTTTTTTTTACTTCTATTTTAAAATCGAATAGAAAGTTATTTTATTTATTTTGATAAAATATATCAAATAGTGGCTAAATTGAGCATTTAAAAAAAAAAAGAAAGAATTCGATTGATACAAAACTGTAATGGCGCCCAATTTTATTTAAAGAAGGTTAATGTGTAGTCTTAAAAGATATAATTTAAATTTTTAATAAGTCGAAATAATTTTTTTTAATTTGTTTTTGTCTTAAATTTTCCAACCATTTTTTAAAAATCAAATTATTTTCATGAAAAAACTTGAAAATGCCATCATTCATTCGTGTTTTGTATCAGTCGAATTCTTTTTTGGTGGTGGTGTGTGTGTGGGGGTGGGGTGGTTGAGAAAGTGTAATTGCGCCCAGACATATAAATGCACACAGAGAAAGATAGATTTATTTTGTTGTTCGTTATTTGTTATTTCTATCAATGGCATTTTTATTTCATTTTATCCTAAACATCCTTCTTTCTACCGACTACCGACCTCGTTTTACTTCTCTTGAAGATATCTCTGTATTTTATTATTTGTTTCTTACAAGTTTGTCCCGGAATCTCAACTAGTTTCCGTTTTCCTTCTACAACTTCTTGATCTGGCTTCATTGATTCACTGTTGCAATCAAATCTTTGCTTCCAGCCATTTCGGGTTCTCTTGTGGTATCAAGTCTGAAACCAATGTCTCCGCTTATGTTTTGTTTCTTTACAAATTTTCAAAACAAAACCTTTTATTATTTCAATGCGACATGTTGAGGTTGTGTGCCATTTTCTAAGGTAGAATGAATATAATTCGCCTAAAATAATAATGAAATGGACATAAAATGATGTGGTGATGATTTTCAATATGAAAAACTGATTCTTCAGATTATGTACGAATTCTGATTGTTTTCACTTGTAGCACTATTCCGAAAGGCATGCATCCACTTCTCCCTACACACTTCCCCACTAAAATATATCTTAATAAAATATCCCTTCTGTCAAAACTATTTATTCATCTTCAAAGTGCCTAGCGCAAATACATGCAAACACAATTTGAGCTTTATATATTAGGTCATTCAGGTCCAAATTTCCTGCCACTCTCTCCGATCATTGTGGGTTAAACGCCATACAAACTTTTTAGCCAATGATTATGAGCATATTTGTTAGCTTCATATTTCAGAGTTTTGTTTTTATTATTCTTGTACGTGTTGAGATCTCACCTAGTATTACCTGGTGTTTCTGAATATAAATCAAGTGACAGCAAATCTCCTCAGTATATCTCCTCGTAACAAATGACGGCTGTGATTTCTATTTCGACGAGTTTTTTTCTTTCTTTATTCCTCTACTTTTTTTTTTTTTTTTTTTTTTTTTTAAACCATTTTGAGAATATTCCAAATAGTCGATACCAATGTCAATTTCATACTTGATAATTCTTCCGTCATTTTTATGTGTTCTTTTTTAATTTCATTTTGAAATCGTTCATAAGTAAGAAGCACTGAGGAAAAGGACAATAAATGAACAGGTTTCAGAAAGACAGAAGATGGCGATTTTTGAAGATTATAGGTGGCAGGGAAGCAAGAAATCAGATGGAAGTTCCACGGACAAGAAAAGAACCTATTAGAAATAGGACAAACGGTTGCATCTAGCTAGTTAAACCGTAAAACAGTGAGACGCAGTTGCCAATCTAGAAGCACGTTTAAATTCATGCAGTCAAGTTACTAAGGAGATAAGCTTTTCAGAATGATTGCCATGAAAATATTTGTAGAAAAGACAGAGGGAAGTCACGTCACGTTGGTGAGAAAATGACTGAAGTCGAGATGCCAGGTCAGGATCGATTACATTACCTTCTCGGAATTTTTTTCAAGTAACTCGAGATGGAGCATCAGACCAGATATGGTAGCAAAGTCCAATGCGTGGTCGAATGGTAGATATATAAATGTGCAAGATTGATTCTGACGAGAAGAACTGTCTAGCACGACTCTGTGAAACAACTTTCCTAACAGTAGACCTAGCAACTGATTCAATATAATCCTCCACTTTATGTAAGTAGAAAAAATGAGCCGAAGCAGGTGCAAAACATTGCTCTCCTGACAGACAGAAAACGTTCTCATGTGGTGATTAAATGAAATCAGTCTTTTGTTATACAAGCCATTTTTACTTATTAACCCCTAAGACAGGAAATGGTGGCGAGACATTATCGCCCGTATCCAGAAAGCATACGGCACATAGAAGACTATATGCTAAAATGGTGATAACTGATTTATTTGTTGGCGGTAAGTAAATTTATCTAAGACTAAAAGATCTGGTTCCTTGTCAAAGGAGAATTCTTTTTTTTCCATCTACCACTTGTCCTCATCATTTACACAAGTCTTATGGCAACATAAGTTTCATTCCTATTTTGGTACCAATTTTTAACTAATCTGCTGCATTGATTTATGATAGACGGATCTTAATTGTTATCCTGTAGTTTCTTTTTGACTTTAGTTTTATTATATAGTCATTTAAAAAAATCTAGCCATTTTCTTTCATGTTATATCTGAAAATAAAACCGCTTTTATTTATTATCAGATAAACAAATATATCTCCATATATAATTTTCAAAGTTCCGAGCACTCTCTCTCTCTCTCTCTCTCACTAACTCACTCACACTATGAACATGATACTTAGAATGATTAATAATACAGAAGCACAAAAAATATAATTGTCCTAGATGCACTTATCGTTTAATCTTGTGTCTGGAACCAAAGACGTGAATGACGAAAACGAACGTTAATTGAATTATAAAAAGCCAACATTCATTCCAGCGGGCGTGTTAGGTACAGAGTGGTTCCAGTCATATACAAAATTTTCAATGCCTGTATACCTAAATAGAGTTGAAATGTTTGCGAGATTTGCAAAGAACACGTGCCTAAATAGAGTTGAAATGTTTGCGAGATTTGCAAAGAACACGTGCCTAAATAGAGTTGAAATGTTTGCGAGATTTGCAAAGAACACGTGCCTAAATAGAGTTGAAATGTTTGCGAGATTTGCAAAGAACACGTGCCTAAATAGAGTTGAAATGTTTGCGAGATTTGCAAAGAACACGTGCCTAAATAGAGTTGAAATGTTTGCGAGATTTGCAAAGAACACGTGCCTAAATAGAGTTGAAATGTTTGCGAGATTTGCAAAGAACACGTGCCTAAATAGAGTTGAAATGTTTGCGAGATTTGCAAAGAACACGTGCCTAAATAGAGTTGAAATGTTTGCGAGATTTGCAAAGAACACGTGCCTAAATAGAGTTGAAATGTTTGCGAGATTTGCAAAGAACACGTGCCTAAATAGAGTTGAAATGTTTGCGAGATTTGCAAAGAACACGTGCCTAAATAGAGTTGAAATGTTTGCGAGATTTGCAAAGAACACGTGCCTAAATAGAGTTGAAATGTTTGCGAGATTTGCAAAGAACACGTGCCTAAATAGAGTTGAAATGTTTGCGAGATTTGCAAAGAACACGTGCCTAAATAGAGTTGAAATGTTTGCGAGATTTGCAAGTTGATATAGTTGACATATTTGAGAGATTTTCAGGAAATATGTTCCCACATACGTTGTCTGTCTGAAAAGTAACGGGACTCGATGTGATTTGTGAATTATGATCGAAAGTGGAATAAGCGGATTGTGATCATCTAATATGATACCTTGGGAGCATATAACTGCTTTCTGCAATCATTGCATTTTTTTCACATGAGCAGGACAAATTGTGGTTGATTTACCACGACAATGCACCTGCTCACAACTCCCTGAGTACCCGGCAGTTTCTGACCGAAAAGAACATCGCCGTACTAGAACAAACTCTCTGTTCTCTTGATCTTGCTCCGGGTAACGTTTTTTTTTTCTCCATCTATTTTGAAGGCTATCAAGACGGCCGTAACGACGGAGCTGAGTTGGCCACCAAGAAGAATCCTTTTAGAAGCGTGATAGAAAAGCATGAAAAAGTGCAATAAACTCGAAGGGGACTACTTTTAAGGGAGAAACCTTTTAGTCTGTTTGGAATTTAAATAAGTTGTTTATGTCACCAGTTCCGCTAATTTTCAGACAGACCTCGTATAGTTCAAATATTTGCGAGGTTTGCAAAGAACGTATGGCTAAATATAGTGGAGATATTTAAGAGTATAGCACGGAACATATGTCTAAATTTAGTTGCGAAAACTTTGAAGGAACATATCCTTAAATTCAGTTGAAACACATGAATTCTGCAAGGTATGTGTGACTAAATGTTGAGATATTAAAGAGACTTGCGAGGAACATATGCCTAAATACAGTTTAAATAATTGAGTTTTCCAAGGAAAGTATCGCTCAATTCAGTTGAAATATTTGGAAGATTTACAAGAAAATATTCCTAAATATCGTTGAGATATTTACAAGATATTTTAAAGATAGATGCTATCTTTAAAATATACACGAGACTTTCGCAAGATTTGCAATGAGTATATCCATCAACATAGCTGAAATATTTCGAGATATTTGTAGAATATACTTAAATACAGCTGAGATATTTGCAGCATTTACAAAGAGTATATCAAAAATTAAAATTAAGTCGATATTCTGAAAACACAAATATTATCCAACTGATTTAACTTGTTTTATATCAGGTGAGAAGCTATGCCAATGGAGCAAGCGTTTCGTTCAATATGTGAAGACAAGTCGCTCTTTTCAGAAGAAATATATCCAACGGAACGGCAAGAAAGCAATCTATCTGTTTAATAGACACATATACATTCTTATAATAGAAAGCTATCCGTTTAATAGACACATATACATTCTTATAATAGAAAGCTATCCGTTTAATAGACACATATACATTCTTATAATAGAAAGCTATCCGTTTAATAGACACATATACATTCTTATAATAGAAAGCTATCCGTTTAATAGACACATATACATTCTTATAATCGAAAGCTATCTATCTGTTTAATAGACACATATACATTCTTATAATCGAAAGCTATCTATCTGTTTAATAGACACATCTACATTCTTATAATCGAAAGCTATCTATCTGTTTAATAGACACATCTACATTCTTATAATCGAAAGCTATCTATCTGTTTAATAGACACATCTACATTCTTATAATCGAAAGCTATCTATCTGTTTAATAGACACATCTACATTCTTATAATCGAAAGCTATCTATCTGTTTAATAGACACATCTACATTCTTATAATCGAAAGCTATCTATCTGTTTAATAGACACATCTACATTCTTATAATCGAAAGCTATCTATCTGTTTAATAGACACATCTACATTCTTATAATCGAAAGCTATCTGTTTAATAGACACATCTACATTCTTATAATCGAAAGCTATCTGTTTAATAGACACATCTACATTCTTATAATCGAAAGCTATCTATCTGTTTAATAGACACATCTACATTCTTATAATCGAAAGCTATCTATCTGTTTAATAGACACATCTACATTCTTATAATCGAAAGCTATCTATCTGTTTAATAGACACATCTACATTCTTATAATCGAAAGCTATCTATCTGTTTAATAGACACATCTACATTCTTATAATCGAAAGCTATCTATCTGTTTAATAGACACATCTACATTCTTATAATCGAAAGCTATCTATCTGTTTAATAGACACATCTACATTCTTATAATCGAAAGCTATCTATCTGTTTAATAGACACATCTACATTCTTATAATCGAAAGCTATCTATCTGTTTAATAGACACATCTACATTCTTATAATCGAAAGCTATCTATCTGTTTAATAGACACATCTACATTCTTATAATCGAAAGCTATCTATCTGTTTAATAGACACATCTACATTCTTATAATCGAAAGCTATCTATCTGTTTAATAGACACATCTACATTCTTATAATCGAAAGCTATCTATCTGTTTAATAGACACATCTACATTCTTATAATCGAAAGCTATCTATCTGTTTAATAGACACATCTACATTCTTATAATCGAAAGCTATCTATCTGTTTAATAGACACATCTACATTCTTATAATCGAAAGCTATCTATCTGTTTAATAGACACATCTACATTCTTATAATCGAAAGCTATCTATCTGTTTAATAGACACATCTACATTCTTATAATCGAAAGCTATCTATCTGTTTAATAGACACATCTACATTCTTATAATCGAAAGCTATCTATCTGTTTAATAGACACATCTACATTCTTATAATCGAAAGCTATCTATCTGTTTAATAGACACATCTACATTCTTATAATCGAAAGCTATCTATCTGTTTAATAGACACATCTACATTCTTATAATCGAAAGCTATCTATCTGTTTAATAGACACATCTACATTCTTATAATCGAAAGCTATCTATCTGTTTAATAGACACATCTACATTCTT
>OZ010594.1:50393064-50440564 GCA_963932145.1 Acanthosepion lycidas
AGCTAGACGTAACAGTAAGTTCTACGCTAACAGTTTCTTCTCTATAAATTCTCGATTTCTGGAACTCTTGCTTTTCAGTCAAGTTTGATCTTCCAAAATTTAAATGTAATGTCAATGGTTAACTTTTTCATTATTCCCTTTTTTTTATTGTCTCTCTCTCCTTAATAATGTATATTCATTTTATCAACGTCCTAGGTAAGACTATAAACTACATCCGCGTCCTGGGTAAGACGATAAACTACATCCAACAAGTCCTCTGATCTGGAGATTTTGCGGAGCGTGGAAGCACCTCTTAATTGCTGGTGTTCTCAGGTCCGCCCTGACACGGGGTGATAGCACCTGTTAGGGTCCTAACTATGAGCAAATAGCTAACCCCCATACTGGCGTCAAAACACTACGAAAGTGTAATAATAATTTTTAATACCAGCAATACATTATTGTAAAAAAAATTATTACCAGCAATACGGTTTTGAAAAAAAAATATTACCAGCAGTAAAAATTGTGTCGGCATTAAATAACCCATTGAGGTGTTGATATGCCGTAAAACAAACCAAACCAAATCTTTTTTTCATATTTGTTGGACTCGGTAAACAGAAGAATGACGCTGAATATTAAAAAATATTTGGCTGAAGACACGAAAGAAAACTATCGCAAAAAGAAACATATAATTTACTTGAAGTCCATGAAACCTGATATATAAACAGTAGCTTTTGGGTAATCAGTGTAGAGGTACGTCGGATGGAACCGGTGGCTGGACTAGAGCTTTTCTCCTTCACGGGCAACAAACACAAAAGAAAACTGGGCCACGAACTGTAATGCTATCACTCATATTTATCAGCAGTAAAATTTTAAGCATCTTCAAAGTTTCGATGGTGTCAGCAATTTATTGGTTTCTTTGGTTCTGTTTAGCGGCATATCTTTCTCTAGGAATCATTTAATGCCAAAATCTAAATATTTTGTATCTGTCTATATTTCTGAGATGAGGTATTATGTACACTATTTACATTACTCGGACTACTGTCCTCATCTTTGAGGCCATATTTATTACAACGTTTCGGCCGTTGTACGCTCCGGTCTTCCTCAGGTGGTTGGAATGTCGAACTGAACCCTTTATTTCGCTCACTTGGGTAGACTGTTCTAGTTCCACATGCCATGTCTAATGGATTCCAGTTATTAGTTATATCCTGTTAATTCCTCTCTCCAAATTCTCCACCGCCTTAACCAGGTATTGAACTCATGCACTTTGGTTCCTGTCACTGGATCTAACCTACGCCTTTATCCACTGTGCCATAGGTCTTTGACGATCTAACGCCTTTATAAAGGATAAACTGATAACAGGAACAGGAGATAACTGATAACTGACATCCATTAGACATGGCACGTGGAACTAGAACAGTCTACCCCAGTGAGCGAAATGAAGGGTTCAGTTCGACATTCCAACCACCTGAAGAAGGTCGGAGCGTACAACGGCCGAAACGTTGTAATAAATATGGCGACAAAGATCAGGAAAATAATCCGAATAATGTAAATAATCTAAATACTGTGTACGTACTCTTATTGCTCTCAGATATTTTGTACATAATTTTATACTTTGTGTAAACGTATGGGTATAAACTAGTCTAGACTAAATTATACCCGGTTATAAAAGAGCCTAACCTATAAAACCAAGTATCGTCTGTTCTGTTTCACATTAGTTGCTCCTGGTCTGGAACAGTCCAATGTCTTTACTAAGAAAATGTAATGTCAGCGATTATTCATTGCTGCTGCTATTGTTCAATCCATTTCAATCTGTTACATCTTACTTAGAGATGAAATGGTCACTGCCAAGTAATTTTGATTGCCCTGAGAATTGCCATGAGGGGAAATAACTCTGCATGACTGACGGACAATATCATTGGTCATGAGTTGAACTAGAACACAGTTTGAGTAATTTTCTAATGTCATTTTTTTCGACACAAGATTTCGTTTTAAACTTCAGTACTGGTTTATTATAAGGATTAATTGTTTTCACACTCTAGTCAATTTCGTAAAATTCCTTTTCAACAACAAAATAAAGTTATCGTTCTTTTCATCTTAACTCCCCTGGTGTCATCCTTAAATACATAAAATTGAAAAAATTGTCAAACGAGAAAATCTTATTATTTTCCCTGCGTGATCAACTTAAAATCTTAAAAGTGAGCGCCAGTTCATGGCATTTTAAGGATTAAAAGGCATTATACTTTAATAAACAATTATTAACCTCAAAAGAATTCACGCGACGAATCACGTTCGAATAGAGAAGAAACAACGGCAAATTATGTATCAAGGAACATTGAAATATCCATGTTCAGATTTCCCGTCGGCGTTTCGAAGTCAAGTCTGGTTTGATACCCACCCCCGCCAAAAGAAATCATGTTTATTAAGAATGATTGAGCTAATCTCGTTCATGCATTCAGTCGTAGAACGAGTTCGATCTTTATGGCAATCTCTTCACTGTTATTATTATTATTATTATTATAAACGATACATTCAGCAACTATACATGTTTGACAAGCATCATAAAAATAACACTGAAATTAATGTCTACTGGCTTAGAAATCGAACTTCGAATCCTGTTGGGGCGTTATGTTTGCTTTGGCAAGACTTATCGATCTCTAAGTAAGTAGATAGTAAATTGACTTAAAAAACACCGGAATGTCTACTCAAATAGGTTACTCGCTAAATGAATACATACATACATACATACATACATACATACATACACACACACACACACACACACACACATATATATATATATATATATATATATATATATATAGTCTGTAGGAGCGTTTGTGTTAACCATTGGAAATAGAAAATTATATTATGTAAGGGTGACAAGTCTTCGGATCACTCTATATATATAGAGAGAGAGTGAGAGAGAGAATTAACGGATTTATTTTTAATCTGACATTTCTATTCAAATGACATTATAGTGAGAGACTTCTTATTTGCGCTTTTCTAAAATAGGATAAACAAAACATTGTTTGCTGTGAAGTTCTTTGTAGTCGACGGTCAAAGTAGGAAGTTTATCCTATCAATGCGGACGCAGGTTATACCCCGCCAGGGGTCACAAATTTTCTTTACTAACATTCCTTGAATGCATATATTAATATCTATAACAGACGATGTTTAATAAATGAAAATGGGAAATCTATTTCAAATCAGAATTGTCCACTATAATACAATCATATATATATATATATATATATATATATATATATATATATATATATATATATATGGTTTAATCTCGCTTTCTGTAAACTAGCTAATGGAAATAGTGGCAGGTATTTTCTGAATTTAATCAATAAATATATTAATAAAAATTTTCAATAGAAAAATTCTAAAAAATAGTTATTGCTGTGCAAACAACATATAATATTATTGATTCAGATAACAATAACATATCAAAATCATTTTATGAGAGCAACATGATAGATAACAAGACCTCTTGCAATTGTAGAACCAAAGCCAACTACCCAGTAGTAGGTATTTGTAATTCAGAAACATGATAAAAAAGTACATATCAGTATCTCTGTTGGGAGCAGGGGTTCTACAATCACAGGCATTCCTTCTCTGATTCTTCTTTAATGCACCAAATTGCACGCTCTAAACACTTTTATAGACTTACAGATAGAGGCTTTACCCCACAGATTAAATGGTACATCATTTGACAATCACAGGCACTCAACAACTTTCGGAATAGACGCAATTTATGCTTACAGAAAAAATCCTAATAATTAAATGCAAAAATGCTGGCCATCTGTTGAACCAAGGGAATGAGATTATTTTTAAGTGTCGACATAAAAGCAGATTCAAATTACCCTAAAAACATTGACTTTGCGAGAATGCAATTGTGAATTTAGTTAGGTCGGTGCAAAAATAATGTCGTTTTTTGGCGTATTTTTTTAACGTCAAAAAACGATATTATTTTTGCACCAACCTAATATATAGGTACACGCATATATGTGTAAATGTGTTCGTAGACATGTATGTATGGCCATATGTATTTGTATGTGCTCGTCACACACACACACACACACATATATATATGCATGCCTGTAAATGTATTTGATTATTTATGTGATTATCATGCAGGTGCCTACATCATATATGTATATATGTGCGTATGTATACATATATTTGTTTTAATATATATCTTTCTAATAAGTATATTATATTTTTCATTATTATCATTAGTATTAGGTTGGTGCAAATATAATTTCGTTTTCTCACATAGTAACATATGTTAAAAAACGAAATTATTTTTGCACCAACCTAATATTATGGTTGATGATTATGTTATTGATGATCCTTCTTTTGTGAGCTTTGTGACACATTGTTGTAATTCTGTTTGAATTTGACCTTCCCATAGCATTCCTTGCCCATTATATTAACTCTTTTTGTTTTGTTCTTTCTTCATAATGTAAGCCCCCCCAAAAAAACTTTCTCAGATCAATTCATTTTTTGCTATTGTTTCAACATTTTTTTAAATTTTTTCTATATCTCCTTTTTTTTTTTTTTAAATATTTGTACATATGTCTGGCTAGGATATAATGATTCCATTTTATAAAATGTAGTCGGTCTGATGACATCAGTATACTTAAATTCATCGAATTAAAAATTTTTTTACTGACGATAGATTTTTAAGAGTTTTTCTTTTTCCAAATTTTTATTATATTTTATTCTATCATACATTTAGCTCTCATATGGACAAAAAGTCCTCTTCGGAATAATCCCTAACAATTACAATTTTGTATTTTATATAAGATATATATATATATCAGAAAGTTTATGGAATGGGCATTTTCGATGGAGATACAATATGACGTTTTTCGAACTTGTTCTTTATTAAAATTATTTTATCATGTTTAATCCAAATCTTATATGACTAAAGGCAAAACTTCTCAGCGATGCCTTTCCTTCAAGGAAGAACTTTGGATTAATGTTTTTTCCATGATTTGTTCGTCTAAAGAAGTTCCTTGTTGGAAAAAAAACGCTTAACTAAAGAGTTCATTTTCTTTTGTCATTCACTTATTCAGTATTAACCTGATATATATATATATATATATATATATATATATATATATATATATAAAAACGTGTGATGGATAAATTGTCATCTAAATTACGCAAAAATGAAAATAACACTGACATCTCATTTTAACAGATATATTTACACAAATTATACCAAAATATCTTCAAATACTAAAGAGTAAGTCTGTTTAATAAAATCGGCATTGACTTTAACCAAGGCCTCGAGACGACTTCGGAATCTCCTGCAACTCTCCTGGACGGTCTCTTTGTTTAAGTTGGGGAATGCTTCCATAATCATTGCCTTCAGTTCATGTTTGGTGTTGGGAGTTTTGTTGGCCTCTCGCCCACTCAACTGCACCTTAGATATGATAATCAAAGGATTGAAATCTGGAGAGTTAAGTGGCCACATGTAATGGGTGATATTGTCTCCCAGCCATGACTGTGTTCACCTGTATATGTGGTGTGTTGCAGAGATGCTTTTAGATGATGCCCAACTGAGCTTAATATACTATACAGTCGACAATATCAAAAACAAACAACGCGCATGTGCGAAATTAAAAATATAAAATTACAATTTACCTATAGCACTATATATATATATATATATATATATATATATATATATATATATATATATATATATATATATATATATATATATATAGCCCTGCCGTGCGCCAACAGCTCTGTGGTAGAATCCAAGACTGACGCCAAATCAGTCGGGTTTCGATCCTACCTAGACGCAACCGGACGTCTAGTTACACTGATGAGCTGTGATACAGCGAAACAGTCTGTGTGGATGACTATATATATATAGCGAATTTGACAGTGTTTAGTGTATTTTATATTTTTAAGCTTTATTCTCACTATTTGTCCTATATATATATACTCAGCATAGTTGCAGTATAAACCACGGGTGGGCTCTGTGGGTGCCGAGCAAACACAAATGTGCCTGAGCGAGTGTCTACAATAGGGATTGGCTAGCCGTCATAGACGGGTATCCTCGAAAACGAGTGGCCAGCTATATATATATATATATATATATATATATAATCAAGGTTAACTACGAGTTAACGTTTATGCTACTATTTGAGCAGATAATTTAGCTACGCAAGTGTAGCTTGCTCAAATCTTCACGCACCCTTTACTCTTATATAATATGCCATTGATATATTGTCAAAATATCTCGCGCAGCGAGAAATGTTAGAAACCTTTACTATATATTTACGCATAATTAGGAAAGCGGCCCAAGTTCATATTTGAAGTGAGGTGATGATTCGTTTTTCGTTGCTGATAACCATTCTATCACCTCATACTTCCGTTTTAAACTTCTTATTCAGCCATCCGTTTACTCAATGCCGCTAAGTATGTTTTGCGTTGCTTTCCTTTGTTCATCTTGCAAGCTGCCCCGTGAGTATCAGATTTTCCAAGCCCTCTTCCCTCATTATGTACCCTAAAACTTTCATCTGTCTCTTCCTGTATAAGTTTGAATTCTGTATCAATTTTCTCTAAAAATCTATCGTTGCTTATACAGGGTGTTTCAAAAAGAATACGCCAAAATCATCACGTGATGTGTCAATAACAAAAAAAATTACAAATCTCTAGCATGAACACATGTGTTGTATATACATTCAAGTTTCATTTCATGTTTTATAAGTGGCCACTACCGGCAGCGCAGACAACATCAAGCCGATATGAGAATTCCTCCCAAACGCGCCTCACCATGTCACGGTCCACCGTGTTGATTGCAGCTGTTATTCGATCTTTCAAGTCATCGATACTTGCTGGAAGTGCTGGAACATAAACTTGGTCTTTAACATAGCCCCACAAGAAAAAGTCACACACAACGCGGTCCGGGATCTGGCAGGCCAAGCACAGAGAGCAAGGTCATTAGAACCTCTCCTCCCAATCCATCGCTGAGGCAGGTTTTCAATCAGATGAGCTCTAACCCCGAGATGCCAATGGGGTGGTGCTCCATGTTGCTGAAAAATGAAGTCATTCGAATATGCCTGCATTGTGACAATGGCATTTGTTTTCACGAACTGAAGCACTGTTTTTGCGTGCTTGAGTTCGCGAAAACAAATGCCATTGTCGCAAAAACAAATGCCATTGTCACAAAAACAAATGGCTGAGGAGTCGCCATTTTGATTGATCTTCCCACAATTCAGCTGAACCGGAAGTTATACTAACGACAGCGGTGAAACTGACACCCAATCAAACTTTGATAACTACTCTATCAAATAACCACTGATTGAGTCCACTACAATGCTATAGACCTGAAAAAATAGCGCAATGATTTTGGCGTATTCTTTTTGAAACACCCTGTATATATAGATTGATATATACATATATATTTCCTTTGTTCATCTTTTATATTCGGTTCATGATATCCTCAGCATTTCTGTTGCTTCAAGTCACATCTTCATCTTTGTCCAGCATTCACTGCCATATAGGAGGACAAATATTCAATACGCTTTTCTTTGTTTCTAACGAAGTCTTTTTTTTCTGTTTCTTAATACTCTGCTTTTCATTTGGGATGCATCTTTGGCTATCACAATGCACCTTCGGATTTCAGTGTTGCACTTTCCGTTCTCTGTTAAAACACTTCCCAAATATTTAAATATTTGTTTTATAATCGTCTGCCACCTGGTCCAATAAACCATTGCAAATGTTTTGTGCAGTCGATACTCGCCGATGACATTTAATGGCATTTTCACAGACTACTCTAAAATTTGTAAATATTCATGGCTAAATATGGCTAAATATTCATGTAGAAAGCTACTAATGACAAGCTGTATCGATAATGAACCTCAAAACCGTAACCTTACCATTGCAGCTTTGCATTATGAACAGACATGAAAGTTAACTGAGTATATAATACACAAAGTTTTCCTTTCGCATACAAATTACTCACAAGCATCTAATGTAAATCCGACAACTGAAGTTCAAGAATAAACTTTACATAGCATTAACTTATATGAGACGTAAGTTAATAAATGTTATCAAAACAAGGCAAACAACAGAAAATCTTTCCATCATCTAAGATGGCATTTGTTGGTAATAATTATGCAGCGCCATATTTATTACAGTGTTCTTCAACTGATGCCATAACCTTTGGCTCTTTCAATCAGAAATTATGGCTTCACTGAATACACTTACTAAAAGCAACCTGCTTTGGGCCGTCTTACTCTGATGCAGTTTTTAGCAAGCTAGTCTGTGTTATTTTAACTACTCTAGCGAGCGCATATTTTCAACATATGCTCTCCGCATATGACATCATGCTAAAATGAAGTAAGTAAATAGAGTAACCTTATGGAAAAATATAATTGTCTTATTATCTCTCGTGTCTTAAACAAGTAAATCTTCTATCTTAGAGGATGTGAAATGAGTATTAAACTTGTAGGATAGAAAGGCTTTGTTTTAATTAGATACAGGAATAATTTACGAACCTATAAAGACCCCTCTCATAGTTAAATGTTAGTAAGTCTCTCATTTTATTGATTTTATTCCTCACTGTTTGTCTACACAACTCTATCCTAACACAATTTTCAAGTGGGGGACTCGGATCTTGAGAATGTCTACCATATCTTGGTCCGGTGCTTGCTAGTGGTCAGGATTTGACAGAAGAGATACAGTGTAGCAATCAGCTTGTCTCTGTAACTTGGATGGTTTTCCAAGCGTGCCTTCCTGAAAAGGTATCTAATCAGCAGAACCAAGATTTCCGTCAGCATATATATTTCAATCCTGTTATACGGATGCGAATTCTGGGACCTATACAGTCTTCATCTGCTGAACCTTGAACGAATCTGTGTCTCCTGCAAAGAAACAATCCCCAGGTTACATTAATGGGATACGTTAGCCCGCGTTGAAATTCGGAACTGTGTCACAGTCAATGAGAACCTAAACCATGCTTGTCCGCTTTTTAGGCTGGCCATATCGCCTGCATGACTTCTTTCCTGAATCGGAGTGAGTCGAAAAACAAGCAACTTAAGAACCGCATCATGGCTATCCTGATTACCTGCAATTTCTTTCCTAGCCCATTAAAAGAAAATAAGGTGGCTTATATTCAAACCGTTTGACGACGTATCCGCATCGACACGGTCCACAGAAAAAGCAAGAATGATCCATCAAGAGAAAGGACTAGAAGTAATCGCCTTCTAAATCTTCCTCTGGCAATAATCCAAGATTTCAGATGACCAACTTACGGAAAAGATTGCTGATCCTGTGTTAGTCTAATCCGTTACACAAGAAGATGTCTAGCATAAACAAAATAGCTAAAATGGGGTCGTAGAGTGGTTTCACAATGAAGGCTTGACTTCGTACTAAGTCGGTCCTAAAATAGGTTCGACGTACAAAACGTTAAGAACTTGATATCATATGACGCAGTAATCTAGTTGTGGTGGCTGATACTTTAATATCCGACTAACGGTCGTCCGACATCGACTGACTGACCAACGATATTTAGTCACCCCCCCACGAGGGCATCATGTGGCACAAGGCCAGTTTAACGTGGAATCTCCGAGCCCACGGCCTCGGCCAAAAATATGCCCATTGAACCCGTATAAACGGGTTCAGGGTCGGTTTACCTCCCCGAAAGAGAATCCGCCCTTCGGCGTAGACTCTTTCGGGTTCCTCCTCGCTCGAAGGCAAAAAAGTTCAACCGATCAGCCAGTCGACTGACTGACCAACTTCCTGAGCGACTCCTGCTACTCCTACTTATTATAGGTAGGAGCGTCTATTAAGTATAGAATAGGTGTGTTCCACTATAACAAATGGTCTGTGAAAAATATCTGCAACTAACACAATCACGAAGCCGTCTCAAATTCAACTACGATTAATATATAATTCTAATTATCCATCAACGTATAAAATGGATGCCAAAGAAAGTGACATGTCTAAGTGAAGTATATTTATGCCCGGTAAAAGTTTCTATGCGGTGCTTTTGTCATTTCGCAAACAATAAATAATTATCGCCAATAGTGTATTTAAAAATATTTTTTCATCGTTATTTTGAATCCGTGAAAATATCTGGTGTGTCATTGTAATATTTATTTAGAAAAATACGGACTAATTTATTTTATATATGTAACAGATCTATTTTGTCAGTAACAGTCAAATAATTCTGAACATTGATAATACCTTTCTTCATAACTTTCAAAGCCTTTCTGTAATAAAATAATTTACAATGCATTTATATTAAGCATATAATTTCTTTATTCTTTCAGTATCTGTTGCTTTAATAAGCACCACAGATAGTCCCTTTCTTCTATATTTTCAAAGCATTTTTGTCATAAAACCCCTAACAATGGGTTTGTATTATATATATATATATATATATAGAGAGAGAGAGAGAGAGCTAGCAACTCGTATTCGAGGACACCCATCTACTAAGGCGGCTATCGAATAACTCACACATTTGTGTTTGCTAAACACTCACAGCTTTAGACGTTAGATAAAATTTCTGGGAGAGAGCGTGTTAAATAGCGTGATCAACAATTTGAATCACGTTCAAATTTCGATGACTTGTGGGCACCTTGCTAGCACAAGAGTTCTGTCTACCCAATTTTACTCACAGTGTGGGTCAACCTCGACCCAGTCCGATAAAATCAAGGCAAATCGGTGAGATTCGAACCTGGGGCTAATGCCCAGAAAGCGAACGTTCTGGCCACGTGCCACACACATATATATATATATATATATATATATATATATATATATATATATATATATATATATAGACAGAGAGAGAGAGAGTATCAAAAATACTTTTCTTTTACAAACATTGAGGCTGGTTCCTCAACCAAAGCAAGGTCAAATGTCCATCTAAACAAGTCCGCAAATACTTCATTTTTGAGATCCTAAGTTTAAAGTGTACGGTAGACGATGTTAACTGTACAATCCAAAATACAATCTAAAAACATTACAATCGTTTGTGGTTACTCAGTTACCATCGGTGTGGAAGCAATCAGACACAGCCGTGCAACCTCGCATCCATTACCATTCGTGCGACTGTATGTAAAAATCATATCTGTCTGCTCGCGATATGAATATCCTGCCATCATTAAACGGAACACTTCTCAGTTAACTGACTACAACACACGTTAAACATTGAAGACAGACTAGCCACAAATGTACACGAATGACAAATGTAACCTAGTCTGTTTTAAATTACTAACTAAGAAACGAAGGATTTGCCGTCATATGTTTATGTGAACTTATGTCCTTGTTATGGTATGATAAACCCGACCCCAAAGTTTATAAAAGTGTTTTTGATACACCCTATAAATATATATATATATTACATATATGTGTGTACATATATATATGTGTGTGTGTACATATATTATAAAGATTGCCAGATTCAGGTAAACATCAATTATTCTCTTAAAAACAAAGATGTCTTCGCAGACAGACGTGTCCATTAAATATAATATTTATAGTAATATATATATATATATATATATATATATATATATAAAATGATAATAGTTTTCAGGTATGGTATATTTATGGGTTCATGTGATCACTATTAAGTATAATATATTCAACACCAAGTGACGAAATTCTATTTCATACTAGAACGCAGTCTTCTGGCTATGCTTTTTGCTGGACTATTTAAATATCCTGGTCAGTGGTGCATTATAGTTAGTGAGGTCTATTGTACTTGCCTAATGGTTATTGGGTGGGAAATAACGTTTGTTTCAAATTATTCCAGAAGAAATATATATATACATATATACATAGTTTATACTTTATTTTTATAGATACAAATATTTAAGTAAATGCTTTGTCGATAATAAACAGTATTAAACATTTACTGGCCTGAATGTCCAAGAAATTTCATAGAAGATATATATACCCCGCGACAGGAATCGAACCTGTATCCTATACGGAACCGTCATGTAGAATTTAAATGATAAAAAATTTTCTGTAGAGTCAGTCTACCTTACAACCTTCCTTCTTGTGAGTATGTAAAATTTTCTAATCGGGCTTTTGCAATAATCTAAAACTACCAATATTAAATACTGGCTGCCACTAATATATTGTCACATTTCAACATTCCAATAATAATAGGATACGCACATTAATAGAAGTTCAGAAGGAGACTTTTTATCTCAGATAGTGACAAGAATACGGAATGTTGATTGATTGATTTACTTTTTACAGTTGATCTTATCAACGCTTCGTAGGTTATTTAAAGCTGGAAATTTTGGGGTTTGTAAAAAATAATGCCCTTTTTTTTTTTTTTTTTTTTTACGAGTAAATATTACATTAACAATATGTTGCGAATAACAATGATTTTTTTCCAGATGCGGATCTTACTTTACAGAGGCGTTTTTACGCGTACGTGACTCGAATTCGAAACTAGCTCTCCGAATTCTCATTCGTAGTCGGTATCCGTTACAGAACCCACAAAAAACAAGAAAATACTTAAAAAAAAAACTACTTACAAAAGTCTACGTTTCGTTCTCTTGTTAGATAGGCTGACCAATCCTTGATTTGGACAAAGGAAAAAACCTGAGTAAATCGAGACTAAACATAAGAAAAGCTGATTCACGATTCATGTATGGCGCTGCTTTTGCGAGATGGTATCGACAGGGCATATGTTAAAAGAACGAGAACCAGCCAGCCTCGAGGGTTGTGCAAATTTCGCAATCAAAGA
Organism: Acanthosepion lycidas; assembly: GCA_963932145.1. Taxonomy (NCBI): domain Eukaryota; kingdom Metazoa; phylum Mollusca; class Cephalopoda; order Sepiida; family Sepiidae; genus Acanthosepion; species Acanthosepion lycidas. The sequence continues at coordinate 50,405,789 of OZ010594.1, forward strand.
ATCTGAAGAATGCATATTAAAACAGAAGCAACGAATGACTGTCAACCCCGCACACAAAAAAAAACTGTTCTATAACGAACAAAAAAGTATCAGCAGAAACGCGGGAAGCACAAAGATTATAATTATATGGACTTGTCAGAAATGAGGCAATTATGGACAAATCTAAATGGACATGTCTATATAAATGAAACCACAAGAGAAAAATTGAGTCGCTTTTAATAGCGATGTAAAAGATCGGCATGAGAACAAACAATATAAATGCCAATTTAGATAAGAAACAGGAAAACAAAAAATGTAGACGGTGTGATAATAAAGATGAGACATTGAACCAAATAATTAGTGAATGTATAAAATAAGAAATAATACTTAACTGGGTAGGAAAGATGACTATATTGTCAGGTAATAGTAACTAAACAGGCTAGATTCTATCCTAGTGAATGACGCATATGAAGCCTTCTAGGACTTCGAGATTTTAGCGAAAATCCCTGGCAGTAGACAGGATTTGGCAGTAGCAAATAAAAAAAATGGCTGTATTAGTGAACCAAACATTGCGTCTGAAAGAAGTTGAATATATATATATATATATATATTATTTAAAAAAAAAATATGATTCCTTTGCTACATAAGAGTTACCATTTTTCAAAATCAAGTGCAGAAAACTTTAATATAATTATTAGAATTGAATTGAAGTATCAAGCTCTGTTTCATTTTCAAGCGAAATTTTTGTATCGAGCACTGTTTTTTAAAAATAAAGAACTTCGGATAATTTACCTAACGAGTTCTTTCCTATTTTCTATATATTTACGCACACACACACACACACACATTATATATATATATATATATATATATATATATTAAGAAATGGACAAAGTCCGACAATTTATTTATTAAAGACATTTTTATGTTTAACGTTCTTATTTTACTTAAATACTTGTATCTATAATAAGAACGTTAAACATAAAAATGTCTTTAATAAATATATAAGGTTGGTTCAAAAATAATGTCGTTTTCTTACATATGTTACTATGTGAGAAGACGACATTACTTTTGCACCAACCTAAAGAAAACATGAAGAGGTAAACTGACTTATTCTCACTAGCGACACAATGTCATACAATCGGACTATATAAAATCCGAGGCAGACAATGAGGAAGTAAAGACGATATATTAAACTACATATTCATAAAATATTGTAAATTAACATTAAAGGAACACAAAACAGGCATGACTGGTGGGGAAAGGTGATCCACTGGAAACTATGCAAGCGACTAGAATTTGAACATACAGACCAGTGATATATTCACAGACGGGAGACCCTTTCTAGACAATGAAACAGATAAAATGCTTTAATCCTTTTTACATTCAGAAGGATCCCCCAAAACAGGACACAAACATGATCTTGCTATTGGTAAATGAGTAAACACGTGCGAAAATTGATTTTACTGGTTCGGTAGTTATGAAAGAAAAATTTGATATAAATAAAACTTCCTGGATATTTTTTTTTTACTTGCGTGATTTTGCTATTCCCAATTTGTAATTTGCATATTGGGCTTTACTATACATTATGTTAACATGCAATTGATGTTTAGTCATTTCCTCCACTATCTTCTGTGGTTCTTATAGTTTCCTTCCTATGTCTGCTATCAACACCAGTAGAATTGTTTGAGACAATACTCCATTGCTTAACAGTAAATTTTAATGAACTCTGTATTTAACCAGTCCTCTCATTGAGATCAAATGTGACACAGGGTCCAGATTACTGTGAGGAACCTGAGTATGTCCCCTCGCGCTATTGTCCAAAATTTACCCAGCTCCCACATTCTTGTTTTTCTTAGGCGAGTCTCCAACGCTAGACAAATCCCAGAATGGGTCGCCCTCTAGCCGAAGACAGACAGCATGACAATACCGAGCCAAGCAGAGGACCGCTTGCCTCCTGTGAGTTTTGGTGATCTCTGTATTTTCTCAAGTCCTAACCACAAGGCGAGATGTGGCACCAGGCCGGTTTTTAAAGTGGGGCTTTCCGAGCGCGTAAACCCAGTTAAAAAATTCCCCGTTGACCCCATATAGACGGGGTCGGGCGGCTGTCTAACGCTCTAGATGAGACTCTACCCGTAGGTACTCGAAGGCAGTGAGGTCGACAACAGAGTATTGGCAAACTGAGTGGTTTGATGAACTCCGTATTTAATCGAGCTCCCAACGGAGCGAGATGTGGCACAAGGCCGGTTTAACGTTGGACATTCTGTGCGCGTACGCTGGGGCAAAATTCCTCGTATACACGGGGTCGGGCGACTGTCTACCTCCCCAGACGAGCCTCTACCCATAGGTATAGCATCGTCGGAGTTCTTCTCCGTCCGAAGGTGGAGAGGTCGACAAGCAGTGTTGGCAAACTCAGAGGTTTGGCGAAACTAGTCGGGATGTGAGAAAAGGCCGGTTTTTGTTTCTTTTTTTTTTTAACGTGGTGCATTCCGAGATCCTCGGTTTGGGCAAAAATTCCCTGTAGGCCCCGTAATAACTGGGTCTGGTAACTATCTACTTCCCTAGATGAGACTCTGCTCTCCAGCATAGCCTTGTCTGGGTTACTCTCCACCCGAAAGCAGAGAGGTCGACAAGTAGATTATTCGCAAACACAGAGGTTTGGTGAACTCTGCATAGCAGCCGAGTTCTCCTGATTATATGTGTTCATGACATATCAATCAATGGAAGAAATTTGATCATACCACAGTATAATTTGCATATCTAATGTTGTTGAGATTGTGACCGCCAATAATTAGTCTTTCCTTTTTTTTTAATTGTTTCACTCCAAGGAAGGCGATAATACAACTAGCCCGCAGCATGGTTCGCATGCTGCGCGGAAAGTTCTTTGTCCTCGAGGCCAGTTCCGTCTGTAGCAATATAGTACCGCCGTTGACTAAGGCTGAGCACTACGTGTTCCTTTGCTTACTGGGTGTTATGCGAGTCGTGATATGGACGACGCGACAGAAGGAATTTCATGAGGACGAGAAGTTTACCTCTTCCCAACTGATCTTGTTCTTTAAGCATCAGCTTAAAGTCAAGATCAGGACGGAAAGGAAGCGACTCCATCCATTGGAATTTAGCGAAAGGTGGGTGACTCTTGCGCGTCTCTGCAGAGTGAAAGGTGCTGACTTGGAGTGGCTGTTTGATGCCGGTTAGGCATTAAGGATTTTGGGATTACTGGGGTGAACATTGGTAACCCCTCCCATGTATAGGTTAGTTTAGGTCGGTCTTGTTTTAGTTACTTTTTTCTTTTTTTTTTCCAGTTTAACTTAGCTAGGGTATGTATGCTCATTGGACCCCCTTTTATTTCTGACCCGATTTTTTTTTCTTTTGTTTAATTCCCCATCCCTCCCATCGTTAGGTGGTTAGTGATATCAGTTCTGTGGTGGGTGCGGGGCGCCTTTCGTTTCGAGTGTGTCTTTCGTATTTGTCGTTGTGTCTGATTGAGTGTGTGTTTGTAGCGAGTGCATGGATTGTATGAATGTTTTATATATTTTTTTCAAGTCCCGCATTGATTTCGTCCAGTTAACTGATGTTTCTACCACAGTTAGGGCTGTGGGGGGTTTTACTATTAAAAAAAAAAAGTTTTGTTTAGTTTCTTGTATATAGTTTTGTATTCATTGTAAATTTTCTTTGGGGTTTTTAGTTGTTATTTTATTCCCCTCCCCCCACAGACAATGATTTGTATATATGGGGACTAGTTAGAATATCATAGAGTCTCTGAGGAATTTTGGTGGATGTAGTAAGAATGGTATGTAATGGATGTGTCGTTTTGGTGAAAGGAACATTGTTTGTATGTTTGGGTCAGTGATTGCGGCTAGCTAAGTTTAAAAGTTAAGACAGAAGATGACCATCCTTGCCCCCTTTCCCCAATTTTTGGCCTTGTGCCACATTTGTACTTTTTGTACAATAAATAATTACAACTAGCCCGCAGGGTATTATAGGGATTGAAAAAAATTTGAAGATTTTAGTGAGGTGCAGTTAGAAAAGGACAATAAAAGAACAGGTTTCAGGAAGACAGAAGATGCCATTTGAGCTTACATTTCAAATTTTGATGGTTGTAGGTGTCAAAAACGCAAAAAAGCAAAAAATCGAATGAGATTTCTACGTGTAAGAACTGCTAAAAAATAACTATTAGATTAGAAGTGACGGTGCATCTAGGCTAGTTCAAAAGTTAAACTGTGTGGACTAATTTCCAATATACTCGCAAAATTAAATTCATGTAGCCGAGGCAGCTCATCAGAACGGTTTCCATGAAAATATTTATAGAAAAGACAGAGAAAAAAAACAATGCCAATAATACTTTTAATTACTTCGGGATTGCTTAACTGTAAAGTTTGAATAAATCTGGTGAAAAGATATTTTTCTTACACCTTGTGGTAATAAAATAAACACATCCCATCGCCCTTTCTCGCTTTTAACCACCCATCAAAATAAAATATACGTTTTTCGGCGCTAAAGCTGAATTAGTAAAATAAAGTTTCATAAGCTTCTTCTTGGAGTTATTAGGTTGGTGCAAAAATAATGTCGTTTTCTCACATAGTAACATATGTGAGAAAACGACATTATTTTTGCACCAAACTAATACTATATTAAACGCACCTGTCTATTTTTGTTTCCTCGAATGTAATTATAATTTTAATTTTCATTCCGATACAGTGTAACCCGGGTATAAGAGAGATTTTATATGGTCCCAAATTAGAGCCATACTTACCTAAACAAAATAGACCAAACTCTGATATAAGAGAAACCCGGATATAAGAGACTTCTTCTCCGGTTCAGACAACTCTCTTATATCCGGGTTACACTGTAATAAGAAAATAGTCCGTAACTGAAGCACTCGTATTATTGACACCAATGTCAGAGACCGATATTTGATCTCGGGGGGAAGAAAAAAAAATCAAATGCTGATTTCCCAGCTGCTTGTCTAATTTTTGATTTCACTGTACTAAGCTTATAACAGGAACGAAAATGTTAATATACGTTTCAACAAACCAACAATGTGCATTTTTTATATCTTATGTTCTTAAAGAATGGATATGATTCACTTTTCTTCATAATCACAAAGATCTTCTTTTTGTTTATTAATCAGAGAAATGTTACATTTCTCTCCACCCCCGCCTCACATCATGTAAATCGAAAGATCGTATTAAATGGCAAAACTATAAACCAAATGTTGAGAAAAGTTTCTTTAGAAATGTCTTGTTCTCTCTTTTGTATTTTCAGAGCCTGGTTGCCAGGCAACGTCCCCCCGAGAAGAATCGCGATTTTTCCGTGAGATTATACAAAACGGACAAGAAACACAATCCAGAAAGATGAATGTAGAAAATCCGCATAAAAGAAAGCGCCGACATTGAAAACAAAGAGACAGGTCCAAGGTTGTCAAGTTTTACTCTTTGCCCATCCTTAACCCCCACAACCTTTGTTTGTAGTGTGTTTACAATTTGGATGTCTAACAATTCTGATATAACGTGAATACAGGACATTGAACGGCTGATTCTGAGAATGGGAATGATATGAAAAATAAGGTTTCTAACCCTTACCCAAACCCCCAAAGAACTGGTGGATATATCTGAGTTGAATCTGTGAAAATCTTTGTTTTATTGCGATGTCTATATTCCCTCAGATACATTCTTCGTATTCTCTTCCTCAAATTATTCCTTCATTCTCTCTTTCTCCTTCTTTCCCTCCTCTACTTTTCTATTCCTTTTTCTCCCCTTCCTCTTTGTTTCTTCCCCGCCCCTACTGTTTTATTACTTTTTTTTCTCTATATCCTTTTCTTCTTCTTGGAACCATCTTTTCCTTCTCTGTTCCTATTCTTTCTTTCTTCTTATTCCCCTTTTTTTTTTTCCTTTTTCCCTTCCTCTCTTTCTCCGCATTCTCATTTCGCAACTCCTCTTCTTTTATTCTTATTCCCCTCTTCTATTGCATCTGTTCCTTCACCTCTTGCCCTCTTTAACCTTCTTCCTCTCTTTCTTCCAACCATTCTATTCCTCCTTCTTGTTTTTCTCCCTGTCTCTTTCTTCGTATCCCCTTCTTCCATTTCATCTGTTCCTTCTTCCCTTCCTCTCTTTAACCTTCTTCCCTCTTCATCTCTTCTGTTCGTTCTTCTTCTCTCTATACCTGTCTTCTTAATTCCTCTTCTATCTCATCTGTTCCTCGTCAACTCCTCCTTCCGCACCACTCTCGGCCCTTCAATTCCTTCTTTTCTCTATCTTAGCCCCATGCACTTTTCCTTTCTTTCTTCCACTCTTTTTCCCCTTACAAATTTTCTATTCCTTCCTTCTTCCCTCCCTCTGTATCTATTAGGTTGGTGCAAAAATAATGACGTAATAATGTCGTTTTTTTACGTTAAAAAATACGTCAAAAAACGACATTATTACGTCATTATTTTTGCACCAACCTAATATTTCTTCCTCTAGATCAACCACTTCATCTCCTCCTCCAAGCTTTTCTTTGTCGTCTTATTCTCTCCTTTCTGTACTCCATTATTTATTCTTCTCCTTCTCTTGCTTTCCCTCCTATGTCCTATTTGTCTTGCTTTCCCTCCTTCTGCTTCTCATCCTCCCCATCTATTTCACACTCTCTACTACCCCTTTTTTTTGTTTTCACTTTCTATTTCTTTTCATTACTTCTTCACAATTTCCCACTCTTCTTCGTACACTTCTACTCCTCCTCCTTTTTCTTCACCTTCAACTCTTCCTTTTCCTTCTGTCTTTCTCTCTAATGCCGCATTCGTCATGTTTGGCTCTCTCTACTTCTTCCCGTCTCCTTGTACTGTCCCCTTTCCTCTTACTTTTTCTATTCCTCATATATTTCTAATCATACTCTTCCTCCTTTCACCTTTTTCACCTTCTCAGTCTTCGCCTTCTGATGCTCCTCTTCCCACTTCATACTTATCCACCCCCTTCTCCTCCTTCTTCGTCATCTCATTTACCTTTTCTTTTTTTTTCTTTCTTTCTTTATAATTGTTCTGAAAAAAATAGCTGCACGAGCGGGTTATTTTTTTGTCAGGTCGAAGATCACCTTGATAACTAATCTATTCTCAATTGATGTGGCTTCTCTACCGAAAAGAGCCTGCTGGGCAAAAGCTCGCATCACATATCCCAAATATGACAAAGACATTTCAAGCTAAGACATAATACTAACGCGTCCTCTTGTTTATTTAGCTGTATGCTAAACCTTATGTCAAAGACAACATGAAGCGAAGTTTGTTTCTTTTTTTTGGGGGGGGGGGCGGTTATCCACAAAATTGATATTATGTGTTAAAATTAATGCAAACATTTAATATCAATATCTATTAAATTTATCTTGTATTTATTATAAGATAAACTTAAATAGTTAATCAGTATCCTTTCCCTCCTTGATATTTATTTCATCTTACTTTCACTTGCTTTTTATTGCAACTTCACACTTCATACTAAAGTCGCCTCTAGCGCTGATTCGACGAATGAGATCTATATAACTGATTTGAGAGGCTACGGTTAAGTGTTTCCGTGGTCTCATCAGTAAGCTAACTGTTTGCTAACACAGGTCTCCCAAAGAAAAGAAAATACGAGCTCGAGTCTTGCTGGAAGCCGATAAGTGATATTCGATTCCGTGGAATTCCGTCTGGCAAGTCGCAAAATGAATTATGAATATTTGTCGGAAAACGATAATCATAAAATCAGATTGAAGTCACAAATTTTATTTTTAATCGAATTCTCTGTAGTGATCCTAACCTCTAAGGCTGCCTCTTTAACCATATCTCCACAGCGAGAAACCTATTAGAATTCATTCATTTTACTTAAGTGACAAGACGACTATTGGTTTCCATCCTGGTAGGAATTAAGATTTAATAGGTTGGTGCAAAAATAATGACGTAATAATGTCGTTTTTTTACGTATTTTTAACGTCAAAAAACGACATTGTTACGTCATTATTTTTGCACCAAACTAATAATTTAAATGTATCACATGGGCTAAAAATTTCAGTAGGAATCACAACTAAAAATATCTTCTTCACAAATTTATAAACAAATCGTACAGATGCATGCTGGGATTTCTTCCTAGCCAATAAGATAGACAACTCGGTTTCAGCTGCTATAATGTTATTATTTCTTGTCTGGAAGTCAGAACCCTACAATCAAATGACTGTATCGTGTTTGCGTGTTAAGACCATTCTTACTTTGTGAACATTTTGACTTATTACTGTTGCTTTGTTTAGTTTTATCTGCCATATATAATGTTTGCTTGGTATTATTTCGTCATGTCCTTTTCTTTCTTTTGTTATTGTTTATTAGAAACTTTATCAACTGTTGGGTATTTGTGCCAATTACACTTAACCATGGCCAATTCCTTTACAATAATAATTGCGAGACACATAGTGTGGATTAAACCCACTACAATACTAACTTGTAAGATTAGCTTGCTCACTTCGTTTTCACAGAGGCGGCTTCGATGGATTATTTAATAACCGTAGAATGTAAAATAACCTGAACGTTGAAATAACTTCAGCATAAATTAGCAAAAGATTAATAATTTCTTATCGAAAAATCTCTTTTGGAACAGATGGCATTTTCAAATTGCTAAAACCAAGATGGAAGGAAGTATTGATTACGTGTCTTGTATACCAACCGGAATTCAATTTGTAAGACATTGCTTAGATGTGTAAAATGTTTAGGAAAATTACTAATGTTTTTTCTGTAGCTATAGGCTACAAATTCGACATTCTCTCGAATGAACAGAAAATGAGAAAGGTTTGATATATCAAACTCCAAAATAGACGCATGTTGTTTGAAAAAAAATCTGAGATTACATTCTGTATGGATGTATTAAAATAATTTTCGTTTTTTAATCATGATTTACATGTGGGGAGCCCTTCTATCATTCAGCTTACGCAGTTCTTATCATATATCTTGCGATAACCCTTCCTCTATTGAAATTATTTCAAGTGTTGGTCGTTGGATTCTCTTCTCCGTTGTGTTTTAAAGCAACATAATAAAAAATGGCTGATCGATTTGGGGTTTTACTTCCGGGGTAAAGTCCCCCACTCTTAATGCTTCGATCACTTTTGAACAATGCCGTTCGATATCGTTTCATTTTTCTCCACTTCCCAGATTGACGACTGGCTTCAGCGGCTCTCAAACCCAGTTTAAAATGCTGTCATAAAATTTATCTGAAACCCAACAATCTTCTTTTTCTCTTTGTTTTTTTTATTTTTTATTTATTTATTTATTTTTTTTTTTTTTTTAGAACATGAGTGACCATGGATCTCCACAACTTTATAACCGTTGTATTTCTTGTATTAATGCCATTTTCTCCATCCTCGTTCCGCCAGCCATTGAATGTGTCGGAGTTAGCTACTCCTTAATTCCCAAATTGTCACTAATGGTCTCTCTCTCCCCATACTATAAATACTGGGCGACCTCTTGCCTCGTTCTCTTTCCTTCAAGCCTCGGTCCGCATCCCACCTCGCGTGGAGGTGAGGTAAATCCTCTTTTTCATTTCTTCATTTCAGCGACTACAATGTGAGCTCTCACAAAGGACAGCGTTTCCCACTTCTGGGAAGACGCCATGAACATTATGCACACATACACGTACATACGAACATCCACCAAAGAACAGACACAAACGTTCACACACACACACATACAAATATTATTTTCTATGTCCATTGTAAAATTGTTTTGTTTAATACATATATTAGTTGAGATATATATAAGTCTTGTTTGTCTTCTTTATGTTCAGTTGGAATTAATTCAAGTCCGGCCATTTTTTTTTTTTTTTTTTTTTTTTTTTTTTTTTTTTTGTAGTTGGACCTTTTAATATTCTATCAGGAGTTACACACGTGTTTCAAATACAACAACATATTAACCACCGGTCCTCTACAAATGCAAGATGGGCAGTTCGATAGCCTACTATCCATTTTATTCTTTGCTATGTTCTGTGAGTTTCAAATTCTCCACGCTGTCTTTCCTCGTTATGTGTTCAAGATTTCGACCATTTTCGGATTCCGGATAGGTGTCTTTTTTGTTTTAATTTTACTTAAGAAAATTTGTCGCTGCTTACGCGCCCAATCCATAGTATTATTGCTATTTGCTACAATAACAGCTGAAATAGAAGCAACTGCTGAATAATGCTTATAAGGACATAATATATAGACTAATATCATTGATAATATATTGGACTAAGAGTCTTTAGATGCGTGCCGGAAATCATTATAATGATTTTTTGATTCTCAAAACTGAATCCGAATAATTAAGAGCAGGTTTGTTCTATATAGTGCATTTCTCATATTTCCTAACCATAGGTTTTAAATAGGTGATAAAAATCCTTTTGCTTTCAAGTTTGTATCTTTTATTTATACGAAATAACACCCAACATAGGCTTCGAGAGCCACTCAAGATCGAACGATACAGTCGAAATGTTAATGATGACTGTGAGAATAACAAAGGATATATAACGATTGATCGTTGACTTGAAGAGGTTAAGATTACAAGGTTCAGTGAAAAGTCCACGCAGGAGTTTATTCCACACATAGTTAGAATTTTAAAGAAATATCTACAAGTTATAGGTGTTATAACGCCATATTTAAACAGTATAAGAAAGTGATAATGGAATTATACGAATCATAATTTGACTGGTTATGATGGCATTAAGTTTCCATAGCATGCACCGAAATATTAGATGACATTTCTAATTTATTGCACAATGAATGATTTTCCTCTAGAGACACCGGAATATTCAAGCAATCCCTGACCGCCAGCACCTTTCCAAAGTTAATCCAATACCTTATCAGATTCTTAGATGAAGTATTAGACATTGTAATTAAATTACAGACTTGTGATCGGTCTCAATTTGATCCTCAACATACACACGCAAAAGGATCCCACGCGGATGTTATATAATTCAATGTTAATAATGACCACGACGAGCAAATCAGATTAAACTTTACGTTTTTTTTTTTTTTTTTCTGTTTCTGAATTAAGCAGTAATTTCAGTCTTCAAGCCAAATTTGTGTCACTGGTAATGTTAGCCGTTTCCTTATGAAGGAGAATCTATAAAAAGATCTATTGTCAAAAATGGCTTTCAGTGAGTGAACCCTGTGGTTCTTCACGAAAAATTAGCCTTCTTTGAACCTTATGGTCTAGCGCTAAAGAATCACAAACAAATTACTGCATCAAATAAGAGAAACCACATCACTTGAGGACTACAAACTGCAGCAGCAGTTAAGAGACAACACGTGTAGCTCAAAGATAAAATAATAACATAATCAAGATGTTGATATTCCACACTACTTAAATAAAAGATTAGGAAGGAAACCGCCATCGATAAAAAAAGAACGGTAACAGCTACTTCTCTTGAGAAAGCTATTTTCCTAGAAGAATTGTTTTAAGAGAAATATTTTATAAACTTCAACCGACAGTCGTACTGTTAATATTCCCATTAGCATTATCATTTCCCTTAAAACGAATTTTCAGGAAAATATTTCTCAAGTCTACTGTTATTGATCTTCTTGGATTGATAGAGGCTTCCTTTCTAACCTTTTGTTTAAGGTAGTGTGGAAAATCAACATCTTGGTTTTGTTGATACAATCCATAAGAGATGGAAACGTTGATACACACATTGAGGTGTTTTTAATAAAATCAATAAGAAATGTAAAAGTTTGAAAAGACATATTGAGGTGTGTTTAATGATAAAATCCCTTGAAAGTGAAAATTTCGCACGTTGGTTTCATTGTAGAATTAGCATCAGAAAAGCAGGAAATGTTATTTCAATTGACAACGTGGAATTTATACTCCAACTGGCTTTTGTTTGCTTTATGGTAAAAAGAACGATAACAGTGGAATTGGGAAAAATTTTCCTGAAAATTCGGTTTAAGAGAAATGATGATGTTAATGGAAATAGCCGTTTCCCTATAAGGAAACATTCAGCATTCATTGATCCTGCAGACAGTAAGACTGTCGGTTGAACGTTATAAAATATTTCTATTCATGGTCTGAATTTACAGATTCCCTTAAGCAGGATCTGGCTAAAAAAAAATCCTTCAAAAATACGAGAAAAATGCTGTCAGTGGTCGATTAATAATGTACATTATATTTCGAATATTTTTGAAATGCAACCGGAAGTGCCACTAGGAGCCGATGCGCAAATGAGCGATTTTGGTCATTTGACTCTTGAGTCTAGAGACGGAAACTTACAGGCGCTATCTTTTAGTTGTTTCTATTGTTGAAAGTTATCAAATGATTTGTTTTACTGTCGTTTTGGAAAATTTAATAAATTTCCTGTCAGCAAAAGAAACAGACTAACTTGCAAGTTACGCGTTAGGAAACTCAAAATCCAGCAGATGTGGAAATTTAAATATATCATTAGTTTGGTAACAGACGAGGGGAAACATTGGCATAAAGATCCGAATAAAAGTATTATGGAATCGGAAAATTTCCTTTCAAATAAGCAAAAGAACGATAGCCTGTAATGTATTAACTAATTATCATATGTAATGAATTATTCTTCTACTTGAGACATAGACTTCAACGTAGTGGCAAATGATATTTTGCCTTCAAATTACGACTCTTGTCTCTTGTTAATAGCAGTGAATGTTGAACAATCTTCTCAACGATAGGAGTGTGACAAAAAACTCTATGTGCTACTGGCGAATGTTGAGAATATCATTGACAGGGCATTTGAGAAAAGAGAAAGTTTTATGACTAGAAAGCACAAATAAACTACTGGTAAGAGAAAGCTGAAATATACGGGATACGTAGAGAAAGAAGGCATTGATAATTTAACTCTTGCAGGGCATACTGGAGAAAATAGTAGCACAGGAAAACACCGTGTAGCATTATTGATGAATTTGAGTCAATAGAATTTAAAGATAGTAAAAGAATGATAGTTATTTCAAACAAAAAGAAACAAAAAACAGGCTGCAATGCCGGCATATCATACCATATGCCCTGAAAGGATATCAGCTTATATATATATATATATATATATATATATATATATATATATATATATATATATACATTGAGTATCAAAAATACCTTTACAAATTTGGGGGCGGGTTACTCATACCAAAACAAGGACAAAAGTTCACATGAACATATGTCCGCAAATCCTTCGTTTTTGAGTTAAGTTTAAAGGAAATTTATGGTAGATGGTACTGTGTTGCCATGTAAACTGGATTACATTTGTCATTTGTGTACATTTGTTGCTAGTCGAGATAGGATGACTCGGCTACCTTCGGTCTAGAAATGTAATCTGATACAGCCGTACAGCCTCGCGCCCATTACTATTCGTGCGGCTGAATGTAACTATTATATATGCCTGCTCACGATATGAATATCCTTTCATTGTTAAACAGAACACTTCTCAACTCACGACAAACGTGGAAGACAGACTAGTTCCGGATGTACACGAATGATAAATGTAACATAGTCTATATAGCAACACGGAGGAACCCTCCCCCAAAGTTTGTAAATCTATTTTTGACACATACACACACACATATATATATATATATATATATATAAGCGCGAAGAACCTGGTGAACCGGAATTTGCACAACTATATCAGGCAGCAAGGCCTCTGATCGGGAGGATATGAGGAGTCTGAAACTACCTCTTAATTCCTACTATTCTCAGGTTCATCCTGAATCGGGTAGTAACACCTGTTAGGGTCCCATCTATGGGCAAAGAGTTTACCCCACAGACTAGGATCAAAACACTATGAAAATACAAAAGTATATTTTATAGTAAAAATTCCAACCATATATTTTGGAAAAAAAACAATGTTACCTGTAATTCATTTTTAGAAAAAAAAAAAACAGATTACCAACAAGAGAGTTTACAAAATTACGTCAATGAAATCTAATCTACAAGCAGGTTATTATACCGTTAAACAATATAGACCAAACCAAAATCAACCAAAGAATATACATTCTAAAAATCTTTTCTAAAAATCTTTCTTTTCTAAAAATCTTTTCTAAATATCTCGTCGGCATTAAATAACCTATTGATATATCGTAAAACATAAATCAAACCACACCGGAAGTACTCGAGATTAAAATATAAATACTTGAGGAATTTCAGTAAGTTAATAGTCATACACCATGAGAAGCGCTTTTGATCGTGTTTCAGAAGACGTAACACCCACCTTCGTCACGCCAAGTCCATTTTGCAGAATATTACCAACTCCTACACGGGATATCCTAATAACAACCGCCCTTCATCCATCGCGATCATATTTTTCTCGGTGGGGATCCAAAGTTTGCTGACATTTTGCACTGTTCATGAAGCTGAAGTGTCTTCTCCTAATGTAGCGACCATGCGAGCAAGAATGTCTTTGTGAGCTGAAGCCTCTCTCTCTCTGCAGGTACTTGATAACACCACGATGCTAAATTTTGTCCATTTGCAATAGGGTTGGGTTTGAAGTCATTTGTGAACACTTAGATGTCGGTTTACCTGGAAGGAAACACTGTTGTTATTAATAAGAAGATCTGAGATTAATGTATGCAAGATTTCACAGCTCTAGCATCATTCCTCCACATTCTGCCTATGACACTTTCAACTCACCCCTGGTTTATTACTCTTCCTTATCAGTGATTCTCTTTTTCGACATCTGTTTAACTTTTCATTTGAATGAATAATAAACGCCAACTTGACTTCTCTGCTGACAACAGATATTTTTACCGGAATATCAGCGGGTTTATCTTTGTGTATGTGTGTTTGTTTCGCAGTCACCTTCGATTACATTGGCTTATGGTATGGGCAGGAATATATTCCTGAATGTTAATCTTGTGGTTAACGAAACATTTAGAAATAAGATATTTATTACCAAAATTAAAACTTGAATATTAAACATATTTGGGTTTTTTTCCAAGTGCGTTGCAAATATTTTGCAGTCGCGGTGTCACCAAGTACGAAAATTAAAAACAAATGATAGCGTCATAAAACGCAGAAAACTCTGCCAATTAATGAACGTCAATTCTCATATATATATATATATATATATACACACATGTATGTATGTATACATGTGTATATATATATACATGTATGTTGTCATATGCCCCAGTCGGCGAATGGGTTATAGGGCGATCATACGCCGACTAGGAGATATATACACTCTCACACCTGTGGAGAGATACAAGCTATCTCTCTCATATCGTGAGAGTGGACAATTGGTAAACAAAATATTTTTAAGACCACTGTTCGATTGGGATAATCGAACAGTAATCTTTCCCAGGTCCCCTTCGTTTTCAACACGAGTACTGATCCACAATACAAGGATGAACTATAAGGCTTAGCGATTTTTGATAAATAATTTTAATATATACAAATATACATATATCAAAAATAAACGAACATGTAAGTATGAGTTAAAACATCCGACGATCGGATCTCGAACTTATTTTGGGATATCAAATTCGCCGAACACCAAATGGATTCAACTGAACCCGAACATACAAAATACAAGTATGAATTACTATGAATTGAATGCAGAAGCCAACACACATATACAAAAGAGATGGGAGAGGAGTTACAATTATTGTTTTACACGTGGAAAGGTGTTTGCGAAAAAAAACATAATATTCATGTGCGTGTGTATATCTTTTCTACTACGGATCAAAAATGTGATTACTTATCTTTTGTATTAAGTTCTCTCTTTATATATATATATATATATATATCAATGTCCTTTCTTTCCTTTCTCGGCATAAACACAATTTCATACACTGCTAGTCTGTAATAGAGGTATACACTTTCTTTCTCTCTTTGTTTCGTCTTTTTCTTTCCTTCCTTTCTTCTGTAGACAGCTCGATTTGCAACAGGGATGTACACTTTCTTTACGCAGGTTGAACCACCAGCATATATTTTTATCCGCATCTTCAAATTGGGATTCTCGAACAGGAATTTTTCTTTATACTTCTGTCCGGAGTTGCCTGGATCGAACTGGATAAGTCATCACTATCAAATGCGTCTTATCTTTCCGTTCGTGAACCACTAGCGCCTCGACTTCGGTCTTGCCTTTTCAAAGTCCAGAGAACAACTGATCCCCGAGTGAATCTTTGACTGTCACGTGACTTAGGTTTTGGGCGTGAATTCTAACTTACTTCCGTCCCCTGTCTAGCTTCTGTCTAGACGTTTTCCTTTACGAGTAATTGCGTCAGTCGACCCTTTTGACTTGCCTTCCCAAAATGTCATAAGACTTCACGTAATCTTTATTCTGTTGCTAGGCGGAAATTAACCTTCATATGTGCGTATATCCGTGTTTAGCTTATCTGCTTTTAATACCCGTCACAATGTATACATGTGTGTATGTATATATATGTATACATGTGTGTGTGTGTATATATATATATATATATATATATTAAAAAGCTACAGAAGATATAAAATATTGCCTCACTTTGACTGAGATAATGTTCGCCGCTCTGGGTGCTTGCACTGTCATTTCGTCCTTTAAATAAATATGTTTACGTCGTAAATTTCATGGCACTTTTAACGAAAATGTAAAATTGGCTCGCGCTCATATAAGTTGACAAATTATAACAAACTGTGAGAAGTATGCAGGAGACGTTGTTGACTAGCGAATATACTTCTATTGAAATGTGATATCAACAACTTGGTTTGCGTGGCTAAACTTGACATTTCAGCTCCAAGAAGTAAATTAAGAGGATTTATCATTATGTATCTATCATTTCTTTCGCTATTGTATCGCAATTTCTATGACAAGTATCCCACTAGTTTAAACTTTTAGTTATAACACGCTATGCCACTTCAACCATGATCTTCCTTGTGTTCCAGATATAAGAAGACAGATCTACTCGGCTCCGAAATGTAACCTAACCTAAGCAATGACAACATATCAGATGAAAAGGATTAAATCCGACAAATATTTTTTGTTTATACGTTATTTCTATGGATACAAATTATTTGATTAAATGCTCTTTTTTTTTTTTTTTTTTTTTTTTTTTTTTTTTAAATTAATTTCAGAACAGATATGAATTACCGAGAAAGATCGTCGAAGATGTATGTTTATAAGCAGTAATTTGGACTTTGCTAACCGTTCTCTGCATTTGAGTGGTTAACAGCACGTCAGATACAAATATTTAATGTATTTTCTGTTCATACGATTTTATGGGTACAACTTATTTGATTAAATGATCGGTTTTTGTTTTTCGTTTTTTTTTTTTTTTCATTTTTTAATTAAACATTATTAATTACATTTGCTGTTCTAAGTGTTCGAGAAATTTCGTAGAACTTTTGCGTTCTCCAACAGAAATCGAACCTGTATCTCATAGGGAAACCGTCATATAGCCTGACGTGCTGTTAACCACTAAGATACAGAGAACGGTTAGCAATTTTCAAATTACTGCTTATAAACACACATCTTCGAAATATGCTCCGAAATTAACTAAAAAAACAGAGCATTTAATCAAATAATTTGTATCCATAAAAATGACGTATAAACAGAAAATATTTGTCGGATTTAATCCATTTCAGCTAATATATATATATATATATATATATATAACCTTAGAACTATATTTCTCTCTCTCTCTCTCTCTCATACATAGATATATATATATATATATATATATATATATATATATATATAATGTGTGTGTGTGTGTATGGGTACCTTGTGTAGTTATAATAGCAAGCCCATCTTGTACATCTTTAGTAGTGAATTTGACCTTTATACTTATAACTTAAACTAAGCTCAGTAAAACAACAAATCAGTAGATATTCTGATTGATATTTGATAAAAAGTCATTTAACACATCGAATCACGTCAAACAATGTTGGAACAAATAATGAAAGGACATGTAACCTATTCTTATTTGTCTCTGAACTGATTATTGTTAAAAGCTGAAGAAAAATATGTCAAATGGAGGCCAAGAAATACCAAACGTTTCAAATTAATATCTACATGCGAAAGCGTGAAGTATTTTTCATTCAAGTGGCTTCACAAAAAGACTAATAACCATTCCCTGCGTATTTTAACAATTATGCTATAACATATCAATGAGCTCGTGCATACTTGAATTGTTTTATTTGCCTATGACACACTGTATATCATGCAAGAGAAAATATTTGTAAGCCAGCATTATTTCTCTTAGATTTGTGCATGCTAATGAAGTTCATTACATCTTTTGTGCTACTGACATCGAACCAGTCATTTTTTGCAGCTTTTTCCCAGAGTAAACGAAGATTGCATATATATATATATACATATACACATATATATATATACATATATATATTGGGGGAGTATGCGTGTGAGAAGGAAATGTAATATATTAATAGGTTCCAAGGTCAGGTCGAGACTGCATCTTTATGGATCTAACAGACGCTGTTTACTCAGTCAACAAATCGTATGATATTGACAGAATGCCCTCAGTTATTTGTAATAATGTTAAAAGCAGAATTTTAATCAGGTTTTGGTGAATGTTTTTGAGACATTGGTGTGTTTGTCTTTGGTCTCTTGTTGTTGTGGGCACTTCCCAAAATCAGAACATTCGACAACATGTCAGTTTTTAATATATAATATTAATATGGTGGGGAAATTTTCAAAACACTCTTACGAGGGTACTCACACATGTAGACCCCTTTAGAATTAGAGCAGGAAATGGATATAATTGCACATTACGCCAGTAGGTGTCACGAATGGGTACTATATTGAATCAGACTGCTGAGTGGAATGGTTCTCCATTCAGTGATTATTTCCTGCGATATTTTTTCTGAAGTTTGAGTTTTTCGTGATACCTATCATCGTCCGTAGGTATGCTACAGCATTTAGGCATGTCCACATTCACATAAATACAGTAGTAAATACTGTATGTTGGTCTACAGTTGGAGATTCATCTCTAGATTTGCTGGTCAAACTCTGTTTCCGGACAGAGGATCCTCAGACGAGGCTATGTCGAAGGGCATTCTCTCGTCTCTGGAAACAGCTACCCGACCCTGTTTTATACGGGGAATTTTTGGCCAGGCTTACGGGCTCGGATACCCCACATTAAATTCGACCTTGTGTCACATCTGAGGGTGTGGGCGGTTGGTAAATTTCCTGTAGTTGGAGAAGTCGATATGAAAATTAAACTCATTTATGCAACATTTCTTTTTGTTTCCTCAGAGAGGAAGATTGAAAACAATCGCTGGAATGTGAGGCACGATTTGTGGTTCCATTTGAGTAACAACCTGAGCTTGGAATTTGAACTATGATTTGTGGTCTCATTTGAGCAACGATTGCAGCTTGAAATGTGAGCCACAATTTGTGGTTCCATTTGAGCAACGATTTCAGCTTGAAATGTGAGCTACGATTTGTGGTTCCATTTTGAGTAAAGATTTCTGCTTGGTATGTGAGCCACGATTTCTGTTCGATTTGAGCAAAGATCTGCGCTTCGAATCTAAGCAAAGATTTCTGCCCCGATCTGAGCCACGATTTCTGCTTTAAATGTGACCGATGATTTAAGGTTAAAAAATAAACGAAATTCTTAGCAAAATTGTGATCAGGAATGAGTCATGTAATTCCGATACATACGTATATTCGCACAAGTATTTTATTATTTTCCCCATTTTTCCGATTAATCCACTTTATGATAAACACTGCCAACTTATCTTGGAGGAAATCATTTCGTGTTCTGCTTTTTATTCGACTTTCCCTCGATGACATCGATTTCATATTTTCGCGCCATAGTTAATTCTGAACATCTTTTTTACAAAGAAGCGATAGATTTATACCTTTCCCAAAGATAAGTGTGCGGATGTAAGTCCAATGAAAACGACCTAAATTCGGACTTGGCTCTACGATTTCTCTTTCCGAAACGCTAGTTGCTACACCACCTGAACATCTATTGCAGTTTGATGCAATTATATATATATATATAAATTCATGCGAGGACTGGAAGAATCAATAATCTTTGCAGAAGGTTGCAGTCATTACATCTACCGGTGGAGCCATTAAGAAAGAATTCGCTAACTGACACGTTTCTTGACGTCTGTGGTATAATGCAATATAACATACCCTATATTGTGCATTTTCTAACAAGAAATGAAGAAAATGTATCAGGATAGCCTTAAATCAAGCGCCTACTTGTGTTGACAGTGACATGCATAAAACACATGAGATATTACATCTCCTTCATTAAACATATATATTTGCAGAGGTGCAATGAAATAGCCTAAGAAAACGCTCCATGCATCCAAGTATTCTGCAAGTATTGCCCAACGTCTTTACACTGTTCTGGTACAGCAGATTCCAAACTAACTTAATCAAGAACCGAGTTCCTAAATCGATTCTTTTTTTTTTATCTGTTTGAATGAAGAAACAGTGAAAAGATCTGGATTTTATTCTTTAATTGAAAATAAATTGACAACATTCCTCGTTGTCAAAATCTTATTTATCATGAAAGAATAGAAGGAAATCAACACTACATGAGAAGACTACTTGCGCTTTATATTATTATATATTATTATTATATATTATTAGCCCTACATTCAAAAAAGTAAACTCGATATTAGCATCATTTTGGTAGCATTTGATATCCGATACAAACATGGCCGCCAAAACACAGTCTACAAATACTTTGCAATAATCATATACTAAATTCACTAATCTAGGCAACTGATCGTTTGATAAATCAAGACCACTTTCCAAGATTACGAAGCGATGCTGAATTTGTTTATCTGTCAAGCTTAGCTTACTATGACACTAGGACAAAAAAGTGTTAGGAATCTTGTGTCAGAGTAATGTTTCACTTTGCGAGACAATAATTGAATTGTAAGATCAGCACTGGAAAATTTAGACTCGAACACTGACCTTGATAGTTATTTAATCTCCAAAAGATTTCATTTTCTCTGCTTTCAGATCACGCTACTTACCACATTACCAAGAGTTAACTCTTTTTTTATAAGAGACAATTATGTCAAAATATCCATTTTTTACTCTTTCAACCAATTCATCGTGCCTTGAAGCAGGGTCTTTGAAAAGAGTTATAGAATCTAAATTATACATGGGTCCAGGAATCTAGAGTAATATATATATGTGTGTGTGCGTGTGTATCCAGTAGATAAAGAAAGGTCGTGAATTTCCAAATCCCGAAAGATATTTACATATATTGAAGAAGGGCATTGGAATTTTGCATGAGTTATACAACTCTTGGTAAAGCGTATTGAAAAAAAAAACTTAACAGTATGATTTATAGAGACGAGAAGTGTATCCAGAAAAAAAAAACTTTGTACATCCTGATAACATTTCTCAGAAACGTTTTGCCTTGAAGACACAACAGCTGCAAGAAGTAATGAGAATTTCTATTATTTATCATTCACATTAGAAACATTCTTCTTGCATATCTGTGTTCTTTCTTGGTTTTGAAACACGACGAACCGGGCATTTTGCCATTAAAAGGATTTTAATCAGAGTATATTTCCTTTTTATTGCAATAATAATTTTCCTTTATTGACTCCGAAACCTGTTCGTAATATTAATAAAGTAGAAGGAATGAAAGGTGTATATCAGACGAATAGTCACAGCTCGCATAAAACAAATTAGATAGAACGACTCTCCACTTGTAATAATGCCATGAACTTTAGAATCATAAATGCATTGGTTTATGTCTATTGTACTATAGGGTCCCATAATATTCAGGAATTCATTGCTTTTAGATAAACAAAATAAAGACATTCTTATGAAATGAAGTCCGTTCAGACAACGGGTTTTGTTTGCTGACTTGTCTGTAGCCAAAGATACACACAGAGTGATCTCAGAGCGATTTATTTCTTATTTCATGTGTCTTGAAACGCTGACAGGAGAAGTGATAGGTCAACACAGGCAGTCTCGAAAGAAAAAATTACCGTCTTCTATGTACCAAATTTGCCGCATTTTTTTTCTTATTGTAAATTTGGAATGGAATGGACGCAACCCGTCCTGGGTATGAGAATAAACTACATCCATAAGATAAGACCAAAAACTACGTCCAACAGCAAGGCCTCTGATCAGTAGAGTTTGAGGCGCGTGGATTAATTGCTAGTGTTGCAAGATCCACCCTGACCGGGGGTGGCAGCACCTTATGTGGTCCCACCTATAGATAAAGAGTTAACCCCTAAACTGGGTTGAAAACACTATGAATGTGTAAAAATAGGTTTTAAGACTAGAAATACGTTTTTTTTGTAAAAAAAAAAAAAACATTACCAGCAATACATAATTAACAGCAATACATTTTCAAAAAAAAAAAATTATTACCAGCAATACGTTTTTGAAAAAAAAAAAAAATTATTACCAGCAATACGTTTTCGAAAAAAAAAAAAAAATTATTACCAGCAATACGTTTTCGAAAAAAAAAAAAAAATTATTACCAGCAATACGTTTTCGAAAAAAAAAAAAAAATTATTACCAGCAATACGTTTTCGAAAAAAAAAAAAAAAATTATTACCAGCAATACGTTTTCGAAAAAAAAAAAAAAATTATTACCAGCAATACGTTTTCGAAAAAAAAAAATTATTACCGGCAATACGTTTTTGAATAAAAAAAAAAAAAAATTATTACCATCAATAGATTTTTGGAAACAAAATATTAGCAGCAATAAAATTTTGTCGTCATCAAATAACCCATTGATATTAATATCCCGTAAAATCAAACCAAACCAAGCCAAACCAATCTGCCGCGACTCGTCAAATTCATTATCAGCTCAGATCCAATTCTCCAACAAAATCTTTCAACTCGATCCAGTATTTAAAGCAGTGTTTCTCAACTGGGATTCCGCAAGAGGTTGCTATTTTTTTTTTTGTGAGAAACAGTGATAAATAGGCCAATGATTTTTTTTACTAATTTTTGTTTAATTTTATGTTCGTAATTTTAATATACACGTATGGCATAGTCTTGGAAACTCCTTGGTTATTATAATAAATGATTTAACCGCGTGTTTTTAAAATTATAATAATTATAGAGGATCTATTTAGTAATCACTATATGGCGTCAGTGTGAAACCGCTTTCATTGGTTATTGGACAGAACATGTACGCAGATTTGTCTATCAGTGAGTGACTTATCTGAGTACAGAATGTATGCACAGGGTCCAAATCACATGATACAACGATAAAAATATAAAAGATGAACAGAGCCATTGCAAAGGCTTTGTGCTTCCCGAATCTATGAACCAGGGTCCCCATTCTACTACATCCAAATTTTGATGAGGTAATATTTGTATGAAATACAAATTTTATTGTGACCTTATTACGTACATTAATGGATCATATGCAATATAGGTGAACAATTCAACTAGAAAAATTTATAAATACAATGTATCTAAATACAAATTAGAGACACGTCATAATAGATCATTCCATCTTAAAATAAATCGACAATGTTTTGCGGCAATTTTAACATCAAGACCAGATTTTTCTTGTAATAAAGTTAAGGAATTCTATCATTTAACATTATGGATGAAAAATATTTCATTTTATTTAGTGCTTTATCGAGATTTATTATGAGCAAACAAATTCACGGATTTGGACGAAAAAGCAAAAGACCCCAAAATGACGTCAAAATCCGACAAAACTTTTCATCATACATTTGTAACGTATATAAATGTAGGTAGAAAACAGCATATGCTGATAAGATAGCGAGAGTTACAAAGAGTTGCTCCCCAACTGCGCGGCTTTTGTGGGTAGTACGCACCAGCCCTGAAGATAGATAATGGTCCGTAATAATTTTTATGCCGGCATTCACAGTGGTATGAATTCTATTTCAAGTGTTTCACAAGTTTTAAAAAAAAAAAAAAAAAAAAAAAAGAAACACTTAGAGACTTAAACAAATGACTAAAAGTCCCCACTTTACGTAATTAATTTTTTTTAAATTAGCTAAAGTGGGGATTTTTCTAACAAATCAGCCTTTACTTGGCCGTGCCTGTCGGTTGATCCTATCAATTGACTTAAAAGGTAGGATTTTATCCACATTCGATTTCTTTCTGTTCACTAACTTTTCACTGATTAATATAAAAATATACGATGAGAATTTAACACCTGCCGTCCTTTTCAAGAACTTCAATGAACTTCTTTATATATCGTGTACCTCCATGACTCTCCACAGCTTCCTGTCCCTTGTAGCTCTTGATAAACTTTGTCTTTTTTTTTTTATTTCTCCCAAACCCTATTCTGCCTTTCATTTACACAAACCTATCAAGTATATTACGCGATGTTTTCATCTGTAGCTCCTTCCTTCAATCTGTCCTGTGAGTATTTAACTTTCCAACCTCTATTTTCTCAATAAGTCCCATAGAATCTTCAACTGTCTCTTCCTGGTGTTAAATATTAATTTCCTTTTTGTTTCCATTTTCTCTAAAACTTCGTCGCTGCTCATATGATCAGTTCCTGTTATCTTCAGCATCCTTCTGCAGAATCACATTTCTATTGCTTCAATTCTCTTCTTCATCTTTACAGAAAGACATATACCACATAGCAGTTTAGTATTCTTTACCTTGTTTCTAGCGTTGCAGTTAGCTGCTATGAATGTACTCGGCAAGCTATATTTTCATAGCAACTGGTTTAAGTTCGCAACTGTGAAGTTCGCAAATATGAAGTTCTCACTCTCTGTTAATGTCAGCTCAAATAAATCCTGTTACTTTCATTTCAACAAATATGTATTTTTTCTTTTGGTACTGACGGAATAAAAATTATATGAAATTTATTTCACTTTTTATTAGTTTAAAAACCATCAAATATGCATCGTTAATATTTTTCTTGTTTTCGTTTCAGCCATCACTTCGAAGAATCTGTTAATTAAATCAACTGATTAAAAGTAGGATTATCAAACATTCAGCCATAGTTATATCCACTCCACGAAACTTTATACTAGTGCTGGGTATTACGATAAACTACATTCGTCAGCAAAGCCTCTGATCGGAAGATTCGAGTTTTGAGGAGCGTAATTGCTGCTATTCCCAAAACAAAAAAATTACATTGTTATAGTAAAAACAATATCAGTAATTCTTTTTAATATATAAAAAAATCGACAAAAATACATATTTATAGTAGAATACATTTTATCTGTAGTTGAATGCATAAAATTTCGTTCAAAATATATTTTGCTGACAAAATTGTGGTCAAAATATTTAGATCTCGGTATTAACCAATATATAAGCCGCTAAACAATATCAACCAATCAAACTTTATATAGGGCATGATGTATCCTCAATGGGATTGAGGAATCGGAGATCCGAGTTCGAATTCCAGATAAATCCATTACATTCACTTACCTTGGTAAAAGTATGAATCCTCTTCTCCCCCACCTTAACTATGAGTAAATAGCAGGACGGACTGGGTTCTCTAGCCTTGGATGGCAACTGGTCTACCGCAGAAAGAAATAGCAATCAACTACGGGGAAAAACCTGCCTCGTCAGTCATGTATCGAAAGATCCATGATCGTCTAAGCGTCTATCACACATGACACATAACGGACTGATGATATATCTATTTATATTACTTTCTATATTAATAAACATCGGTGAACTAACTGTTTCTTTGCCAATTCGTTTTCATTCCAAACTGAAATTGTATTCTATGTTATGATCAATTTTAAAATGGTAACATTAACAGACTTTATCAATATTTTTTTTTAATTTATTTTCCTTTTTAAACTTACATTTTTGGATCACATTTTTACAGTTGATGACAAATTAATTTAGTATGTCACAGAAAATGTTGGTTGGTTGGGTTTTATGGCATATCAACCACTGTGGGCCATTTAATGCCAAATCAAGGCACACACACACACACACACATATATATATATATATATATATATATATATATATATATATCTACATACACCTATACATATATTAAATATACAGTACTATTAAACATATAGCTGGCAACATTATTCTTTCCAAAAAAACGTATAGCTGGCAACATCACCGTTTCAAAAACGCATACCTGGCAACATTATTTTTCCCCAAAAAACGTATAGCTGGCAACATTATTTTTCCGAAAACATTATCTGAGGCCTTGCTGTTGGATGTAGTTTATCGCCATACCCAGGACGCGGATGTAGTTTACCGTCATACCCAGGACGTACAGAAAATGTGATTATCACAAGATGAGTAACCATTGTGAACAAAAAAAAAAAAAAGAAGCAGCTTTCCATCCACAAAATGGATTTCCTTTGTGTTTGGTGGGGATAGTGAAAGTATCGTGTGGCGTAGAGGTCCACGACTTCAGTGCGATAGTTGTGCTTTTGTGGTAAAGGAAATATTGCTGCCACATTTGAGATGGAGCAACCCAATCCACACATCCCAGCCTCGACAGAGTTTAAGAGCGTTTCCACAGCCTTGTGAGTGATGAATTATTTTTGACCATTCATTCCTTTTCCCCTATTTTCATAGCAGATGTTCGAGTGATCTACATTTCTTTCTTCCACCAGTTCAGGCCTTTAGATCTAGGAGCCGTCACATCCCTATTTCTTTCGTATTCTATTGACGAGGAGGAAGTTTCATTTAGACAATTTCTTCCCTTGAAGTGTTGCATTGTGAATCGGGCTCCCGAGAGAATGCTTCCCTGATCACATGAAAATCACCTCTTCATGTCGAGAGTCAGCCGTTATCTACCCTACATACCCTCATAATATGCACTTTTTGCTCCCTCCATCTACGGCCTTACAACAGCTTTATTTAGCAAGCATCTACCTTGAGTGGCTCTTGGATCCTCCGTGTAAAAATAAAAAGTAGGATTCTTACGGTCTGGAATTGCAAGCTCCATATCCAGCCGGTTATGACTTCAGAGTTTTCTTCCTGTCACAAACCGAGTTGCCAAACAGTGCGAGACAGCCAATTTTGCACTGCTAGTTTACTCGTAGCTGGGAGGAGGAAAGTTGATTGATTGATCTGTGTTTTGACGGCTTATCAACCCACTGACGTTTACTTAAAGCCAGAAGTAGTTGTAATCCTGTGAAGATAAATGGGTTCATTTATTTTTTTAAATTACAGATTTCGCTCATGCCTAGAATATTGCTGCTACATATGGTCCTCTGATCCTGATATATATATATATATATTTCAATTAAAAGGTGCAAATATAATTTATAAATTCATGAATCATTCATACAAAAAATAA
The DNA here is from genome assembly GCA_963932145.1 of Acanthosepion lycidas. Classification (NCBI taxonomy): domain Eukaryota; kingdom Metazoa; phylum Mollusca; class Cephalopoda; order Sepiida; family Sepiidae; genus Acanthosepion; species Acanthosepion lycidas. The sequence continues at coordinate 50,432,900 of OZ010594.1, forward strand.
ATATAGAGGTTAATGATTTAAATGGCGAGAATACTTCGTCGCAAACAATCTAAATAAGATACATCAACCCCGAACCTGTATATGAATGATATGATCCCCGTTTATAAATTCCAGTTGTATAAGGTCTTTTTAATTTTACAAGCTTTCGTCTGTTCCTACAGACATCATCAGGTATGGAAATAGATTTTGTTCTTGTTTTTACTTCTCAATAATAAGAGGACAACGAAAATAGAAATGAAATCCGAAAAATGCTATGAGAAATGTGTTATTGTTATGGAACGTGCGGTCGCAACGCTGAGTTTGAATTTAAATTTTAAGTTTCTGTGTTTTTGTACAAATATAGCAATAAGAGAATTCTTTTTTACTGGTAGATTTTCCGTGAATATGTCATGAACGCTCGGATAATAAGTGTGACATTACTGTAATTATTGAACAATATAGTTCCCTGTTCCTTTTCTATAAATACTTTCATGGTAATCGTTCGAATGTGCTCTTCGCGATGGTACCTAGACTTTATGTATGTGCTATAATAGCGACGAATTCATCGATATACATTCGAGTTGGTTAGATAAAATCGTAAGTTCTATAAGTTCTTTTTCTCACACTTCTTGCTTGTGGAACTCTCTTCTGACTCCATGATTTCTAGCTAACTTTGATCTTCAAAAACGCAATGTCAATCACAATCTACTGTCCTACTGATTACTCTTCTTTTATACACGCTACTTAGGAATGCTTCTGCCTTCTAATTTTTCCACATCTAGTAACTCTTTGTATCTTAGTGGCTTTAATGCCTTGCTTGGGGTACTCGATTAATTTTTTTTTTCTGTAAGTTCCCTTGCACTTTTCACTGTTAAGGATCCCTAGTCCGAATAAAATGTTTCTGGGCATATCCATATCGGAACCCAAACATATATAGCTCATTTCTTTCCAAGAATGGAACATTAATTTCAGCGTCTGAAATCCGTTCAAGTCTCTGTACCTCTCCATCGCAACTCAAGAAAATGGTGGATAGTTTTATTTTCGCTTGAGAATATATGATGCCACAAAGTTAAACACCGTATCATGAAATGATTTTACTTTCTGTTTTAATATGTAACATAAGACATGCTCCCCAATCTGATCGGAGAAAACTAAAATTATTTTTCATACAAAATTGATGAGCAAAAAAATAATGCCTTACTAAAAGAATATTTCCTGATATTTACAATCATTAAGCTGCAAATTAGTTTTATAGAAATCGCTTTATTATTATTATTATTATTATTAATAACCCTTTCACCCCAAGCAATGCAATAAATCTACTAAGACGCAAGGAGTTACTGGGTGTGATAGAATATGTGAAAGGAAACTGTATTAAGGAGAGAGAACAATAAAAGAACGGAAATTAAGAAAACAGAAAATAACGATTGACATTGCATTTAAATTTTTGACTCTCAAAGTTGACTAGAAAGCAAGAAACCAGAACAGAGTTCCATAAGCGAGAAGTGCAATAAATTTAAACTGTTAGCATAGAACATCTAGCCATTTAAACTGTAAAATGATGAGACCTTGCCGCCAATCTAGTACTGCGTTTAAATTCATAAAATCTAGCTACCAAAAAGGAAAGTTCATCAAAACAACTATGTAAATATTTATAGAAAAGACGCAGAAAAGCTTCGTTACGACATTGTAGATTCTTCTTTGAATTTATCAAGAATCTCTAAATAGATATCAGCCAAGATGTGACCCCAATATTCAATGCATGGACAAATGGTTGACTTATATAAATCTGTAAGATAGATTATGTTGAGAAAAATTGTCTGTTATTAATTAAAATTATTAGGTGAAAACAAAGGAAAAACTTTAGATTTATCTTCTCATAGAATTGAAGTTTTTCTTTGCATCTAATGAAACGAGACTTCGATATTTCCTGCACTTGTCACTGCAGGGAAATGTCTCTTAAAACTGTTATCACTTTGACATAAATATTTCGTTGAAATTGCATGTTTTAGGGAACTCTATATTTGAATAGAAATGTCACAATTTAAACATGTATTTTGCTACTTTGTTTGTCTCTTCTGTTTATTTGCTAAAAACGAAATAGCATAGACTATTAGTCATGTCATGTCCGTCGAATCGGACGAAATAAATGCCAAGAGTGTCATTTGCATGGTTTAAAAAAAAGACTCACTGTATTAAACGGATAATTTTAAGAGCATTTTCTTTTTTATAAATACAGAAAATAGGGTGTTCGAAAAGTACTTACAAGAAAAAATATAAAACAAATTTATTTAAATCTCATCAGATAAATATAATCACATTCATTTTTAACGAATTCATTTTCAGTGGAAATAAATATTTTTGATTCCACATTTTTAAAAAAAAACTGTTTTTCCATGAAACAAATGTTTGGAAGACTGTTTTCAATTTATTTTTTATTACTACCATTTATGAAAGGTTCTAGCAATCGAAACCAATCAAATTCTGTAGGTATTAAATCTGATGCGTATGAAGGATGTGGGCGAACCGTACATTCAAACCATCTTATTTTTTCTTGGGTTATTTTGCAGAGGGTACCCTGGCATTGATATTCTGGAGAATAACACTTTTTTTTGTCTACCAAAGTGCAACTCTTTTGACGTAATGCTTTGTTTGCCCGATCAAGTTCCTGGCAATATACATCTGCAGTTATGGTCCTTCTAGGTTCTAGAAGCTCGTAGTGAACGACACTTTCCATCCCCACCACCACGATGCACAAAACAAGGACTTCTATGGATTGAACATTGGTTTTGTTGTCAATGGTTAGTCATTTTATGATAATCACTATCTTTTCATTTTCTGTTCACATGCAAACATTTTTCGTCACTTGTAGCAACGAGATGCAAAAACGTAAGTTTGGCATTACTGGCTAAAGACTGCTGCAAACGGTGGAACGTCGTGTTGCGTTCTCAAGCGAAAGCTCACGAGAAACTCAAGTTCCCTTTTTGCAAGTTTTCTCCATTCCCCTCGAGATGTTCGCAGATAGTTGAACTTGATACACTAATTTTTTGCGCCAAATCTCTGGTGATTTGTTTTGGATCCATTTCAATAATCTCTTTCGATATCTTTTCTTGAGAGTTGATTGTTTTCCAGAATGAGGCTTGCCTGTTATATCACAATCGCCATTTGACTATTATCAAGTAAAACTGATATGTACGAACTTTCACAACGTGTAAACTTCACAAATGTTTTAAATGCTTCTACCACAGCTTTACTCTTTCAGGAATCACAGATTTCTCAATGGCGCATATGATGTTTTCCTGGAAGCCATAAAGGATATATTGCCCGACTGATTCTAGATGCAGCTTCCTGTAATTCAAAATTGGTTTTGCCTTGTTTGATTGATTGATAACTCATACGTAATTACTTTCTGATCATCGTACATTTTATTTTCAATATCTAATTATATTATTATTGTCTGTTTATTCAAAATCTTAGGTCGACTCACTGTTCGCTTGTTGAAATAAACAACATATAATCGGAATGAAGACGTGACCTCCGTCGTGTATTGAACACGCATCCCATCTCATTATAGCTATATACGGATGGTGATGCGAAAGGTTCATGATTAAGCAAAGCTCATTAACAGTGTACAATTGATTATAGTAATGCCTATGTAAGACGAGAACACAAATATAACCGAACTCCTCCCCAGTCGATCTTCTTCACCCAGGCTGTTTAAGTTTTTGATCTGAGGAAATCTTAGATGAAGCTGATTGAAAATCTCCAGAAACGATAAAAGGAAATGAAGGAAGCGAATTTCAGAACAGACAAGCCACTCTTGTTTATTTGTCAAGTGTTAACCCTTCCCAATTCTACTGTGCTGTGGTCTACTAACTATGGCTGGTTTTAATGTCCGCCATCTCACTTGCAGTAGTGACTGGTAGTCGTTTCAAACATTCAATCAGGGAACTTTGGTTTCGGGCCTGCTTACAATGTTGGTCTCTTAAACCTGGTCTGTAAATCTTCAATTCTACCATCAGTCGGCAAACTAACTATGGCTGGTTTTAATGTCCGCCATCTCACTTGCAGTGGTGACTGGTAGTCGTTTCAAACATTCAATCAGGGAACTTTGGTTTCGGGCCTGCTTACAAGATTGGTCTCTTAAACCTGGTCTGTAAATCTTCAATTCTACCATCAGTCGGCAAACAAAATCTTAGGAAAGAGAAAATGTCTTCCGTTCGCCGAATTCCTTTTGGCAGTATCCTGTAAGAGGTAATAGTCGGTGGCGAAGATAGGTACTGATAGATACCCTACTACATTTTGTCCCGATTGCCCACTATTACTGCTGGGTCCCTGTATTTATGTGGAATAATTTCATTTCGGTTATCTGGTTGCAAGTCTCATACCAAGAAAAGGGATTCAGTGGCTTCTTCTTTTTATCACATACAACCTGTGTCAGCCAATAGACAATAAATCAAAATATATAGTGTTAAAAAATAACAAAAATCCATTACTGAATGTTGGTCAAAATTCGACCAAACAGGGGCCAAATGGTTTATTTCAATTGTCAATTTTTCCTGTGCTCTTTGTTTCCCTCGATCCTAATTCTTAAAATCCTGTTACGTCTTGACTTCAAGCACATACAAATTATAATTTATTTATAATTAAATACTTTGCGTTTCTGCAAAATTCTAGTTTGCTACTGAAATCCAAGTAACCTACCTTGTTTATTTAGGCTTCTCCCATCTACGTCTTAAGTAAATTCACTTTCCAACCAGTACTACATATACGTTCATTTGCTTGTAAAAGTTTTACAAGTAAAACTGTAGGGGCGTAAATTTTATGTATAATCGAAAGGCATAGTATTTTGAATTTACAATACTAAATTCCTCTCATAATGATATTTACTATACGGTGTTAAGATAAAAAAAGACGTCTTACGCCAATTCTTCAGGTAACGAAAGCCTTTCTGACTTTAAATTCGTCATTCAAAATTCTGACTTTTTCACCGGATTCGTAGATTTGTATTTTTTACAGTAAGATTCACTCTGTACAAGTTACAAGAGGGTTACGTTAAAGGACAGTTTATACGGATAAGAGAGGAAGACAACGGTTTACTTTAGCCTTGAACAGGTTTAGATTGTAGTGATTGGGAGTTGGTTCCACAGCGCAGGGGTTCTCAGGAAGAAGCTGTTCGAGTGGAACTTACTTCTCGCCGATCGAATACGGAGGAAATGTTGGTTTATTACAATGTGAGTGGCTTGACTGGTCCTAGCTGTGAATGTTAAACATGTCGGAACCGAAGAATGAAGTTTGTCCGTGGACTTTCTATGCAAGTAGCGATATATCATATATATATATGCTTATCCCTTGTTTCCTGTTTAGGATTAAGTTTCTGGTTTCTTCAAAAGCTTACTTAAACTCTATACTTCTAAAGTCTCCGCCTGAACTCTGAAATTGTATTTACTATTTATTTATTTACTTATTTTGTTCCTGTATAAGAGTAGATAGGTTTACCTACCGTCCGGTTCACACTTCTCTCCGGTCGTTTGAACAGGACTAAAGATTTACATCTTTTTTGTTGTTTAGGATTGGGTTTTCGGTTCCTTCTAAAGTATTTTGAATTCGCTTACACTCCCAGTATCCCATTGCATCTTAGTGGCATTATCACGTTGTTTGATGTGAACTGATAAAAAAAAGTCTTGGACAAGAAATAGACTACCATATTTACTTAGCTTTGACTGTAGAAGAGAATGGGGAAAAGATGTTGTGCCAAAATTTTAAATGCAGAGTAAATTCAAGCGTTTTAATTTGACAGAAACACGGGGCGCCTGTGTGATATATACAACTCTCTTCGCCACAAATCGTGTTCCTGTTATTTACAAAGATTAGCCTAGTAAAACGCAAGGTTTTCTAAGAGAGAACGCGGCTAGGATCGAACCTAATTCACTAGCGAAATGCTCTACGAGATACGTTTGCATACCATCGCTTTATTGGAGGGACGCTGTAATGTGAACCTTTTACGAAGCAACGTTTGGATAATCAGAATTCGTGGAACGTATGAGTCTGTTCTAAAATGTTCACTTTTGGTGGTTTTCGTGTTCTGACTGACTGATCCTTTCAGTAAAGCGTTGCTTCCGGCCAATAAAATGGTTGCGTTCTTTTTTTAAACCATGGTTCTCGTCATTCGGCTTACCGCCGGCCTGTCTCGTGACTGAGATGGTTACGTATTTCCGATAAGTGCTGGGAATTTTGCCCGAACCCACATAAGAATCGGGAATCCAAATGCCGATTTTCAAATAAAATTGAAAATTATTAACACACTCATCCAGAAATTTTTCGCCTTTTGCTAAACTAAATATTAGATCATTTGAAATCAAGAGTGAAACGAACAAAATATGTGGTACGTAAATGAAATTTGTAACTTTTCTGTGATTACATAATCTAGAAAAGAAATATTCCTTACAGAAAGCATCATAGTTTGATTTAGTTGACAGAATTGTTTATTTTATTTTACTTATAATTTTCATTTCATCTGCGTGAGTATAATACAAATTGTATATACGAGAGATGTTCTGAAAGTAATGCCTCCTGTGCATTTCCATGAAAGCGACAACAGATACATAAAGCAAAATAAGTTTTAACAGAGCAATTTTCAGTCACAAAACACCACCACTGTTATGCGAATTTAGAAACGAAAAAGAGGAACCTACATTCCGAGCCCATAAACAAAGGAGACGCACTTTTTAACAGATACTGATGTCTTTCTTTTTATGTGTCATGTCCTTTCAGAACGTAGGCGATCATGGCTCTCCACCTCCCTCTATCCCTTGAAGCTTTTAACAAGTTCCTTCCCTCTGCTTCCTTCCCAAGACCATTTTATTTTCATCCACTTGCCTGCTAGGTATGTCACGCGTTGTTTCCTCTTGTCTCTCTTTCTCTCTATTCGACCCGTGAGTATCAGATTCTCCAGGCCCTCCTTCCTCATTATGTGTCCCAGGAACTTCAGCTTCCTCTTCTTGATGTTAAGTATAAGCCTCTTCTTTATTTGCAACCTCTCTACGACTCCATAGTTGCTCACACGCTCGATCTAGAAGAATGTCATTTTCCATCAGGACAACATCAGAAAAAAACGCATTTCTCACAGCCTAACTCTGCTCGCATCCACGAGTTGATCTCAGTGAACACCCAGGGTGATGAATGCCACTGGGAAGGAATTTACTAATACACCTTTGCTTCAGGCGCACTTTGATGTCAAATACTCTTCAGCCAGACTAGCGCTCAGTTGTTATCTGTAACAAGACAAAAAAAGTATGGGTTATTGCAGAGAAGGTTCAATGTCTACTGCTATGACACTAACATTCACCTTTGACTTTGTAGGTCAGCCTAATAGAATAGGTGGCATTAATTTTGGATCTCATGAGATGACGGTACTGGGTTCAAAGTCAGAGATTATTCTCTGTTTTAGAGAAGACGATGGTGGTAAAACCTTTGTCTACTACAAAAGTCATCACTATCTATGCATTTTCAGCAACAATCACTCATTCGGTGATTTTTATCTGTTTTTGTTCGTATGTTTGACAATGTACAGTGTATTTATGCAAGGCCTACCTACAGCGCCACTCTTAGTCGAGGTGATAGCACCAGTTAGGCTCCCAGCTATGGGCAAATAGGGAACCGCCAGACACTATGAAAGTATAAAAA